>JAJHPF010000019.1:7920000-8303000 GCA_024447775.1 Carex cristatella
CCATGTATAATTAATTATAACCATCTTAATATTAATTATAATCAATTTATAATTAATCAGTAAGATTCTCTGATAAGTCTCCTTTGCGGTGTGACCCAATAGGATCTGTGTTATGTTGGTAAATAGAATTAAAACCATTTTAACTTCTATAATCATAGGAGGCATCTGACATCTACACTATGACCATCCAATTACACAGATGATGCTGTACTATACAATACCACGATCCAGTAAACTATTTTAGTCGTGTTAATTCTTATGTCTCGCAGTATCAGATCAGTTTCAAGGTGGGCGTGTGTCACCCTTGCAAACTTAATATTTTCCCGATCTTGAGCAGATTATCAAATATAATTACTCTTGTAATTATACTGCATGCAGATAATCCTACTCTATCAAGGGGCCCAGTGATACCGTAACTCGTATAGAGATACGAAGGACAATAGTACTTTTGGTAAACCATCACTACCTCAGCTAAGCTGTGTATATCGAAAAGCTACCGTTATGACTGCGTTTTACCGACAGCGTTAGGTAACAATCACACATACACATCTCTCAGTAGGAAAGATGAATACCTCATACTTTAGAACTTAACACTGAATGAAAACATTAATGACACGTACACAATTCCATTTAATGTTTCATTCGAGGTCTGTCAAAGACCATGTTCCTAGAACATGTATCTATGTGATTAAAATGACATCTCATGTCAATGGTCTGTAAAACTTGACCATCTTTTAATCCACATTCTAATCTTGTAACGATAAATTAGTGTTCCTGCTAATTACCTCGGTTAGAGACTTTTAAGAGTATTTATCATCTATATTATGAAGCTCTACAATTTCAAGTCATGAACCCGAAATGATTCATAAATTCAATAATACTCAAGGAACAAAATGACAGTTTATTAATCACTCAATTCATGAACAAAGCTTTATGATAATTTATCGTATTATTGACTTCTAGATTATTACAAACTAACAGATAACAGTTCATCTAAACCACAGTTTGTAAAATTGTAGTCTGAAACAAAATTAGTTTTTTTTTAACAATGTCTGTGTGAAAGTATTCATGCAAGAATTGAATTAAATGGAATTTGTATTTCTTTTAGATCGCTAAATGTTTCTAATACACGGGATGGCCTTATATAGGCTCTGATATTTGTGTCGATGTGAATTCCATATGCTTGTATTTGTGTTGGATGTAACGTGAGAAGAGAAGATAGAATGCAATGAAGAGCGTTGTCTAGGTAGCGAGATTAGTTTGTCCATCATTTTGGCAGGGGTTGCCAGAAGAAAGAAGCTATTCAATCCAAAGGCCAAAGGGAGAGAGCATATGAGAGAGAGCAGTGAATCGATGAAAGAGAGAGCAGCAGGAGATGGCTCTCAATCACTACTGACGAGATTTAAAGGAGAGCTCCGTTAAATTGAGACCTAGCTGATGACACTAATTTGATGACACTAATTTCATGAAAGATTGAATGGTTTCTCTTAAAGATAGGGGAGGAAATTCTTTTATTTTTGTAATGAAGGGTAAAATGGGTAATTTATATATTTAAAATATTTTTTATAAGAAAAATTAGTGAATTGGGTAAATCCGTGAATTTTTGAACTTTAGAAGGGTAAATGTGATATTATCAATTTTAGAGGGAAAAATATGTAATTTCAAAGTTTTTGAGGGGGATACATGAAATTCCCCCCAAAAAAAATAAACAATATGTACTCATTCGATAAAAAAATTAAAGCTGTTTGAATTGGAGAATTATTCTCATGATTCAAGCTTTCTTTTCTTTTCCGGAGAATAACTATTTAGATTAAGAGCAAAGTTGTGCATGGTTAAAATATACTGTACGTACATGGCAAGAAGTGGTTCGAGAATTATATTTTACGTTTTGCTGTATATTTAGCATCGAACATCGTATCCAATTATGCAATACATATTATATTATAAGTTGAGTAGAGGACTATATTTGAACTAATTTTATTACTCGCTAGAAACCATCATATCCAATTATGCAATGTATATTACATTATAAGTTGAGCAAAGAGACTATATTTGAACTAATTTTATTACTCGCTTGAAACCATTTTTAAAAACTCCACTTCTGCTAAATATTTCTTACACCTCTAATCTACTGCCACTCTTAGCTAGAAGAGAAATTATTTAATTTGCTTGCTTGATTCAAAGTGAAAACTTTTTTCCTCTATTATACTTGTTTTATAAGAGCTAAGGAAATATCTAGATTTAAAATATTTTTAACTTTCATTAGATATTCTACATTCTACTACAAAATATTTATTAATTTGATAGTTTCTAGACAATTATTTATATCTTCTATGGATTTACTTGGACTTTCTTAGTAGAGATATTGCATGTGGTTCTTCAACGTTATATTGTATAATATCCAGTAACTGTGCGAATGGGCGATGAGAATAGTCCATTGCTGACGGTGCAGTGATCCGGGCCTATGCAAAACAATCCAAGTTGCTCTGCTTTTTTGTCTGGAAGAAGTCACCTTTTACCCGCCAAAAAGTGCAAAGTCTGTCTAAAATTGGTCTGAATAAATTAATTGCAGTATGATATTTGTACCCCTCAAAAACTATTTTTACTCTGCCCTTGCAAAGAGATTAACTTTGAAGGGGGGATTTCACGTGTACCCCTCACAAACTTCATAATTAAGAATGTCTCCCCTCTAAGCTTCTAAAACTCACAAATTTTGTCCATTTTATTGTCTTTTATATTAAAACTCGTTCAAAATTTATAAAATATACATTTTGCCATTTATTAAAAGCATATAAATCACATAAGACTCAAATTTGAATATGAACGGTTTGTCTACCGTCCAAACTACTTTTCGATTTGTGCACACAAGATCAGCACAAATCTTGATGCAAAAACACACGTATATTGAAGCGACATGCACATATTTTAATGTGATACGCACTGATCAAAATTGTTTTAAGAGTCGTGCACGTTAGATCAGCACAAATATTGAAGTGATGCGCACGTATCAGACGGTAGGGGAACCATTCAGATTCAAATTTGAGTCTGATGGACTTTATATGCTTTTAATAAAGAGTAAAATGGGTATTTTAAAATTTTAGAATAAGTTTTAATATAAAAAACTATAAAATTGATAAATTTGTAAGTTTTTAAAGTTTAGAGGGAAAATACATAATTTCAAATTTTAGAAGAAGAAATGTGTAATTTAAAAGTTTTTGAGAGGTATGCATGAAATTCCCCCAATATTAGAAAGCAACTTTCATGCTTGATGCAACGATGCTGGTTCTAAATTTAAAAACCAACTAATAATAATCCTTTGCTGCTGGTTCAAACTTTTTTGTTTATTTTGATGGGTATCTGACATGTGAAATGTAAAAATCTAATTTTATTACAGTTGATCTAAAATAATTTTTGCTCGGAAATATATTTTAAAATCTATGAAAGCTTGTCAAATCTCAAAAATTTAGATTTCAACATAACATGATCTTAATGTTTGTAGGAACATTTTTTTTTTATCCTCAACGTTTTTAATGTCTTAAAAGTAGGGGTGCAAACAGATCGGATAGTGCTAAAATTATATCAGTGTTCATTTTTATTTTTCGAATACGAATACAGATCGGATATTAAACGGATGTGGATTGAATGTTAAATGGATACGGATATAGATTGGATATGGATATCACTCAGATGCGTAATTCAGATACTGTAATAAAATTAACTTATTACTTAACAAAGTATTTTTCTCAAACAAAAATAATCCATAAATACAATTGCAATTTTTTGCCCTAAATCTAGTAACACGGAGACTATGTAAAAATATCATGTTATGTACAAATCAAATAATCTAAATCTCAATCTTATGTTATGCCTACGGGCTACGGGGTTGATTAAAAAAGGAAAAAAAAAATCTCAATTTTCTGCTACGTTTTGGTGAATCTTCTCAAGATCTTTGTACAAAAAGTATGTTATGCTTTTTGAAGAAAGATAAATAATTTATTGGAGCTGAGTCGACCTTGACTCGGTATATAAAATATTTTGATTAAATCTGACAATTGGGTCCCGCTATCGAAACAAATTAACAAAATTAAGTTCCCAAAGTGAATACAGTAAATACAACAGCGGTTCACATTAATTAATGTCTTATGCAGTAAGAGAAGGTAAATAAAGGAATAAAATGAAACTAATTGGTAGCAGGTAGGGACAGAGGTCTTCACGGATATGTGAAATTTAAAAAATACAGATAATATATCTACCCGTATATGCGCTTCCAAAATTGAAACTATATCCATATTTGTATCTGCATAGTTTATATCTATATCTACATCCGTATCCGCAAATTATATGTATTTGAAATTCCGAATATCTAAATCTGTAAAGTTTCGAACAATCTAAATCCGGACGGATGATATTCGATCTGTTTGCACCCCTACTTAAAATGTTTTCTATGAACTGTAAATTAAACTTATAGTTAATAAATAAATACTACTTTTCTAACTCTTCATTACATACTGATACTACATTGTTTCCTTTTCTTTTAATAAGTTTCATTCATGAACTACTACATTGTTTCTTTTTCTTTTAATAAGTTTCATTCATGAACTGTGATATAAATTTTATTTTAGATAAATTTTTGTAAAATTTGAACATGTGTCCATGTTACCTGTATTAGTGTAGATTTTTGTTATTTGCCTGTTCGGTGTGAGTACTGAATTTTATTTTTTTTATTTGAATATTTTTTAGTTTAATTTCTGTATTCAATCTCAATTGGAAGCGGAGGAGGCTCTAATAATCACGAAGCAATCTAAATCCTTGAGCAAAACTGGGGAGCTGTGTGGCAGTGTGGGTGTAACTATTAATTAATATTCTTCCCGATGGGTCCGCTTGAGTTATTGAGTATAAGCGTAGATCTGCAACAAGTAGAGTGGGTTTATCGTGTTTCTTTCCTCTCGTGGGAGGCTTTCAGAAAAGGAAAAGCATGTAGCTATTGTGTTGTTGGCACTTGGCAGCATGGCTACAGCTTACAATTGTCTCGTCCAATAAAAAACAGATCCTCACTATTTTTTATATATATAATGTACCGAGTCTCAGACATAATTAAGGTATACCCAGCACTCAAAGCGCCCTGTGAAAGGGGAGCAGCTTCGTCTTTAGAAATAGATTCCTTCCGTCCGTCTCTGTTATGACTTGTGACCCGTAACATGCTCTGTTATGGAGAATTCGTAAAAGACGTCTTTTGTTCACAGATGCATAGTCGCTTTTTCCTCTCAATTGAAAACAAGAAGCGCCGCTAGTGACGCTGCCAATGGCCAATGGACCAGTGGTAATGGAAAGTCATTAAGTCACACTCACCATAAACTTTTCAATATGTATCTCTTGTTATTTTTTTTTTTATTTATAAAAAAATGTCAATGTTTTCCAAAAAAAAAAATTACAACAATTTTGTCTCCAATTATTTTATTTTATTACTTGGACCTGACTAGAGACGGAACTAGATTTTCAAATTATTAGGGTCACTGTAAATGGAAGTCGATGTACAAAATTTTTATGTTGTGTGTGAAGTTACTTTTACAGGAACCATAGCATTTTACCCGAAATTTTTATAAATATATAAAACCTCAAATTAATTTAACAATCTATACATTTTTTATATTAATTTCCAAATCTATCCAAACTGCTGACACTGTCAGCGGTTTCTGAAGCCAGAACCGCTGACGGTTTCTGAAAGCTAGAACCGCTGACTGTGTGAGCGGTTTAAGTCAAGCACGATTTTTGATACTTTCTGCACACTTTTTGAAACAACGAACAACTCAGATTAAAATAACGAACGACTCAAGTTAAAACACTATTGGTCATCATTACAGAGATTTCATCCAAATTGAATTTAATATAATTTTTCATTTAATTATTTTATTTAATTAGAAAATATTATAAATTATTTATTTTTTCTATTAAAATATTAGAAATATTTTTATATATTTTTTAAATTAGATATAATACCATATAATTTGATTTATTAGAAAGACTTAAACAAATAATCCGGATCAATATTTTTCGGATCGGATTTTTCATGGCTGTCAGAAAAATTAAAATATTTCTTTGTGTGTAATTAGAAAAAAATAAAAATGCTTTTGAATCTGAATTATTGATCACGGTTCAAAAGCCACTTCTAGGTAAATACAGAAAATATTGTTGTCTTTCTATTTTTGAAAAAAAAAATTCAACAAAATTTTGCCGACATGTCAATGTATGTTAGATATTTTGTTAAAATTTTATTTTTTCAAAAATAAAAAGACAATAATATTTTCTGTATTTACCTAGAAGTGACTTTCGAACCGGGATCAATAATTCAGATTCAAAGCATTTTTATTTTTTTCTAATTACACACAAAGAAATATTTTAATTTTTCTTACAGCCATGAAAAATCGATCTGAAAAATATTGATCCAGGTTATTTGTTTAAGTCTTTCTAATAAATCAAATTATATGGTATTATATCTAATTTAAAAAAATATGAAAATATTTCTAATATTTTAATAGAAAAAATAAATAAATTATAATATTTTCTAATTAAATAAAATAATTAAATGAAAAATTATATTAAATTTAATTTGGATGAAACTGCGCAACTCTGTAATGATTACCAACAGTGTTTTAATCTGAGTCGTTCGTTGTTTCAAAAAGTGTGCAGAAAGCATAAATAATCGTGCTTGGCTTAAAACCGCTCACAGGGTCAGCGGTTCTAGCTTTCTGAAACCGCTGACAGAGTCTGGCTACTGAAACTGCTGACAGTGTCAGCGGTTTGGATAGATTTGAAAATTAATATAAAAAATGTATAGATTGTTAAATTAATTTTGAGTTTTGTATATTTATAAAAATTTCGGACATTTTACTCTAAGTTATATAGAAAATTATGCACAAATACATATTTTTTTGAAAATAATAGGTCAAATGGCAATTGATCCTATCGGTAGACGAAACTCAGCTTAAAAATTGAAAATCAGTCTTGAATTTTGAGTTCCTAGTTTGATAATTTTCAGGGACGAATTCAAAAAAATTATCACTAAAAATGTTAGACTCAGCTAGCATTTCATCTCAAGTAACTTTTACATTCTTAGCTGAATGTCTACTTTAAAAAAATATATAATCGAGAAAATATAAATCCGAACTCAGTTTATTGTTTTATTGTTGAGTTTATTCGTGTAAAACTCTCACTTGCTCCAATTGTATTCCATATTTTTATCTCCAATTTTAAAGTCCAAACGGATGATCTAAACCGCTCAATATGATATCCATGTTAAAATGTACTTGAAGGTTAAATTTTATATTTTTTGAAATTTTTTTGTACCATCTAAAAACAACGATTTTGTACCTATCTTAAAAAAATAAAAAAAATCCAAAAAATATAAAACTTAATATCCGGGTATATTTTAATGTGGATATCATATTGACAGATTTTCAATTTGGACTTTGTAATTAGAGATAAAGATGCGGAATAAGATTGAAGTGTGAAAGCAATGGATATATATTTACTATTTGAATACAAATAATTAAAATTTAAAACTATATAAATTTGTATCCGCACAAATATTCAAATATTGAATATCCGTATTTAATTTTCAGATATAGATAAAGATACAAATAAATATAATTCAATATATTTACACTCCTATGTAAAACACATTTTTTTTCACGTACAATGCAAGCCTAAATTAGCAGACGACACAACTTTATAATAAAATAGATAAAAGAATATTCAAAACGAGAGATGCTCTGCTATGAAACTACGGCAACACTGTGCTGGAACAACAGAAATGCAGAGTGATAATTGCATTTTTTTTTGTTGGATTTCGGATAGGTTATATTGATTGAGTTTGTAATTTGTTCACTGTTTAAAAATAAAATACATGTACAAAATTAATTTTAAGATATATATAGAATTTACCACTAGACCTGCAACGAATAATTTCAGTTCTAATAGTAACCTTTTTTCTGATTCGATTTCGTTTTGGATCAATAGCTCAATAAGACTTAATCCGCATTTAATTATTTAAATTAACTATTAATTTAGGTCTAAAATATACATTTCTAACAGTATTTATATTTAAAAAATATATATATACGTAGAGATTATATTAATTACATTGTTATTAGAAATCAAATCGTGAACGCTATATTGATATTGATGCGACAAAATAAAAAATGGTGAACAAACATCCAGGACTCAAATACGAACAATTTACTCGTTAAGCATAAATCTCATCTTTTGAAATAACAAACAATTTCATCTAATGGAACGGCCTCAATGTCTTTATTAAAAAAAATACAGAATATAAAATGCAAAAATATTTTTTCTCAAACGAAGACACACTTTTATGCGCAAATCTCATCTTTTGAGATATATAAATACATGACATGCATGTTCACTTTCTCCTCCTGTGCACACAACAACTTTTCTCTGAGATGCTTACGCTTTATTTTCTTTGTATTTTTAAATGGATCTAAAGTGGTTTATTAGAATTCAGATTACTTTTCTCTGAGATGCTCACACTTTATTTTCTTTTAGGAATGCCAAAATCTGTGTTACTATTATTTCGTGATGCTGTTTATTTTTTCAGTAAATTATTTACGTATCTCTGACAAGAAATAAAAAACAGAACATGCAAAGATTCTCTGTAATAAATATATATAATCTTCAAAGCATTATATAAAGAAAGAACAACATCTATGAGATAATTTAAGAATAAATATACAATAATTCTAATTAAAAATTATTGCTTTCAATAAATCAGTAATAATTATAGTCAATAAGAACTTGAGAGAAAAAAAACAGTTTAGAGAAATTTATTTCGGTAATTTTAATCACAGCTAAAAGACTCAAACAATATGAATAATAAAAAAAGTAACACCAATGAAAAGCAGTGTTAACATTTCAAAATTTTCAAAAATTTTAAAACTAAAACGATAAATAAAATGTCTAAAAGAAGGTAAAAAGATTTTGTGGATATTTTGCTTATGTAAGTTTTTTACCAATACATCATAGTGCAAACAAATCAAAACGATACAATAATATAAACAAAGCAAAAAAAATATGGTTAGCTAAATTAATTCATGATTTTTTTGAATAAAATTTAGAAAATGTGCGAAACAGTTGATTTTTTTAGTTGCATAGTATAGCACAATTCAATTTGCTTTGAACTCAGAGACCATTATCTTTGACAATTGGGTGTTCCGAATGATATATTTCAATTCCATCAAAATATAATATATTGCTTCTCCTTTTGTATTGAATATTGATAGTAAATATATATATATAAATACAGGGTTCCTTAAAATTGGTTCAAGTTAGGAACTTTTTAGATGTATTAGTCAAAGATAAAATTTCAGACAATAATCTATCCGAACTCAAATTAAAATTACAAAGGGAATTAAGATAAACTTGGCAGTTTAAAAATGCGAATTGGTACTTGATGTTAGGAACTTTTAAATTTACCTTGATTGTTTTGGTGGGATGAATAACCAAGCAGAAGCAGTCAAGAAGTAAAGATTCAGTGTGGGGGTGGTACTTCAACTTGTGCATGTTGCAAAGAAATGAAATGGACATTGAAGCATATTATTGCTGTGCTGACGCTTGATAAATTCTGACAAATATTCAGAGCCATCCTCTTCCTCTGCCTCTTTGACCGTTTCCACTGTTTTCATTTTTTTTTATTTGGTGGGTGGGGTCCCTTCGATCTATGTACAAATTACAATAGACAGATCGGATCGGATCTTAATTAATTTCTTTTGTATTTTAATGAATGGTATGATACGATCCGTTTGCTTTTGACTTTAATACGTGGGCTGGACGAAATACTCTCAGTCTCTCAGAGTAGGTCCGATGTCCTTTGGTTCGATAGGTGTAGTGACCATTCGATCTGTATCAAGATTCGTGTGAACTAATTAAAATCCGTGCAGATCTATTTCAATTTCCGTGTGCACAGATCCAATGCTAATCGTATGGTGTTGAACCTAATTGGACTTAAAAGTAGGTCCGATTTCTCCTATCTCAATACAGAGAATCAATCTTTTCATGATACGAAGAGAATACAGATTACGTTTATTTATTTTATTTTATTTTTAAATTCACACTAAATACAAATGGCACTGCATGATTTTTAAAGTAAATCCAATGGCACTGAGAAAAACATCAGACAAATATAATCCAACGCCCTTCAAAGTTCAAACCGCTCCTTTCCAATCAATCATATTGAAATATATAATTGAAAGTTAAAAAAATGGAACTAGGACACAAGCCACAAGCAAGCAAGCAAGTTTAATTGTCACGGACGTCGTTACTACGTACCATTAATTGTTTGTCAGTTACTAAAATTTAAAAAATAATCAACGAGGTCTTACAAATTAAATATGCCAACTTTTGAACTTAATAATTCCGAGAAAGTTACTTTGACAAGAGCAATGAAATGAAGCCATTAGCAAGAGATAAAAATGATTCCAAGGTCGTGGTAAAGTCTCAGAAGAAAGCAGTTGTGTTGGGCTCCGGCTCCTCTTATAAAAATTAGAAATTACCAACCCAGAAAGAGAAAGAGAAAGGTTGGTAAGGTATAATTAATTAATCATTGAATGAGAGCTCTAGCTTACTAGCTAGCTCTTGCATGGAAATTGGGTTAACCTTTCCTTTTACTCTTTTAGATGCCACGCTCCTGTCTTTTACTATCATTCTCTTTGACCAAAGGCAAAATATACCAACTTATTGTTCCGTACAGAGAGATCTGAACCATCCGTTTTAGTCTACCACCAATCTTTAAAAGCCACTGTGAAAGTGTGAATTGTTCGTATAAAATTTGATCTGACTACAAGTTCATTATATATATTCTGTGCGGCACTGTAGTTCCTAGTTCCCAGTCCAGGGCTGCATTTCGTACTTCGCGATTCGATTCGAAAAAGTTCGTAAAAAGTTCGATTCGAAATAGTTTGAACTTAATTCAAATCAAATTCAAACTGAATCTGGTTCGATCGAAATATGTTCGCAAAATATTCTAGTTCCAATATCAAAGTAACATGAACCATTGATTTCTGCTAATGAATTTATGCTCGCTGCTGATTTAAAAGTTAAAACATAAGACCGTTCAGCCATAAGTCATGAGTCATGAGTCATAACTCGTAATTTTCGCTATTAGTCCTGAAACCCTAGACAACTTTCACCTCTCGCTTTCGGCGATTACAATCACTCTTCCTTATCCTAAAAAAGTTTGTAAAAGATTCTAAATTGAGTTCGTAAAAAAATCAATTTAAAATTAATTCAAATCAAACTTAGTTTGAAACACATGCAGTTATCATAAGAATGCAGGTATTATAAAGGTTAGATGTACGCTACAATTATCCTAACTAATAATCATGTTGAGCAAGCATTATTTTTCATTCTGAACATGTATATAATATATAATATTGATAATGGTTCAGACAATACAGACAAATATATTTTAAGACAAATTGATTCAGATGATGGGGTTCATTAATTATATTCTATCAAGGGAGCTAATAAAGGGCGTGCATCTTTTAACTAATTATCTTGTTTCAAACATTAATCAAATTAACGACCCGGACGTGCACTAATTCGCATTCTCTGAGATATCTCATATTTTGCGTGACTTTTTGGAAAATTTCAACCGTTCAAATACGTTCAAATACGCTCTGCACAAATCTTGAAGTTCAAATAATGCTGGCCCAGCCCATGAGTCATGAGTCATGACTGTTATGAGATTAATTTTTATGCTGTTTATTAAAATTGAAAACCAATGTGTTGGCTCACATTCATGCCAGACAAGCGCTTCAATTTTGTCAGGAAATGTTTATAAGTTGATTACACGAATATGAGAGATTTATGGGTCCCACCTGGTAGTGCCCCAAATGAAAGGGAAGGGAAGTCTTCATTCTCTTGATTATGGCAACAACCACAAGCTTAAAAGAGAGATTTATCATTTATGTCTTTAAAGTTGTGAAAAGCTTCATGATCGCATTCTTTTTGCTCGTGTATGTACAGTACGTATCTCTATTTTTGTAAGCTTGTTAGTACAATCTTTGCTATTGCTAGGCCCACAAAGGCACAGATTGATTGAGATTTGAGACTCAACATTGGATGGGGCATAGATTAATTGTTTGAGGAAAAAGAAAATATAAATTGGGCCTAAATGAATTGGGTTTTCTTCTAGCCCAAGTACACTTCCTGGTCAGGTCCAGTAATTACATGGTAATTATTTAGCACAATATTCCTTTAGTTTTATTTTATTACAGCAGTGGGTTTCCAGTTTCTACCGATGTTCGAGTATAACTAGGGTGTTTTTAAGCTCATCAACCATCCAAATCACTAAAACTAATTTACTGAGATCAGTAATATATTTATATACAAAATTTATAAATTTTTGAATTAATTTAGTATAAAATCAAGCAGTCAAAAATAAAAAGTTTTCAAGTTATTTTTAACCAATAATTTTTTTTTAAAATTTTTGACTGAATGACTTCATATTAAATTAATTCGAAAAATTAAATTTTTTGCATGTAAACGTATCACTTGTGAGTTGTGATTGAGTTGTGATGTAGATTTAGGAACGGCTTCAGAATTTTCGTCGGAGGGGGATAGCGAATTGAATTTAAACCCAATAGCTAATTGGGTACTCGATAAAAATTAATGTTTTAACTTGTACTTTCCAATATTCTAATATTCTGACTTATAATTTATGATGCTCTAACTTATAATTATAATAACCAATCATAATTCAAGAAATTTATTTTAATTTTAACCATAAATTTAATATGAATTACAAATCAGAAATTCAGAGGGCAATTTTTTTTTAAGACCCATTCCTTGCTTTAAGCTAATTCCATAATTAATAATTTGAAATTAAGCTTTGAAGCTTGTCATTTGTCACATTAAATCAATTCTTGATGCTATACCTAAAATGGGAGGTTTCGATTTGATTATAATGTACAACATTTTTTCGTCTTTAAACTAATCTGATAGTTGAAATTAAGCATTGAAGCTTGTCATTTGTCACATTAGATCAATTCTTGATGCTATACCAAAAATGGGAGGTTTCAATTTGATTATAATGTACAATATTTTATGACCCTCAAAACAAACATGTCTGACAAAAAAAAACCAAAATTATATTGCTCTAACCCCCCCAACTTACAAAACCTACACACTCTTAATTCCAAAATACTTACAGAACTTTCATTTGCACATTGGTTGCCACGATCTTATCACTAAAACCTTTCTTCCTTCTAGCTTGCTAACTTAATTCTCAATACATGCTACTATTTCTTGCACAAATTGAATCTCATTACCACGCCTCTCTCAACTGAATTTGTGAACTACTATTATCTACAAACATATGAAACATTAATTACAAAAAAAACATCATAACTCTTGCAAAGCTGATAAGATAATCACTGGAATTATGCTACCAGTTTAGATTTCTCTTGGAGGCAAAAAGGGAAATAGGAGCTCAACCTAGTCGTTTTGATTTCCTCTGCATCTCTTTACATCTGCATCCGGTTACTTTTTAAACTTGTGATGAGGTTGCATGTCTTCATGAAAGCACCTAATAACTACATCCAAGCATAGAACAGTTAGTCATTAGCAGAGAAGCATACTAGCACTTGACTGAATACCAGTTTGACCAATTTCAAGCCTGCCTCTTTGCACTTTTCTTGGCTTGTTTGGTGTTTCATTTGAGGTAACTGGTACGTACATTCTTCGTATTGTACCAAGTAGGTGAAAATCACCATACCTATGTACCAAATTTTATAATTCTCGCCAGTGCAGTCCTCAAAAATAATCACAAATCAGAAAATAATGAATCAATCCTTGTACATGACATGGTACTGTTGGATCCATACAGGTATCAAATTTAAAAACATACATACCTCTGGATGGTATTGTAATATAGGGGAGTAACGGTTAATTGTGATGTATATCTTTTGAAGAAGCCTCAGCAGAGCATCCACCTCCTTTCCCAAAACATTAACCTAACAAAAAAGGAAAAATTTATTTACTTGAATTTTCTAAGTATACTGTAGGTTGGTCCTGAATGGGTCGGTCACTAGAGTTCAGCCCTTATCTTTTATTTTAAGTAATAAACCTAAGCACATGCAGGTTGGATCCGATCTAGCACACCAAGGATTCTAATCAGGACCTGACGCATCAACCATTTGCATAGCCTCAACTAGGTTATGTTTGGCTTGGACTCTTAGAGGGTAATTTTTTTATTCTAGGGTTGCACAAAAAAGTAATTAAAATAGTACTTCATGTGCACAGACACAGAGCATTTTAAAACAATTTTTACCTCGCTTTCGGCATTATGAAGCTCGGTACGGGTGACATCAAGGATTTCTTGATTCAATGTACCATTTTTCCTCATTGAGGCAGCCTGTTGGGCTAAGGGTTTGCACTCCTTGCTTAGACCTTCCAATCTGCAGGTTAAACAAAATATAAATATTTAAAATCTTTTTTCTTTTTTGTTGATTAAGGTCTATAGCAAATTATGCACCAACATTTATGCAAAAATTACAATAATACCCAATTTCTCATACTTGTGCACTCAACTCTTTTCATTATCAACAAACACCCACAATTAGATTGAAATGTTGCAAAGATATATTAGGTACAGAAATGTAACTTCAGAATCCATGAAAGCATAACTAAGAAAGAAAGGATTTATGTAATGCATTCTTCAGTTCTTATCTGCGATGAGTACAATAAAGTCACTTGGTCGAATTCATATAAAAAAAAAGGTGGGCCCTGCTGCAATCAACCAAAAACAGATGGGTGTTTCTGCAAAAGACTAAAATACAGGGTTTAATTTGGTAAAACTTTACTGTTATTCCAATATGGAACAAGACATCCAAAATTTTGCATCCATTAAATACTCGGAAGTTTCTATGAGAATTTAGTATTGGTCAGCAAAAGTTTACCTGTTCTCTGATCTGTTAATATTCTTTGATAATTTGGCCTCAGTCTCCGAAAATTTCTTTGATAAATTTAGCATAGACGTAATAATGCACCCTAGATTATCATCTGACGGACTTGAATCATTTTCACATATAACCCATTTATTTTCAGAATTATTCTCTACCAGATTTTGACCTTCCTCTGTGGATGTCAAGAAACTGTGAACAGTCCTCTTTAATCTATTGTTCTCTTGATTTGCTAATACCAGTGCTTTCTCCTTTTCTAAGATGGCTGCCTCAAGAGAAGATCTCTCTTTCTGACAATTTACTAAAATACTCCTGCACTTTTCATCCATAGCCTCCATCAACTTCTTTTTTTCTTCGTTTGCCAAAGCCTGCTGCTGCTCCTTCTCTACAACCATTGCTTGAAGAGAAGATATTTCATTTTGACAATTTGCCAAAATATCGGCACACTTTTTATTCATGTCCTCTTGTAATTTTTTATTCTCTTCATTTGCCAAAAGCAATGCTTTATCCTTCTCTAAATTGTCTTTCTCAAGAGAAGACCTCTCTTTTTGACAACCCACCAAAACAGCCCCGAATTTCTCATTCATGCTCTCCATCTTTTTGCTGCATTCATCAACCACCTTCCTAAGTATGGTATTGTACATCTCATCACTAATCCTCCCCTCAATCTCCAATTCTTCACATTCACCCCGGATTTTTTCAATTTTTACATTCTTGCTGGATAACTGGTATGATAATTTCTTTATCTCCTTATTTGTATCTAAAATCACCTTCTTAAGATGCTGATTTTCATAATATAAAGACTCGGCCTTACACTTCAACCTACTAATCTCATCTTGATCAGTGCTAACCACAAATACCTCTATCTTCTTAGAACGAATCTCATCCAATTTTGAAATTATATCTGTTATTCTTTTCCTCAAAGACTCAAACTCCTTGTCTTTTCTGACAAACAGTAAACCCTTAGGTACCTCCCTTTTGTACCTAAAAAGTTCTTCAGTCTTCTTCGACAACATTAGGTCATGCTGCCGCCTCATATTAATCATCTCTGATTTAAAATAATTTATAATCTCCTCCTTTTTCATGACTTTAACATGTGAAAAATCTCGGTTTTCAGGCCTAATTAGGCTCTTTTGAAAATTATCATCCATAACTTCACCGTTCTCTTCTTTTTGGGCACTTAAGAAATCCTCTATTGATCCCATTCGAACATTATCTTTGAATTTTGAGATTATTCTATCCTCTGGGTTATCAGTTTTGTTGTTACTTTCAGAGTTCAATAGAAGCTTTAATAATTCATGCAAATCCTTTTGCATAAAGTCAAGTTCTTGCACTTTCTCTTGCCAGTGCTTGTTTAAGGCCTTAATCACACTCCTTTGCTTACACAACCGAGCCTCAAAATCATCTTTAACCGCTCTGAAACAATCTCTGGTTGTCAGATTAATGATATCTCCATGAAATTGCTGCACCAAATTAAGATCATACACTGATGAACTTATCAATTCAAACATATCTCGTATTTTCTCTAATCCTGATTGGAGTGATCTCTCTACTCCATTCAATTGTTGACCAATTTTTCCAACATTTTCAGAATTTTGGTTTTTAATTCCTTCTTTCAAAATCTGGATATGATTTTGAACAGTGGACTGTAGGGAGTTTAAACAATCTTTTGCATCTGAGAATAGCTGAACCAAATCATCAATAAAATTTTCTGAACTTTTGTCAGAACTTGGGTAGGAAATTGGCATGTTCCTCTCTTTTGAACCTACCAAGGTGCTTTGGAAACCATTATTTAGCCCTTGCCAATATGAATCTTCATCAAGGTCAAATTTATGAAACAGCTCCGACCCGTTGTGTGAAATGTTGTCTGGGTATGTAAAGTTGGTACACGGGAGAGTTGAAGATTTGTCAATTGAAACCATGCCACTTTTGTCTGGAGCCTACAGACATAAAAGCAGAATTCATTAACACAATGAAATGATATGCACACATCACACCGGTACCAGATCAGTCTGAAATAAATGTGTGGCTTATTTTGTTTACCAGTTTGACAACAGTGCTACCAGTATCAGTTTGATCAAGTCATTTAATTGCACTTGGTGCTAAACTGAGATTACTTTGGCTTCATCACAGTAATTGTACAACCGATGCTCAAAATGTAAAATTCGGCACTCAATTGCAGTGAAAAATTGATACATTGAGGTAGTTACCAGTCATGTTGGTTACCGAGACAATCTGTTGGGATATAAAATTACAGGGAGGGATAGAGAGAGAACAGAAAATCAGTCTGAGGAAAGTGGTAACCAATTATACATTTCTTTTTGACACCAGCCTAACCATAAAACCCAAAGGTCCCAAACTCTTTTTCAAGTTTGCAAAACCACTGTAAATTAATATTTTTTTTTTTGGGTGACTTCTTTGGATACCAGTTGTGTATCAGTAATTTCCTTTTTGCAACTTCAGAAAAAGCACAGACTTTCAGGTGTCGTACTGTAAAAACAAACTTTCAGGTGTTTGCACGAACAAGAAGCAGAAATTTTATCAGAAAGGAAAAAAAAAATGAACATGAGCATAAACCGAGAACTCTACTGGATTCAATTATGATTTACAAACCCTATCCAGATAGCTAAAAGAAAACATTGAAGTTAAATTTGTTCCTGACTTACTGTCATAAAGATGAAACCACTCAACTCTACCTCTAAAAAACAGGAACTGATCAACTACTCCAACTAAATGAAATTGGAGAGAGAGAGAGAGAGAGAGAGAGGAAAGGTTTCACATTTCAAACAACTCAAAGCAATAGAGATTGGTCGATAACTGGCACAAAATAGAAAGAAAAGAAAGCAAAAATGATAAAAAGAATGAAAATTGAGGCTTACGGATGGGATCCGCTCCATGGAGGACAAGTCGAAGTAGGTAAGTAGTTCTGTTTGGTAACGCCCTTTAGGCTTTAGTAACAGTATAACAGTGAAACCAAACCCCTGTTAGCTTTCGTTTCTTCTCTCTCTGTATATTACTAGAATTAAGCGAAAAAGGTGGGATCTTTAAACTTTTTCGCTATTTCTCAGGGGCCTGTCGGATTCTATAACAAGGAAAACATAGATTTCAGAGGAAAGAAACAATGACCGTGATACATAAGACAAAGCTTTTTCTGGACTTCTCTGCGCTTTTATTTATTTAAGAGAGAAGAGAAGAGAGTACTACAGACGAAGTCGTCGCAGGAACAGAGAGAGAGAGAGAAGGATTCAGTGGGAAAGCTCGTGGAAGGAGTCCAGGTGCTCTCATGTAACTCAAATCTTGAGCTTACATCCGGACCGTAATTAGTCCGAGGTAGAACGCATCGGTCCCTTCAATATTTGGGCCGCAGCAGATCGGACGGTCTGGATCTAACCTCAAAATTCGAGTTACTATAGGTTATATTTATTCTCGTGTGAGTGGGAGCAGCCAGCAGAGTAAAATAATGAGATGGAATGTAACCCATCTTAGCATGTTATAAGTTACTGACATTAGACCCATACAATTAAATGACTTGTTGCGGATGTATTTAATAGATAATAAATGTTATACAGTTGCAATATAATATGTTCATTATATTGTAATAAAAACTTTTACTAAAATTTACATATGTAATAAAAGAGCACAATAATTTAAAATAAATGTAAAACTTAATTAAAAAATTACTTTAAATAAACTTGTAATAAGAAACCAATAAAAATTCAACATATATTTGAGATTAGAGAGAAATATATTTCAATTATTTTGTATCCTACTTAAACCACACGAATAACAAGAACAATAATAAGTTAACATTAATACAACACAATGCATGCATAAAAAAAGGATTCAATAATATAAACAAAAATAAAATTTTATCATTAACTTAACTAATTAATAACAAAGAATTAACGAAATAAAAAAATATATAAAACAATTAAGCAAGACAACTTTGAGCTATATAATACAATAAATTTTTAAATTAATTTCTTCAAAAGTTACTCTAAATTTATAGGATCAAATGAAGGAAAAAGGAATATTATGGGGGAATTTCACGTATACCCTTCAAAAACTTCAAAATTACATATTCCCCCTCTAAATTTTAAAATTACATATTTCTCCCTCTAAACTTCAAAAACTCACATATTTACCCACTTTATTATATTTTATATTAAAACACATTTTAAATTCATAAAATACCAATTTTACCATTTATTAAAAAGCATAAAATGCCCCATCGAACTCAAATTTCAATATGAAGGGTTCTTCTACCATCCAATCTGCACGCATCGCAATAAGATCTGTGCGTATTCGTTTCAAGATTTGTGCTAATCTAGTTCACACGAATTTTAAAGCAATTTTATCCGCACGCATCGCATTAAGATCTGTGCATGTTGCTTCAATATCGTGTGTGTTCGTTTCAAGATTTGTGCTGACCTAACACACACGAATCTTAAAGCAATTCGGACGGTAGAGGAACCTTTTAGATTCAAATTGGAGTGAGATTGATGTTTTATACTTTTTAATAAAAGAGTAAAATGAGTATTTTATGAATTTAGAATAAGTTTTATTACAAAAGATAATAAAATGGGTAAATATGTGAGTTATTGAAGTTTAGAGGGGGAAATATGAAATTTTAAAATTTAGAGGGGGAAATACGTAATTTTGAAGTTTTTGAGGGATATACGTGAAATTTCCCCAAATATGTTTGTCATATATAATTAACACAATTGTATATTTTTGTTAGGTTCAATTTCAAAGAGAGACAATTATGAAATGGTTGCATAATGTATTCAATATTAAGAGTAGAACTAGGGTGCTCTTAAGATCAACAAGTCTCTTTGTGAACTCAACTTTAAAATAGTAAAATCTATCGGATTGACTTTAAATGACGAATTTGAACAGTTGAAGCTCTTCTACCTTATGATGTATCTACATTAAAAAAAATTTAAGCTTTCAAATTAATTTAGTATTAAGTCAAAAGTATAAGGTTTATAAATTAATTTTAATGCATTCATTTTTTAAACAATTTTTGACCACTTCATTCTATACATAATTAATTTAAAATTTTAATTTTTTTGTATGTAGATGAATCACTCGTAAGATATAAGAGTTTCAACGGTTTGAACTTGTCATTTAAAATCAATTCGATAGATTTTAGAGTTAAGTTCACAAAGAGACTTGGTGAACTTAAGAGCACCCTAGTATTACTCCAATATTAAACTCATTTTGTTACAAAATTGAGGTGAGTCTTCTGAGGAAAAAAAACTCTCAAACAGATATTTCACAATTTATAAACTTCCGGGTGTCTTACAAAAGAGACACTTACTCTGCGTTATTTTAGAAAATTTATTGGGCTTATCAGTGAATTAAACTTTGTACGTAGCTTCCATGCGTCTGATGCAGAAATTAACATAGCAGCTTCAACGCACACCTCACTAACATTTATATAATTAATATGCGTGAGGCTTTGGTAACATACATGTTATGCATGAATTCATCACTCTATTTTTTAAGTTCAATCAATCCGAACATTAAATATAATTTCTATATGAAAATGTATTTGAAAAAAAAAATATCTTTTAGGTAGGTAAAAAATCAAATTTTTTTTATAAACCATAATTCGAAAAAATAATTTTATCAAACTAATATGATTGCTTTAAAATTTTGAAAAACTATAAGAACCGAGATCTACTCTTGGTCTGTCTTCCCCAGATCGAAAACAAAATTCGGTCTCCATTTATTTCCAATTTTTTTTTTTTATCAATTTCCACACCTAATCACACCCAAACTTGTGTGGCCGTTTGTGCTGCAAGATCACCCAAGACCGAAATAAAATTTCGGTCCATGCTGGAACTGGAATTTTAATTCAGTCTTGGCATTTTTTTTTATTAATCGGTTATAAACGAAAATCTGTCATTAGTTTTTTCTTCCTCTATCTCCTCTGTCCTCTGGCCCTGCATTTATCATTTTTGTGCCTTCTTCCCCTTCTAAAATATTCTAAATTTCGAGTGTTCTGTTTTGTACAGATCGCTCCTGCATTATGTTTTCTGCTTTAGTCTGAAGGTTGTAGTAATTTTTTTTTTCAATTACGTTCGTATTTTAGATTGAAAAATTACAAATAATTTTTAGGTTGTTTGTGATTTTTTTTTTTTTCAGAAATGTCTCAAGTATTAATAAATGTGTACCATAGATGCGAAATTTCAGACTCACCGACCTGCACATTTCCTGTTTCTGACTCAACTAGTCTTGATGAGCTAAGCAAACAAATATATGTTGGTATTCGTTTGCATATTTAAATATTTTACACACCGTGTTATATTTTTGTCAATATTTAACATGAGCGACTGGTGGAAAACGGAGAAGCGTATCTGGTAGCCAACCTTTTGCATCTGCTATGTATGCAGAGGAACTTGCTGCACAAGGGTCACGGAGAAGCGTATCTGATAGCCGACCTAAGACATTTGCTAGTGAAGCAGAGGCCTCTGGTAGCCAGGCATCTGGCAGCCGATCAGCTGGTCGTTTATTGAACAGAATATTCAGTCGTAAGAAACGATAAATGATTTTATAAGATTATGATAATTTGTATGGATGTTTGTACTAATGTTTGAATAACATGTATAATATATTGCATATATTACCTAAAAACGTTTATTTTGAAACTGTTTTTTTTTTCACTTTAAATATAGCCGGCTTTAATTGAAATTTTTTTGGTCAGTATGAAATTTTGCTGGTCTTAATTTTCGTCAGTATCAAATTTTTTGTAGTGTATTGATAATATTTTGGAGTGAGACCGAATCCAATTTTCGGTTTTGAGGGAGACCGAATCCCACTCTCGGTCTTGAGTGAGATCGAATGAAATTTTCGGTCCTGAGTCAGACCGATGGATTTTCTGTGGCGAGGAGTGAAAACTGAAAATTTGGCTAGAGACCGGAACTGAATTTCGGTCTTGAGAATTTTTTTTTCCAGACCGAGATTAAGTTTCGGTTTTTATGGTTTTTCGAAATTTCACCATAATCATATTGGTTTCGTAACTTTGACTTTTCTATTTATGGTTTATACAAAAAATTCTAAAAAATCAATTTTTTTTAGTGGTTTTCTACCTATATAAACAAATAGCAATTTTTTTTAAATATACAATTTGATCTGCAAATATAATTTCATGTGAAAATTATGTTTAACAATTCAATTTAATTACTTGAACTTTAAAAATAGAAATATAAATTTTGTAGGGTAATATGTATTTGTTACAAGCCAAGTTTACATGATAGTACAGTGTTGAAATGTGCAAAAAGAGAAGTCGTAGATCTTGTTATTTATTTTCAATGTGTTTAAAGTTATTTTAATTAAACTTACAGTGCAAACTTTATCATCCAAAACTTCCAACATAGCCGGTTTAAATTATCAGTTTAAATTGTGTGTCAGAGCTAGCTTTGATTTACGGGTGAAAGATAACATCTTTTGTGTGAGAAATTGTGATATTGAAATCCATATAAAAATTTTGTGGACATTGAAATTCGAAATCTAGTTTTTTTTATTTAATTAAAGCTGTGAATTAAAAAAATTCTATAAAAATAATAATTTTTTCTCCAAACACATTTTAATATAAAGTGATGTTAAAAGATTTGAATCGACTATTTGAACTTTAAAAATAAAAATATGAGCAAGAAGTACACCAACTTTACTTCTCAATTTATTTATTCTCAAATATTAAAGGAATGTCAAAGAAATCAGTCCTGCTAAATTGAAATTGTTAGACTCAACCGCTCAGCTCGATTTTATGCAATCACGTTTCATAAAAAAAAAAAAATATAGAATAGTTTTGTGAATTTCCCTTTGCCCTATGTAAAATTGAAGTTTCAAAAGAAATTTCAAATTTAGAATATTTAAAATGTCGCCTCCTCTGTTCCTCAACTTACAAATGCCAGCATCGAATCAGCCACAAAAGATAAAACTAACACAGATAGAAACCAAGTTCTGGTTTAAATTCTTCGTTCTTTTTTCGTTAAAAAAAATAGGGAGCAAGCTAGTCCCTTCTAACAATATCTCATTTTGTCTATTAATCAATAACTACCTGAATAATTACTAACTAATTGGAAGACCACTTAATGACCACTTAATATTTAGAAACCGTCTAATATTTGAAAGATTTTACAACTGTCGCGAATTCACACACAAGTACTCATCTATAATATATCAAGTATTCTATCTTTTTGAATAAAAGTATTCACTATGTTATTTAAGTAAACCTTAATAAAAATATTCACTTATTTTTTTGAATAAAAAAGATAAGTAAACATTATGTTTGGGTGTATTGAATTTTCGCGTGTTTTTTCAACATATTTATTAATTTTTTAATGAGTTAGATCATAGATTTTTTTTTTTTTTTTTGAAAAATGAATTAAATTTGAGTGAAGACACGGGAACTATAATAAAGGTAAAAAATTAGTTTGTAGGAACTACAAATTAGTTAAAACTAGTAATTATAACTAGAAAATTGATCTACTTGATGGGGGACAAGATGAGGGACTATTAAGAGGGGATATTATAATTATCCAAAAAAAGTAACCCAAGGCGTATAATAATTATTTCATAAATAAATAAATGCTGGTTGTATCAGTTGCATGTGCTTATAAAATATTTTAATCTTATGAAGGGACCTTGGGCTTAATTAATTAGAATATTAGATCCTGAGCATGTGGAGGCTTATCCCCAGAAAGCGCTTAATTAATTTACTTTAGAATAGGAAAATCAGATGAGAAGAGAAGAGGAAGGGAGAAAGAGAAAATCCTTGAACAAACTCGATCAGTGAATTTTAATAACTTTTATCACTCTAATAAATCGGAATATAGAAAGTGTGAACTTCATACAATGTACGTATGATTGTATCCTTCGATCGCTTTCACGGTTAATTAATTATGGAGTGAAAGGATCTCTAAAGCAACCTGAAGCTAGCCCCTGATTTGTCTATATATAACATGCATAAAGGCTAATTAATTAGGCATCAGATCCTATATATCTATCACCGAAGCTTTAATTCAATGATGAATAGCTACTTAATTGGCTTTATTCATGAACCCATATTCTGTTGGATTTAATTCTCAAATAAATTAATGATACCGCTAGGTACGAATTAAGCTCCAATCCTTTTCAAAAAGGGTGGTCCAACTATATATATATCTTCTTGTGAGCTGTTGGTACTTAATTGGTACCGGATACATGCACCATCTCATTAATTAATACGTACGTTCAACTATTGAAGTTATTCATGCATGAATGCATGATGCTTTTTGTTTATTATTATTTCTTAACACTTTGTTGTTGGACGAGTTCGAAATGAAATTTATCTTACGTACGCTTCAAACAAGAAAACAAGTGGAAAATTTACTACCTACGGATGCAAACGGATCCGATACGAATTGGATACTCCCCTTAAAATTTAAATTGAAAATTATCATCTTAATTAATTGTCCTGCTCCTGCATTATTTGAAATTAAAAAGCAAACGTGTTTTGCTCGAAAGACGGGACATTAAACTCCGCTTAGCTATAATAATAATAATAATTGGTATATTTCTGGAGCAAGTAATTTTTAATAGCCGATGAATTTTTTTGAAGAAGAGCCGATGAATTAGAATGCGCTTCGCAACCAAGTCAGTGAAACAACTGCTATGTTTATGTTTTTAATGTACTCTGTTGTATTATTTTCTTTACTTTACCTATGTGGCTCATCCGACTTACCATCTCAAAAATTGAGAATTAAACAACCATCACTTAATTTCCTATATTTTAAAACATACCACCAACACTTTTTACAATGAAATAACATCTTAATATTTTTTTTTCATTCATAAGTTAGATCTAATATTTTTCACAATAAGTTTGATAGTAATATGACATATACCATGTTACCAAAATAATAGTCACTAATTATGTCATAGTTTGAATATACCAACTCAAGTTTGATAATATTCTTTTTCTAAGCAAATAGGATAAAAAAAAAAAAAACTAAAAGAACTTTGAACCAGCTGCATCAACGATCATACAAATTCAACTTCTTCTAAACCAGTTGCATCTTATGTTTCTACTTTCTCAATAAGATCGTATATCAATACTATGCGACTAAAAGTATAACTAATAAATCATCAGTATAACAAAAAAAATACATGTAATAAATAATTGATATGTAAATGTAATTTAATAAATCAGTTTAAGAATATAGAGTACTTTTATTGTGACTAAGTAGGGTGTAAACAAGTTGAATACAAATAGTTACAGATAGTTAATGATCAAGTCGTATTTTTATATGTTATAATTTTTTAGATACGGATATGAATACATATATCAGATACATATATAGATCGGATTCGGATTTGAATGAAATCTGATAATATCCAATCCGTTTACACTCCTACATAAATTGAAACAAACTCGTATCTTCCCAGATATCTGACTGGTGAAATTAACAATGGATGACTCAGATTAATTCTAGTCGGACCAGCCAATAAAAACTATAGGGAGTCCATTTTGTGATTCGTGCCAAGTTAAACTGACGACTCAAATCTAATCGTTTTCAGTCAGGTGGTTTCAATGGCACTGAATGTGTATCGACTATCGAGTTTGAAATGAAGAGAGAGAAATAACTCTCATGATTATTGCTGCCGCATAATTAATCTCGGTTCGTTAATCGTTAAAACACGGTAAACACCCAATATTAGCTAGAAGTAGAGGTAGAGGTAGGTTGCTTGTTTTCTCAGATCGCACGCCTCACATGCTTGACAACAGAGTGACCGAGTGAGAGACTTTTGGACATGTAGATTAGAATTATTCCTTTTTTATTTTCATATTTTTATATTGAGTGAGTCTATGGTACTATACATATCATGATTTAGTCCGTAATACGGATCAATATTTTTGTTTTAAAAATTCTAACAGTCAATCCGAATTGTTCAAAATAATTTTTATATGAATATATACTTACAGACCAAATTTTATATTTTATTTTTTTACTATTTTTCTAAAATAGGTAGAAAATCACTATTTTTGGTTGGTCTAGAATTTTCAGATCAAGTGATTTTCTATCTGTCTTAAAAATAGTAAAAAAATTCTAAAAAATATAAAATTCGGTTTGCAAATAAATATTCATATGGGGAATTATGTTGAACGGTTCGGATCAACCATGAATATTTTGAAACGAAAATATTGACTCGTATTATGAATTAACCCGTGATATGTATAGTACCATAGACTCTTTTATATTTTTACTATTGAATTCAAGAATTTCGGTCGAATTTTTTTAGTTACCATCTCAATATTTCAAAATTCTGATATTTTCATTAATTTTTAAAAAAGTTAAAACTTATAACATCTGACCGTGCTTTGAAAAAGTGAGATAGCTTGGACCTTTCTTTCTCCTAGAGGCGATTCGCCAAGGTAAATCCTTGAGCCGCCAGTTCCTAATTCCCTCCCTAGTCTCTCCCACCTCCTCCGAACCACCACCACTCTACATCCGTCCGTCCGTTTCCTCTACTACTTCTAGGTCTCATCTCTGAAACATTATTCTCCCCTCTCTTTCTCGCTCGGCTCTAATTCTTTGAGCGGAGAGGAGAATGAGAGAGGGGAGGAAATCGAGCCTAGCGGAGCCGAGAGAGCAGTATCGTCGGAGTTCGGAGCATAGAGTTCTCATCTTGATCGAAGCACGACAGTGAATAGATCCGATCGTGGAACGAGATGAAGATTAAGATATTAGAATGATTATGAGTGTATATAAGTAGAATTAGAAGAGTAGATCTAGTTAAAAAATAGATCTAAGAATTTAAAGAGTGATTAGGAGTAAATTTAGAGGATGATTTTAAGTAATTTAGAAAATTTTGTAAGAATAAAATAATAAATTTTGAAATTAGGAGTAAATACGTTTTTTTTCAATCGAATAATTATTAGGTATTAAAGTCATTTACCTTTGGAACATCTCACCGTGAGTGTTGCGACGACTTGGCAGTGACTTATTATTATTATTATTATTATTTTGGATTCGCGTGTATGTCTGCGACTGTTTGCTAAATACCCTGTAGTAAACAAATTTATTAATTGTGGGACCCACTGATAGTATGTTAACTAGTCTTCGTTCACTGTTGATTTCATTTTCATAAAGTCTCACTAAAATAAAATACTAGTTTATATATTAGAAACTGTGGGACCCACTGCCTATAAATTTTCAAGAGGAAATGTATTTAATTTCACCATTATAATTTATTAAACGTGGGACCCACTGCCTAGAAACTTTTAATTGCCTTCATTTTTATTAATAACCAAAAAAATAAATAAAATAATATTAATAACCAGATCTCCAAAAATTTTTTATCAATGCCCAAACCGCCCCAGGGGGGCGGTTTACCCCCCAACCCGCCCCCCAGGAGGCGGTTTACTTAATTTTTTTTTTTTTAATGCGATGATGGATTATTTATAATTATGTTTATAATTTATGTATTTGTTTATATTTTTAATACGATGGATTTTATGATTTGTGAATAGTTTAACAATAACACATGATATGGATAGATAACAATAATTGTTTTGTAATATTATGTTTTGTAATAACACATGATATGGATATGGATAGATAACACATGATATGAGAAATAAAATAGTAAAATAAAACCGTTAGATTTAATCTTTATTATTTTGTTGGAATTTTTTTTGAAATGCTACTCTAAAACTTGAAATTTGTCAAAATTTGTCAATCATGTTCGAGAAAATGAATTAATGAGTAACTTGACTAAGAATTTAAATAAGAATCTCTATTTGATTCAATCAGGCATACATCATTGCCTCGTCTTGCCAAAGTAAAGGTAATGTAAATTGATGAATAGTCCATCATCACAAATCATAAAATTCATCGTATTAAAAATACAAACAAATACATAAATTATAAACATAATTATAAATAATACATCATCGCATTAAAAAAAAAAATTAAGTAAATCGCCCCCCAGGGGGCGGGTTGGGCGGAGGGTAAACCGCCCCCTGGTGGGGGGTTGGTGGGGGGGTAAACCGTCCTCTGGGGCGGCGGTTTGGGCATGGATGAAATTTTTTTGAGGATCTTGTTATTAATATTATTTTATTTATTTTTTTGGTTATTAATAAAAATGATGGTTTTAATTGTTTTCATGCTCAAGTGAATAAGATGGTATTCAACACCACAGTGCGTATGTGTTTAAGTTTTGAATTATTTTTAGAAATTGATAATAATATCAAAATTTTGAAATATCGAGATGGTAATTAAAAAAAAATTCGTGAATTTCAGCACTTTCAAAGATGGATTTTCCGAATCTGCACTCGATACTTGTTGTCTTGCTATATCGACCATTATGGGCATAAATTCAAAAATTGAGAAGAATGAGTAAGCATCAGAGCATTTCATTGTGGCGCTACCGCTAAATGAACTACGAACTATGGCGGCTATCTAAATCTCTGCTCATTTGGGTCCTACATTCGTCATCTCATACGAATACGATCACCGACTTGGGTATAAATTTACGATTTTTTATGATGTAATTATATTTTGTACTTGCTTTAACTATTTTTGTTTGTTGTTGTTGTGTTCTTTATTCATCACCAATTTTAGATAAATTAGTATCTATAATCACGTAACAATGAACAGTTGAAATTTGAATAAAAGGGGATTGCCATTTGCCAACGCCTTCCTTTTACCATCCAGGTATTACCGCAGAAACGCCTTCCTTTTCCCAGTGTTAATTTTGTCAACAGACAACAATAGTATAGTGTGAACTAAAGAACAAACCGTAGCCGGGATGACGCTAATGACTAATCAACCAAACACATTTCCCCAAAATAAAATAGAAAACTAGAATGTTTTATTATGTCGGATGAAACACTAATATGACTAATCACAATCATAACTCTGAGCATCCTGCACCAATGCAGTAAATCTACAAACAATGAATGTTTGGTTTTCAAGATTATTAGCTAAAAAAAAGAAAGGAAAATGGATCAAATAGAAGTCACCGCTAACTCAAGAGAACAACTTAAACAATCACATCCCCCGCCACCCCACCCCCCTCCCCCCGCACAAAAAAAATAAGGCTTCTAATATTTGTTTTTAACTTCAATAGACCTCGACATGCCATTGCTTGTTCTTCTTTAGTTGGGACAGCTTCTCATCCCAGTTTTCGCCCCGCTCCTCAGCAACTCGCTTGAGTGTCGCCTGGATGCCAGGCATCATACCTTTCAACCCACAGAAGTAGATATGGGCCCCACCATCCAGTAGCTTGAATACCTCATCACTGTACTCTTCTATCTTGTCCTGCACATACATCTTACCGCCACTCTTGTTCTTGTGCTCCCGGCTTAATGCCGTGTCATACCTACAATTATGTACTAAAAGCATGTAGCCATAACCAATTGACAGGAGTAAAATGAAATTACAAGCCCCCCAACAAAATCTCAGAACTTTTGCTCTTGTAAAGATTAGAAGTACCAAAACAATCCTCCACATCCATAAAAAACTATGAAAATTACATTTTTAGCTCGCCACCGTCTTATGGAGGGTAACTTTGAATGTCAGCACAAGAAAAGGGCATTACAATAATTTCACATCCCACTAAATAAAGGAAAATCTCGCATGTACACCAGCTAATGAACACCATGTATTCTCCAACAAAACGAGGAGATACCCTTTCAAAATATTGAAGATATCATTCTATAACTGTGCTCCTTTTATTTTCAAAAAAAGGCCCATCCCTCAATTCTTCCACAATGAAGATAGTTTGAGTGACAGAAATGCTATACGAGTAATTCTCTACATTTCTAGGGTGTATGAGTGTATCTGTATTCTCAAGCATTTAGGAGTATAGAGGATATTTTGGATTTTTTTTAAAGGGATTAACAAGAAGAACTAGCCTTTGGTCTAGTGGCAAAGACACATGGTCTCTGATGTGGGAGGTCATGGGTTTGAAACCCGGATGAGAGAAATCCTTTGTTGTAATAACATGGGTATGGAATTTGGAGGCTTGAGACCTCTATCTTTCTTTCAAAAAAAAAGGGATTAAACAAGAACTCATATCCGTTCCTTTCTTGAAATGAAAAATATTACTTTAGTTTACCTGAAATTGTCAGGGTAGTCACGTAGGTAGCTGGTGAACTCGTCGTCATAAAGGAGACTGTCAGAGTTGGCAACACCAAGGAAGAGCCATGCTAGGCCGCCAAAACGGTATGTTGGTACATCCTCCATGAACATGCGGCGCAGGTACGCACGATATGGGGCCACACCCGTACCGGTTGCAATCATGATGTGGGTTGCACTTGGATCCTCTGGTAGAAGCATTATCTTTCCCGATGGTCCTGTATTATAAAACGAAAGTTGTAACATTTTAAATTGAGAGAGGGAGGGAGGGAGGGATTGAATTTTTAACCTTGACAGCCTCTATGCCAAGCTTTCAAAGAAAAAAGAGGGATTGAATCCTCAATTTGCCCACCGATTAATTATTATGAATCCTCAATTAAGAGGTGAAACAAAAATTTAAAACAAACAATGCTAATTTGGCATCCTTTACCTCTAGTAGACGGAAGACCCAAATGATGCAATAAATGAAATGCACAGGAATGAAGGAGAATATACCTGTTATCTGAACCTTGTCACCAGGCTTGGAGTCGCAGAGAAAATTACTGCATATGCCCTTCTTGGAGGGGTCCTCCTTTCCTGTCTCAGGGTCGTAGTAAACAGCACGGCGCACGCAAAAGGTTGCTGTCTTGCCATCGAATGAGTCACCATACCTGGTCGAAGCAATTGAGTAGAGCCTTACATTGTTTGGGGTCCCTGGCTTCTTAGGATTGTCTCCCTTTAAAAACAAACAGAAGATCACATTTTAATACGATTCTTGTGCACACTATCATTTTGTACACTCCGCACTTTCATGCCTATTCTACCATCTGCATAATATACCATATTCATCAAAGAAAGTACAGTTCGTGCATGCAGCACATACCAGGCTACTTTATTTATGGTAATTGTTATCAGGTGGCCCCAAAATATAAATGAAATTAAAGTAGAAAAATAGTGTCAAAACTAAACAATGGACACTGTATAACCAGGTGGTATGGTATTTGTTATAGGCCGATTACATATTAATATATACAAACAAGCATGCCAACATTTGAACATGTCCGCCCATATACAACTGTCCTCTTCAGAAAGTACAGATGCATAATTCTCCTTTAATTTATAATTACAATACAAGACATAACTTCTGCCGCCTAAACATAATGAAAATTTTAGTAGGATGATACCGGTGGAATGATGCCATAACTCTGTCCTTCCCAATAAGGTACGTTGCCGCCATGATCAATTACAATATGACATGTCTCACCAGGTGCTGCAGGACCTACAAGCCTCTCAACCTTGATGATTTTGGCAGTGTAAGGCTGCTTATTCTTGTACAGGTGAAGTGGAGGCTCTTTTGCATTTTCTAACTCGAGAGGACTCACTGAAACTTTAGTTTTGCCGGCTTGTTGCAATGATGTGCATTGTACCTTGATTTGGTATTTTTGTTGTATGTTTTTGGCCTTTAGATTAAGAGGGGTTGAGAGCCATGATTTGTTGTTAAAGCAGATACTGTTATGTCCCTGAATTAGATAAGCCAACATAATTAGTTCAAGGAAATAAATATAGACTACAAGAATCTTATAAGATTTGACTGTAACAATGTGAATCTGGAATTCTGGCATCATCAACTAACCAAAGGTTTTGTAATTTTGGCTGGTACGTACTGGTAAAAAAAACCGGACTGGCACCATTCTGGGCCCCCAAAATGGTCAGTTAATTCTGAGAGAGAAATCCAATTATCTTGCATAAAAGCACTACGCAATTGGAGCTAAATGCCAATTATATAGCGGATTTATAAACATGATTGCTTGTATAGAGCAAAGTCCGAGAGAAATGGGACTAAAACCACACCTTAAACCCAGTAGTTTTGGTCGCAGAAGCATCAGACCCAATCTGAACAGGCCAAGAAACCTACATATAAAAAAAAAGTACAACTAATGAGATGATTTGTTGTTGTGCTTTGGTTGGTTAACAGTAGTTATCCTAGCTACATCAAGGGATTACCATCTGTGATCATGGATTGCATTTTATATTGACTCTGAGATGTAATTTACCAATTTCTTATATGAAATGGGCATCTAGCCTTTTAAAAAAAAAAAAAAAAAAACTAATGAGATGATCGCACATGGATCAATCGAAACAACACACAAAAAAAAAGACAATGCAAATATTGGATTTCGTATATCTAAAAGAGAACTCCAATAGACATCAGAGTGTATCGTGATGCACAGAAGAGGTGGAACTTTTAGTTATCCTCTTCGCACTGTACAAAAAATACATGGAGAGGACTGTAGTAGAAATGCAAAGGGCAAAAAACAAAAGAGAATTAAAGCGGATGGAGTGACCTGAGCTGACAGAGCTTGCGCCATGGCCGATCGAGGTGGTGTTCCTTCCTGTATGATCGATCGATCGATGGATCTGTAGAGAAAGGAAAGGAAAGGAAGGGTTTTTGGTTTGAATTTATGTGAGTAAGAAAAGAATTGAGAGGATTTAAAGAAAGAAAAATGGAAGAAAAAAGGGCTCTTGGGGGTGGCGGAGAGACAAGTAGCCTTTGGAATGTACTAATTGGATACAAATTATTAAGTCTTTTTAGTCTGGCATCCTTTTCCTTCCGATGTTAATTAATTTATTATTTTAATTACTCTCATTTCATTTGCATTTTGCAGTGTTTAATTTGTACCAACTACACAGAAAAGATTAAAAGATAAGATTCCAATCTTCGCGAATAACTCCCGCTGTTTAGTTTTAGACTTTTAGTTAGCAATCTGGACCAAACTCTTTTAATTAATTTCTGCTTCTGCGATTGAGATTGAGGGGGTTTATCGTTTATTGCAATTTTCAAATTACGCTTCCCGTGTCAATGAATTTGAAACTATTAATGGCAGGGTCAAATGAAGCTTGAAGGTGCCCAAAAGTCGTAACACACTTCTCGACGATAAGTTGGCCAATATAATATAATACTAGAAGAAGTTTCTGGTATTAGTCCCTTAATTTTGGAAATATTATGATGGTTCTTAAACTTTCAATACTTGAAGAGTCATCCAGACCTAAAGTATGAGAAAAATATAGTTTTTTAATATTAACTATGATTTAAGATTATTTAAATCATAACCCTTTTCGTGATGTTCTCAAATAAAATACAGGATTTTATAAAGTTCAATATATAAGATATTAGAGCATCTCTATCTCATATAATATTGGAGTTTCTAATCTGAGATGGTAGTTTCTATTTCAATTTCCGAGATGTGAAAAAGTTTTTAATGTCTAAAAATTTCAGAAACTTTAGTATCTAAAAAGTGATTAACCGTTATTTAGAAACTCATTTTAATTAGCTGTTGTGATAGAGATACTCTAATTAATCTAATTTTAAATATATTAGATTACTAACAGTAGAAACAAAGCATTATTTATTAAGTATCTAATTAGATAATAACTTTGAACAAAATGAAGTTTGTTATTGGATATGTTGCATCTATTTAATACGGGACAATTAAATCAACTATTGAAAGTTGGTAGAATTATACTGACGATGTATAATATAATCTTTATTGTCATCACATCACAGATAGATAGTGCAAATATATGCAGTAAATCCCCATCATCATCTCAATTATCTTTTAAAGGTCAAGTAAATTCATAGGACTAAATTAGTTGTGTTCTGAAAATTCAAGAATTACCTTAATACAAAGACAAATTTAGAAATCTAATTGGGCTTCTTTGGAAAAATTTTGGGAGCACTGGAGCAGTGCTTAAAATTTCCAGCTAATAAAAAAAATTAAAAAAAAATGTTTGACGGCCAAAGATAGTTGAGATGATGATATGTAAATAAACAAGTCATCTCTATGTTCCAAAAAAAAAAAAAAGATTGGTAATTCGCTACACCCGTATTTAACATAAATGCATTATGGAATTAGGTTGAGAGAATTTTAGAATTGGTAGATTCTACAATTATCTTGAATATTAAATTGAGTGAGGTTATGAAACTATATATTAGTCAGTACTATGGATCAATATTTGTTTGCTTTTATTAAAGTCTAAATAGTCGATCTGAACCATTAACGCAAATTTCACATGAAAATGTATTTGCATATTAAATTTTATATTTGTACTATCTTTTTAGATAGGTAGAAACTATTTTCGAATGGTCTATAATTTTTAGATCTAGTAATTGTTTTTATCTATTTAAAAATATAATCTACAAGTATATTTTCATACAAAGATCATATTAAACGGTTCACATTAATTATTTGGATTTTGAAACACAAATATTGATCCATAGTACATACAAATCAATATCTACTATTAGGATTTTTGTAATTTGAAAAGTAATCAACCCGTTTATTGATTTTTTTTTCTTTATTTACGTTTTATAAAAAAGAATTCCTATTACCCCTCAGGCTTCTTTTTGTTTATTAGCCCGTAGAGTGGAAAAAAATGACACGGCAGAACTGGTTCCGTCACGGAACGGAACGGTTACGACACGGAACGGCACAGCACGTGTGACTGTTCGCGTGTCGTGACTCGCGTGTCGTGACCATCTTTTGAAAATTTGACACGGCACGGCACATCACGCAAAAGATCTGATTACGGCACAGCACGGCACGTGGTCACGCGAGTCACGTGTAATTAGGAAATCTTGATCAAATGATGAATCTTGAATAAACTAACTTAAATTATGAAAAAATAGTTAAATGTGAGAAACGTGACCAGTTATGTTTGGACACGGCACGGGAGTTACGACGTGACTCGCGTGCCGTGACCACCCTTCCACATTTTAGTCACGGCACGGCACGGCACATGTAACTGTTCACTTGGTCACGGCACAGCACGGCACGTTTTGTCCACTCTATTAGCCCGTAGGCATATTACCCATGACCCATTAGTTTAGATTTCATACAGATGATTTATCTCCGCAGTTGCCCAAAATGGTGTGTAATTAGCGCATTTGAGATGGGAACTATGAACTATCTGTAGTCAAAACCTAAAACAATTAATGATGTGTAATAGCATGCATCATTATTATTTTTATTTTATTTTATTTTAAATTTAAATGTTCTTTAGCTTTTGCTGGTCTACTTTCTGTAATAAAAATAGTCTTTTAAATTAAGATGGCATTTTTAAACGTTTTTCTCCGGTTCCTGATTCTTTTCCAGGTCTGAAGTTACATCTACTCAGAGATTAAACTTTATTAATATAAATAAATGTTGCCAAACAGTCTCAATAAACTAACTTTGGATAGATATATAGATAAGATAAACAAATTGAAAAGAATTTGTTGATTGTGAGCTTGACTGTTTGCCTGAAAGCATGTACGTGACACCTAGCTCTCTCTCCGTATACTACAGTTTTCTGATTGCAATCAAAGGTATTCATGCCAGAATGAGGGAAATTCAAACTCTACAATGACTGGATTTGATTAATCTATTTTGCTCAAATTCACTAGCTTAAAGTAAACCTTAATTACGCAATTCTCGATTTTTAACTGGATTTCAATCACTATGCATGGCTTGTATGAGATTTATTTGGTTTTTTTGGTGATGAGCGAGCTTTAAGACAATTTTATATATATGCATATTAGGCGTAGGAATTAAATCAATGGCACAAATGTAATTTTGATAGAATTAGTTACAAGTTGCTTCATTCTGTTATTTCTCTCATTGTATCACACTGGCTATAAATAGCACCTCTCTGTAACAATACATGGTTAATGAAATCACAATTCATTCAGATAGAATCTCTTCTTCTTCCTCTCTCTCTCTCTCTTCCTCTTATCAAATCTGATTCCTCTCATGGTATCAGAGCCTCATGGCTTCTAGTGAGATTTCGCATCCCTCTCCTCCCGCCCAAATAGATCCTGTGATTCAGATCACCTTACCAGTATCCGCTCGGCTGACACGCGACAACTTCTTGCCTTGGCGGTCTCAGATTGAGCCGATTCTTGATGGATTTGGTCTGTCTAAATATCTTGATCCTGTTGTGTCTCCTCCTGACAAGAATCTGACCACTGGTGAAGTTTCTTCTCCCAATCCTCTCTTTCTTGCGTGGCATAAGCAAGATCGTTTCTTGCTTGGCTGGCTTCAATCTACCATTACCGAAGGTGTTCTGTCGCAGTATGTGTAGTGCCAGTCTTCTCGTGAACTCTGGATCTCACTTCACCGGACCTTCTCTGCCATATCTACTGCTAGAGTGATGGAATTGTGGCGTGCTCTTCAGACCTCGATCAGAGGCAATCAGCGGTGCGGTGACTATTTTGATCAGATGCGTCGTGTAGCTGATCAATTGGCGGCGGCTGGTGAACCTGTCCCGGATTCTGATCTGGTACGCTCGATTTTGAGCGGCCTTGGCGCTGACTACAACTCCTTTGTGGTTGCGATCACCACCCGCTCGTCTCCTGTGTCTCTTGTTGATCTCCATGTGTTTCTGCTCTCCCATGAGTCTCTTCTGACAGCTCAGAACCCCTCTTTCTCATCTAACACGGCAGATCCGACAGCTCTCTATGCGGGTCGTGGTAGAGGAAGGGGTCGACGTGGTAGAGGCGGCCCTGTCTCCAACTATTCTCCACATCCATCTCAAGGCCCATTATTATCCACTCCAGCAGGCCGTGGATCAGGATATACAGGCCCAACTCGCCCACCTTATAATTCTGATTCAACTCATGGCAGAGGCAGTTCAACCCAAGGGCCGTGCAACTTATCCAACTCCTCAGTCCACTGGAGAAAAGCCACAGTGCCAGATCTGTAAAAAGAAGGGTCATGAAGCTCTTGAATGTTGGTATCGATTCGACAATGATGCATATGCTTCTCCACCTCAAGCCTTCTTCAACACCACCACATCTACACCAAATGAATGATGGTTTCTTGATTCCCGGGCGACTCACCATATTACATCCGACTTGAATAACCTCACCTCTTTCCATGCCTATAATGGTCATGATGCTCGTCAAGTTGGTAATGGCTCTCATCTTTTCATTCACAATCTTGGCCATTGCTCTCTATCCTCAACCAATGGTTCTTTAGATTTGAATGGTGTCCTTCATGCACCACATATTACCAAAAATTTAATTAGCATCTCTAAATTAACAAAAGACAATGATATTATTTTAGAGTTTCACCCTTTGTTTTGTATTGTAAAGGACTGCCGCACGAAGCGCCCGCTTCTTTGAGCTACACAAACTAATGGTCTTTACAATCTGTCCTCTTTACCTCAAGCATTAGTTGGAGAACATGTGTCAGCTTCTATTTGGCACAAGAGGTTGGGGCATACGTTTCCTTCTACTACCCGCTTGATCATACATTCTCATTTTTTACCTATTTCTTCAAATAAATTGGGAATCTGTGAGAATTGTTGTAAATCTAAGGCTCATGTTTTGCCTTTTTCTATTTCTTCTTCTTATGCTGCCTCTCCTTTACATGTGGTACATTCGGACTTGTGGGGGCCATCCCCGATTACTTCTAGAAATGAATTTCGCTATTATGTGCATTTTATTGATGAATTTTCGAGATATTCTTGGATTCATTTTCTTCGTACTAAAGATGAGCTTATGAAGGTGTTTACTCAATTTAAATGCCAAGTTGAAAATCTCTTTAATTCAACCATCAAGATTGTTCAAACGGACGGAGGGTCCGAATACAAGCCACTTGCTCGCCTTTTTCCTCAAATCCTTCACCAAACCTCGTGTCCCTACACACCTCAACAAAACGGATTGGCGAAACACAAACATCAACATGTCATTGAGCTAAGCCTAGCCATTATCTCTCATGCCTCGATTCCTTTAGACCTTTGGGATAATGTTTTCCAAAGTGTTGTCTTCATTATAAACCGGCTCCCTCCTTCTACACCTCCCATACCTCTCCCTTTACCCTTCTCTTTAATAAATCCCCCGATTACACCTTCTTTCGAGTTATTGGATGTCTATGTTATCCTTTCATTCGCCCTTACACCTCACACAAACTACAATTTCGCTCTCTCCCGTGTGCATTCTTGTGGTATTGCCAAAATCAAAAAGGGTACAAATGCCTTCACATTCCTACCGGCAAAATATATGTTAGTCGGAATGTTCGTTTCGACGAAACAAAATTTCCTTTTGCCTCTGTTTGTGACTCCTCACCCTCTCAGTCTCAGCTTGCACAGCAATTCTCTACATCGCTGCCTCTACTTGCGCATACTCCTCTGTCGGCCCATATTCCTCCTGTTAATATTTCCAACAGGCCCGAAGTCATTCAGCCCACTACTCGGCCTGCCTCTACTCGGCCTGCAATTCAATCACCTCCAGTTCAGCCCACAGTGCATGATTCGGCCCACTACTCTCCAATTCAATCCAACCCAACTCCCTCCAGTACTAAAATTGAACCTCCTCCATACAGCACTATTCAGCAATTGGCTACCCCGACTACACTGCCAAATCAAAATCCCTACAGTTCAGCTCATCTGATGACCACTCGACTGCGAGATAACACTCGTCGTGTCAAGAAATTTCCCGATCATAAAACTTTGCTCACAACAAAACATCCACTTCCCTCCAATTTATTAGATGAACCGACCTCTTTCACCATGGCCAACAAGCAACCTGAGTGGCGTGAAGCGATGTCTCATGAATTGAATGCTCTTGCGAAAAATGGCACGTGGATTCTTGTTCCCTCTAATCCAAACTAAAATGTCATTGGATGTAAGTGAATTTTCAAAATTAAGCGCAAGGCCGATGGTTCGATTGAACGTTACAAAGCCCGACTAGTTGCTAAGGGATATAATCAAGAGGAGGGTCTTGATTATCATGAGACTTTTAGTCCCGTTGTCAAACCGACCACCATTCGGGTTGTTCTCTCCATTGCCACTTCGCGTAATTGGCCGATTCGACAATTAGATGTCAACAACGCATTTCTCCATGGGGATCTACAAGAACAAGTCTTTATGACTCAACCACCGGGCTTTGCGGATTCCTCTTTTCCAAATCATGTATGTCTTCTTAAAAAGGCACTCTATGGTCTCAAGCAAGCGCCACGAGCATGGTTTCACAATTTGGCTTCGGTTCTCACTACACTTGCATTCAAATCCTCCCAATCGGACTCCTCTCCATTCATACGTGCTGACTCGTCATTGATTACCATTATTTTGGTCTATGTTGACGATATCATAGTGACTGGATCCGATCCTTCTCTTGTCACCTCTCTCATTTCATCCCTTGGCTCTCAATTTTCACTCAAAAACCTTGGTCCCTTGCATTTTTTCTTGGGCATCCTAGTCAAACCTCTAATTGATGGCATTACCCTCTCTCAGCCTCAATACATCCGGGACCTCCTAATTCGCTCGAAAATGGATGGTGCAAAACCTTGCTCTACACCTTTCTCCCCGGGTGACCCACTTTCTAAATTTGATGGCAACCCGATGGCTGATCCCCAATCCTATCGTAGCATTGTTGGCACCTTACAGTATGCTACGATTACCCGTCCTGACATCTCATATGCCGTCAACAAGGCTTCACAGTTCATGCATGCACCCACCGATGAGCATTAGAACGGTGTTAAGCGCATCTTGCTGTACCTTAAAGGTACTTTATGTCATGGACTTCACATTTGAGCTCACTCTTCCTTTGACCTTCATGCTTATTCAGATGCTGACTGGGTTGGCTGTCCGGATGATCGGAGATCGACATCGGGTTTTTGTGTCTTTCTTGGCTCAAATTTGCTTTCGTGGGGTTCTAAGAAACAAACCAGTCTCCAAATCTAGCACAGAGGCTGAATATAGGAGCATGGCAGGAGCATGTACTGAGTTGGCGTGGCTTCAACAGCTTCTTCGTGAGCTCCATGTTCCACTGAATTCCAACCCTGTGCTTTGGTGTGATAATTTGGGTGCCACATTTGTCACTTCTAATCCGGTCTTCCATGCAAGAACAAAGCACATCAAGATAGATTTCCACTTTGTTCGCGAAAAGGTTGCAAGCAAAAAATTAGATGTTCGATTTATCTCTTCTAAAGATCAGTTTACTGACCTCTTCACCAAGTCACTATCCTCTACCTGACTGGACTTCCTACGATCCAAGCTGACACTCTCTGAGGTGCCGAGCTCAGCTTGAGGGGGGGTATTAGGCGTAGGAATTAAATCAATGGCACAAATGTAATTTTGATAGAATTAGTTACAAGTTGCTTCATTCTGTTATTTCTCTCATTGTATTACACTGGCTATAAATAGCACCTCTCTGTAACAATACATGGTTAATGAAATCACAATTCATTCAGATAGAATCTCTTCTTCTTCTCTCTCTCTCTCTCTTCCTCTTATCAAATCTGATTCCTCTCAATGCATCCTAGTTGAAGGAGCTTTGTTCTTAGCATATTCCATTTTGAATTAATGTTTTAGCTTTCATTTCAAGAATGGACCCACCCAGCAAGTGCAAGAGATGCTCAATACAAAGAAATTTGGCAACATATATATATATTGCAGTTTGAGACAGGGATTTTAAGACAGCCATTGAGTATTATTCGAAGGTAATTAATGTATGTTATTTTATTCTTGAAATATGCATGCATGCATACATGCATTATGAATAATTAATTAGTTTGCCAGTATATCAGAAATCTGTAATGCAAACATTACTTATATGTGTAATGACCACATTGCCCTTGCGCAATTGGTCGATCACCGCGATGTCTGTACCATCAGCCACAATTTTGGAACGAAGAAGCTTTTCGTATTTAGAACGGGCAGTTTGAGCTGGCGTTGAGGCGCAAGTGTGCATGCCACTGTGGCCAACAGACTTTTCAAATTTAGAATATTTCATTCATTAAAACCGCTTTCAAGCAAAATTTAATAAAATTCAATACAATTTTAGTCCTTGTTTAATTGATTTTAAATGTTTAATGCTTCTGATGACTTATCAAATGACACTACTATATATTTTATCAAATTAGATACACTTTTAATCTATAAGAGTACTGATTACATGTCTTTAATTTTTTTTTAAGAACTAATATTTATATGATCAAGTTAATCCGTTGTTAATGGATTATAGACATAAATTTACAAATAAATACTGTCACTCATAAATCTATCTCGACGTGGAATAAAAATAGCCATGAATTCACTAATAAACAACGTTCAAACAAAAATGTGTTAAAGTAAAAAAGATGCCGTTTTTCATATTTTTTAACAAAGAAAGAGAGCACTTGCGAAGATTTTCAAGAATTATAAAAAAGATAATATGAATATTGTAATTCTGATTATGGATCAAAGCATTACAGACAGAGTAAATAAGCTTTACAATGGTTGATTAGCTGTTAGGTGGATTCCTAATTTGATTCCTGCATTTCTCCATTCTTATATTAAGCATGTAGATGTCCTCATTTGTTAATGGCTTTGATTAATGATGAAATTTCAGAATTAATATTGTTCCTTCCGATCAAATTTTCTGAGAATATTCATTTTTATTTTTTGTTATTTTTCTTTTACGTTACAAGTCTAAATTTATTTGTAAGGAAATACTAGTAAAAATTATAATTTCTAATGTTTAGGTCTGATCTCAATTCCTTGCACAATTATCATATTTTTCAATAGAGACCCCTCAATAGATTGCAACTTCATCTCCACCTCTCCATCTTTTTCTTTATCAACGTAAAAATCTCCCATCTCTACCTCTATCCACCCATCGTCTCTTTCTTTAGCGGCTATCTCGACATTGTTGTCAAATTCTGACTTCTCAAATAGATCCTTCAAAGTAATACGGTTTAAATCAAACTGTTCTATTGCAGACGGGTATTTGGTGTAAAAAGGTTCAAGGTAAACTATGCTTTTGCTAATGTATCTACCAACAGTCACAGAAGTTTGTTGCCTCATTCTACCAATTGAATAGGAAATATCTCTATAAATTTTACTTAACTTGTAGACAAGGTATGCACCATATCTTGTTTTAGAAGAGAGTGATTTACTGTCAATCTTGCCGACGATGCTCAATCGGGCTGGAAATATTCGCTCAATCACTTCAGGAAACCTATTTATTTAATAGAGTTAATTTCAAGTGAAACAAAATTAAATATTCAATCAAACATTTTGTAAGAATTTTTTTAATATGTTCAGTCACACGATTAGTCAACAATAATATTGAATAATTAAATATATTATATTTTATGTGGTTTGCAGAAAATTTTATATAAGCTACCTTTCTTACCTTTTAATAATAAATCGAGGTCACCCGTTTTAAAATTTATACTAACAAAGCATTCATAATGATTTGTTTTGTTGTTCTTCCAAACTATCGATTTAAATTGTTTTTTATGCCATATTTAGAAAGAACACAAGTTCTTAGTCTATTATAAAAGTATGTACATAGAATTAGAGACGGAATTAAGAACAAATAATGGGATTAATTGACCCTCATTGTTTTTAATTTTTTTTGTTTTTATGTATGATATTTTATATAATTTAAAATAAAATGTTATTATATTGTAAAATTGATTCTCATTTTCCGTAGGAAATTTTATATGATTGTTTTTCTAATTGAATGTTTGACTCTCATACTTTGAAGATCTTACTCCACCCTGCTTAGCATGATATTACTGTCAAACAATTAAAAATATTCGAGAATTATATTTATAGTCACAAGTGACAAATGCTGCTCAGTTGGGTTATTTTCACATTTCTTGTTTTTAGTTATATATAAACGTAAAGTGATGTGAATTGAATCCAGCATCAAATTTTTTGAAAACTCAATATTTAAAACTGCGTCCTAAAAAATCGCCGTTTAGACTGATTAATCAGTTGATTATGATTGATTATTTCTAATTATTTTCAATTAATTATTTGGCGATACCCTATCTGTTCGATGAATACATACCGTTATTTATAACATTGATTTTAAAAATATTGTATGCAAACCATATATATATATATGAAGAGTGGGGTTAAAATGCACCATTGGTTTTGTGTTCCAACCATACCCCATGTCTTTATCTTTGTTCTTGAACCGCTCAACATGTTATCCATATTAAAATATGCTTAGAGACCAAATTTCATATTTTTTGGAATTTTTTTACTATTTTTTAAATAGTTAAAAATAACTTCTCATTCAAACAATGAGTTGTAGGCACATTCGTGTAATTATGTTCAAACTGACATCTCCTTAACAACAACAATAAGATAAAAATTCTAAAAGAAAAATAAAATAAGATGTTGAAATTAAGTAATTCTTTCTTCATGACAAATTAAAAAAAAAAAAAAAAAAAACTGAAAAATATACCTTGAATCAGGATGAGAAATTCGCCTCCAATACATATAAGACATATCTGTATTAGTAAGCTTGTCGATATCATGTAGCATTTTGCTCCACTAGATATCTCTAGTCCAAAGCTCTACGAAAAAATTAAGGGGTCGATCATCTTCATTAGAAACCACATATTCGACAAATTAATGGTATTAATTTTAGCATTAAGAAATTAGCAAAAGAGAAAAATACCATTGTGCCTTTGTCGATGAGTACATGGTTTTTAGAGAGTTTGAAGAAGAGATCTCTTTTGGAGGCAAACGTGACAGGATTAACGGCCCGACATAGAATGGCAACATAATCTGACGGGAGAAAAGCTTGCCACATGATGTCGGAGTCACAACTGAACGAAAGCGGATAGCAGTAAGGGAGAAGTTATAAGCATAACGCGGAGAGATGAGAGACATCACATGACAAAATCACATGACAAAGACAATCCTCAAGAAGATAATCTATGAGAGAGTCCATCTTTGTTTCGTTTGGTTAGAATGAAAATCACAAATACGAATTTGTTTTGATATAGAGTTTGAAGTATTTGTTCTCGTATTTATAATCAATATCTCTTTGCTACATTTTTCTTTATTATGAGGTTGAAATTAGGCATGAGTGCATGGCGGTAATGACAAAATTAACCATACTTTTTTTTAATTTATTTATAGTCGATGATATAGTACGTTTGGCCGGATTGAGATAAAAATGTGCCAAATATATATAGAAGTATCATGATATTAGCAAAAGTGAGTCAGACCACAGTGGCCGGATTATGCTGTATTTATATATATATATATATATATATATATATATATATATATATATATAGGTTGGCTAATATAGAAATATTATAATATTAGCAAAAGTGAGTCAGACCAATTTGAAAATCGCTGATTCAACAGTGGCTTAATCAAACAGTAAAAACAGAAGCCACTGTTGGATCAGCGATTTTCAAAGTGGCTTAATAAATAATAAATAAATTCCAAAAAATGTAAAATTTGGTCTCCAATTACATTTTAATATAGAGATCACATTTAACGGTTTAGATCGACCGTTTGGACTTTGAAAATTGAAAAACAACTTGGTTGCACGAGAGCTCAGAAACAATCAATTGTATATTAGCGAACTCCTCTCTCTATATAATATACAGCGAGGTATTTTAAGCACAGTATAAATGAAGCAACCAACCTCTTGGGAACAGCCCAACTAAGCGACTTCGATAATGCATCAATGTTACTAAATATAATTAATTAAATAAGGAAGAGTTGGTTTTAGAAAATGTATTAATAAATTAGGATAACAAAACAAAATAATTTGATAATCATAATATTTTTTTCAAATTTAATATTAAAATAATAACGATAAATAAAAAATGAAACACGTTGTTGCCATTATGGATTGACAACGCACAAAATTTCGTGAAATTTAATTGTCATTAAAAGTTTCATCAATATCGGCGAAATACATTATTACACGATTTAAGTCATTTAATTAGGGGCAAATATACATCAAGTTGCCTTATTTATCATCAACAGATGATGTATTATACTACAAATTAATCATATTTTAATGTTGTATTTTTAAAGTGGGAAGGTTTAAATGTCGTTATTTATTGTGCCTCTATTTTTAAAACCTTAGTACCTTTAAATTTAAAATTTTAGTTGTCAAAAATAAAATCGTTAGATATGATATATAATATTTTTCTTTTATAAATGTATAAAATTAGGGTCTTTCAACTTTTTTTTATTGTTTTTAAGGGAAGGAGATCACCTGACCCCGGGGGCAGGATTTTTCTTCCCCTAGTGCGACTGACACGTGGGTCCAGACGGGTTTAAACATTTAAATATTGATTTTAGTTTTGTTGCGAGTCCACATGTCAGTGATTCAGGGATAGGAAAATCCTGCCCCCTAGAGGGCAGAGGACTCGGTTCGTTTTTAAGAGCTTACAAGTACACTAATATGGATGATTTTTGAATGTTAATTTTATTTATTTATTGATCCACATAAAAGTACTTGAAAAGTGATAATTAACTTCTTATATACATGTAGCAAAAATAATATATATCACGTCTAATAATTTTATGCCGTAATAGTCATTTTAACTTGCTACTAAAAACCACTAACACAAAATTAGTAACAAACCCTATCACTATTCACTAGTATATGTCTAGTGCATCTCATATTGGGGGCACTATTTATTCACAATCTCTTCTCCATGCTCTATAGTTTGATCATCATTCAACTCTGTCAACAACAATATCTCATCCAACACAATCATAATTACTTCCAAATTAATTTAAATAGTATATTACAAATCAAATAATTATTACCGTATTGATTGCTCACATCAAGTACAAAAAGATACTTTAAAACTTCCCCTTAACTTTGGGTTCCATCATAAATTAGTCTTGCTAGCCATCAAAGTTCATTTTGCTAACAATTCAAAAGATCATCATATAAAGGTGAAATGCACTTTCATTTGAAAGTTCCAGTTAATTAACTAAGGTCAAGGCCAAATTGGGTAGTTTTTCAAGAAAAACAACTATTCTGCAGGTTAGTAATTTAGAGTTAATATAGATTTCATAACACAGAAAATCACAGAGGATGCTCCAATATCACTTAGAGAATACACATTCAATGGACAAATTCAGAGGTGCTCCAATGCTAGATGCTAACTATAAGAAATGACTTCGCAGCAAACCCTCTCAAGCGATCTCTTCATCCATTGCTAGAAGAAAATGTAAAACACCAATAATAAAAATAAACTCAAGTCATGAATCGATGGAAGCAGCTTCTGAATGTGATCCAACCACAAGAGACTCGATTTTCTGCAAATAGAATGCAGAAGCATAAGAATGATATATAAATCCTGGAAACATAATTAAAGCACAAAAATATATATAAACACAGCACCTTTACTGATTGGTTAACTTCTTCTAGCCTATAAAGCAAGAGACCAGCAGGTACAGCAACTTCCACCTCAGATGGACCATGTTTTGGAGTTCTCACCTGCACAAGTAGCATGGTCAGTTTCACAATATTTAATCATCCGTGTTGAGGGAATGGGGGTCAAATTCATTTTCAATTTTATACATTATTTTCTATATAGTTTTAGAGTAAAATGTTATGGGTAATGTAAAATTGACCCCCATATGCAGCATGAAAATTTTACATGATTAACCCCATAGCTTGAAAGTTTGGCTCCGTCCCTAACTGTACTGATATAATGATACATGTTTAACATGCCAGATCCCATGAGAGAACTCGTGCCTTTCCACTTGGAGGGGAAAGAAATATGTTAAATGCAGGAATGTCAGAATGGGATTGCATTCTTGGAGTGGAGAGCTGGCCTTCAAAAGAAGACATCGACATGACCGGCCTGCTTGCCATGCTTTTGACGCTCTTTGCTGCTTCTGCAACAATAATCTGTGGAAAAAACAATGAATAAACTAAATCCAGCACAGATATTTTCAAAACTTACTAATTGCAAATTTGTTTGTTTTTCAGGAGATGGTAGGCATGAATGAAAATATCTATCACTTATTTTAGATATGGATAATTATTAGGAAAAATTGTTTTTATGCCACTCTAAAATATTGAAATTATGAAATTGCCACTCCAAAACATGAAATTATGAAATTGCCACTCTAAAATCACTAAATTCATCAAATTGCCACAAATGTACATTTTATATACAAATTTGATTAAAATTATACTAAAATCTGTTGTATAAAAAATGTATTTTCAAAATTCCAAAAATGCCTCTCCAATTCAATATCCTCCTTCCTCCGTTGTTCATCTTCTGACATGTCCTCCTTCCTCCCTCAATCAAAGTTCTAGATGAATCAAATGGAGCAAGGAATTACCCAGCAACTAGATAAATCAAAGTTCCTTGTTCACCTTCTGACATGTCCTCCTTCCTCTTATTGTTATGCCCGTGGAGAAAACCCACCTAAAGTGGAAGATGAAAAATTAAAAAAAACGCAGCCAAACACAGCAGCTCCAAAAACGAACTAGCGACACAAAAGTCGGACCAAAAACGCAGCTTGACAGACCACACTCGGACCAGCAGCAGCGACCTTGGCTGAGCACCTACCAGCCTGGCGGAGGTGGCGGCGCTGCTGGCGGAGCTGTGGGGCGGAGGTGGCTGATGCACGGTTTTTGACACATTAGTAACTCTATTTCAAGGGGTTCAGGGCTTCTCAGCGGAGAAGACGGGTTTGGGCAGGCCTTCTCAAGTGTTTGATATTGAATTGGAGGGGCATTTCTGGAATTTTGAAAATACAGTTTTTATACAACAGGTTTTAGTATAATTTTAATCAAATTTGTATATAAAATGTACATTTGTGACAATTTGATGAATTTAGTGATTTTAGAGTGGCAATTTCATAATTTCATATTTTGGGGTGGCAATTCCATAATTTCAATGTTTTAGAGTGGCATAAAAAAATATTTCCCAATTTATAATTTATTATTGTAAAGAAATAACTTGAGCAAATAATAATAAAAAGATCAAACAACCGCTCTAAGGTGGTCTGGATTGGTGACGCCTTGAAACTGCAGCACATCGACTGGAGCAGGCTTACCACGGACTCTACTCTCAATTCTAACTGTGTGCAATCCGTACATAGCTTGCAAACAACCTAAAAACGTCAATTGATTAAGAAACGCAACATGAGCTAATATATAGCAAATCACTTTTCATCTTTAAAACACCTACTGGTATTATTTCAAGCTTTTGGCTCTTTTCAATTTAATCTGAAGTGGAAGGCTTTTATACCTTGTTCAATAATAATGTCAATTACTAGGTGAAGAGGCACTTGCTTCTTGATCTTTACAGGCCCCCAGAATGGCATAAAGGAAGGCCTACATGCCTAAGAACAACATTGAATCAATAAACAATAAATAAAGAGAAAAGGTATATAATCACAAAAGATATTATGTTTCACATAAAATTATATATTACCTTATAAACAATATTATCTTCAGTCACATAAAGTTTCCTTGAAGAAATTTCTTTCCTTAACACATATCTCTTATATGGTAGGTAGAGAAGCATGAGAAGGCCAACTCCCCATGCCATAACAAGTAAGAGTGAAATTAAAACCCATATTATGGTGTCATACTTCAAATTATTCCCCTCAAGCTCAGTAAATGATGCTCTGTAAACAACCTTTCCACAAAATACTGATTCTTCTGATTCTGATTCTGATATTAAATCCTCTAGTAGCTCCCCGGAATCACTTCTCTGGTGCAAGCTAGCAACATGGATGCTCAACATACCTACAATTTGGCTACAAAGGACTAAATCCAGGTGAAGATAAGAATAAATTGTTCCATGATAAATCTCATAGCAAAAACTTCTAACAAAAAATATCTTTGCATTGTTTCAGGACAATTACCAAGACAGGAGAGCAGTACTAACAACTCACTAACTAAAAAATATGACAATAATAAAGTATAGAAGCATCCAGTCAAATTTGAGTATTTGGCATGCATCCAGTAACCTTTAGATGATGCAAGTTGTTCTATCCTGAGCTCAACCGGAGGTGAATAAAATTAAAATTCCACAAATGAAAAAAAAAATTGAACTAATAACCTGAAGAAAGCAACGAATATTGATGGTTCGAGGGTTTATCTTTGCTCTATAACTTGCTAGTAACAATAGTTGCCTTGTGATATTATGATCATTACAAATCTATTTACCAGTGGCTCAAAAGTTACTGCTACAGGATAAGGTTGCCAATAGATGTTCCTTTTTTCTGGTACAGATGCATATAGAGATTCTGCACGATAAATAAATGTGGAGAGATAAGTTATACAAGGAAAAAAAAGAGTGATGATATGAAAATCCAATAAATTGAACGCTGAAGGCATAAATATACACACTTAACAACTAATTCATATTAATGTTTCCTCTCCTCTCTTTTTTTCAAAAACTTGGAAGTGACTGGCAAGGATGCTCTCTCTATCTCTCACTCCTCTTCTTCATTGATGCTAGCTTGTTCCAGCCTCTACCTATGCCTAATCTTATATCGACATATGAACATTCTAAATGTTCCAAGCTTCCAATGGATGCATAACAAAAAAGCAAAGAAAACCAAAGCAACAGTATTCTCTGAGCTGTTTTTATTTAGAAGAAAAAAAAATAATACTAGGCTACATTGATAACAAATAATTTACACATTGGAGGTGCATCAGAGCCTGACCAGTAGTGGCATCTATAAGTTTTGCATTTTTACCCATGATATACCCATTTACATCACATTCTTCAAAATTCATCACTCCACTGTGGACCGTGCAATAAGCTACATTTTGCTTATTAACACAAACTTAGAAGAAGTTGAATAAGTAATTTGAAAGACAAATGGAGAGATGAATCCAAAGTTTGTTTAGTGTCCATTAATTATCAGCTCAGTATCTTCTTCTGCTAGAACCTCTACTAAAACGATTTACTTAAAATATGCACTGCGGATCATCTGGTCACGTCTCGAGATCAAGTGTGCCAATGGCATATCAAATTGGGATGACGACTTTGGTCAATTCAGAGTCGGAGGGATTTAAGTATTATATTATATAATTAGGTACCATTTCACACCTTTTTCTAGTTTAAAATTTAGTGAAAAGTAATGCAAGTGTTCATATTTGTTCTTATAGTGACGCAATTGAAGGGTAATTAATTTGTGAAATTGGAAAATACCTTCTTGTCGTGAAGACGCAATCGATCCCTCCCTTTTTTCGTTCAATAGAAAGCAAATAATCAACTTGGCGTTGTGTGGGGAGAATGGAGATCGACTGGGCAGAAAGAGAAAGAGAAGGGTTTTTGGACTTAATTTGGAGGGGAAGGGCGACACGACTTCACATCCTCTCTTATTACTGTAGTCTGCACAAGGGAATCTTTTACAATTATTGAATCTGGACCATTCATTTTAACTCGGCACGAATCTCAAAGACATATAATACTGTTTTCATCCGACTCTCAAAGTATCTGAGATTTAATCTCAAACCGTAAAGTGATGCGCATCCTTGTAGTAATAATTAATAAAGAGGATACGGATCCGGGCGGACACAGGACGATTCGGAAAGAGGTTTAAAGGAATAGAAGAGCGAGAGCTGATTGATTGATTTCAATGGTTTAACTTTGCTAAATTTTATATTGATGAACTATATTATATTACTCTTTAGACGATATATATGTAGATTTTAATTTTAAAGTTTGTAAGATATATTATTTACGGAGCAACATTTGTGTATTGTCGTGTCGTGGCTAATTAATTTTTTTTTAGTTTTTGAAAAATTGACAGCAACTGCCAACAGAATTATATAAATAAATTATTACAATACAACACATTTGGGATCTGACTACCACGTTCTAGAAACTAATGATTGAAAAAAAACATCATATTCATAGCTACGCGTACCACCGTACAAAATTTTAACTAGTCACATAATTACGGAATAACAAATGTTCAGAATAAGTTATTCACATTATTATCAAATGTAACGCGAATAGGTTATATTTTAAATGGCGATTATCGCTTCATTGTAGAGAGATTAAAAAATAGCTATCACAAATAACGTAGTTGTAACGGAAACTATTTTACATGGTATTTTTTTCTATTAAAAAAATATATTATATATTTCTACTAATTATTAGCATTATCTAAAATCGAAATTGATTAGAAAATTATAATATTTATATTGAACCATTACAAAGTTTAAATTTTTTAAAATATCCATATATAATAATATCATTAACTATCTACATTTTTTTTCTATTAAAATACAATTTAAATTCAAAAAGTTCTCATTGTACTCTTTATTAAAAATATAAAATATATAGTTAACAATAACAATTGGATCATTGGGCTATAAGATTTTTTTTCATAAAAAATAAAAATAAAAATCAATGAATTTGTTTCTGTGTGCTAATTTGTTTTCATATAAAATAGGACTAAATTGTAATAAGGTTCAAATGATTAAAACAATATTGCATTCTTGCCAGTAATTTCTTGTGTTATCTGTTGTACAATTGCTATTAAAAATAAAAAACTAAATGAAAATAAACCAATGAAATATTCAATCTATGCGGTAAAACTTAGAAGGCTTGAGCCCGTCTGTAAAATTGAAGTACTTGAGTGTGGCTGCCCATTTAGGATTATCCTTTAATCGATGCACTGCTATGGTGTCTGGTATAAACTTATGCGAGCATGAATCGATTGGGAAATCATACATTGCCGGTTTTGTATTGAACCTGTTCTTTGCCTTGTTCCCGTAATGGAACCACCGCCCTGTCATCCTATCCTCCGCTCCTCGTGTGTTATTTTTGGCTATGTCTGAAGATGCGATCCACTCCACCAAATCCCATGACAGTACGTAACCCATGCCAGACATGTACTCACGATACGGGTCCATACTGTCGCAGGGTATCACAGACCCATAGTAAATGTCTTCCCTTGGCATGGGATTTAACGAGTCGATCAACTTTTGCAGTCGGATGAATATGTCATCATCCGCCTTCATTACATAGTCATACGGTTTCTCATCTCCATTTGTACCATTATACATTTGTGCAATGCTGGAGAAGAAGCTGTACGTCTTTCCATCATTCAAATTCTCCTCGCAATCCATGATGATAATATCATCATGCTTGAGTATCTCAAGTGGCACAAGGATGCGTTGATCATCCTTATACAACCTACAGAACACATATTTCACATCTACATGTGCTGTCAGATTTCCCATTTCCATTTGCAACGAGTAGACCATCCTCAGGAGATTCCTCCTCTCATACGAATCGGCACGTGTCAAAACCCCAATCAGCAGTCTGAAATCGGGCTTCCGGTCGATTACTGGATCCGTGAATTTTGTTGCGACAGTGTAAGTAGAGCCGGTACATGACTTGACAAGCGACTGCAGGTAGAACTCATTTGGATATAGAAATAGATAAATGAAACCAAGGATTAAAAGAGGGAAAAAGATTAGAATTTTGGTGGATTTAGAGACCTTTGGTTGCTTCTTTAGTGCTTTGCCTTGGAGAGGTAGAGCACTTGATTTTAGAAGGCCCATTACATGCAGAAAGGTTGTTGGTAGGAATTATGAAGTCTTGTTTGAACATTTGAAGAGTTATAATTTGTGAATTTGTAAAGTATGACTCTTGCATAGTTTTGAAGGATTTGACACTTTGATGGAGAAGAAAGCTTTGACTGGACTGGAGCATGTAGCTAGTACCTTTGCGTGTAAGATCAATTACCACTGAGAACATGTGAATGAGCGAGACAAAGGGCAGAGTTAGGGGAGTTAACAATTTTGCAGTTCAACTTGGTAGCCTCTACCAAGCTTTCAAAAAAAAAAAAAAAACAATTTTGCAGTTCCCATTTTCATTCGGTGAAGGCGCACTTAATTAAGGGGATGTCTATAGTACAGCACAATGATTTTGGCTATAGTACAGCAAACTTAAAATTAAATTGTAATCGTTCATTTTATCTTTCGAACGGCATAGATTAAATCTTTAATTAAACCCTCCGTTTGACTCCATTGCACAGTTTGTACGCTGAAAAGGGTATAATAGTCTTTTTGTGTAAAAATATTTCCTTTCTTTTTTCTCTGTCTCATCCCGTTCTTCTCCTGCCGCTGCAAAACCAGAGAACATTTCTCTTCTCACCGTCTATCTTCCCAAGGGGCGGCTCCCCTGTTCCGATGACCCCTCCAAGGCCAAGACCATCACCTCTTTCTCCCTCTCTGATGGGACTCATCCTTCACCCGGCCACCACCTACTACTCCCACACCCTCCACTTTCATTCAATCTCTTTCTCTGCTTCGACTATTGTTTTTTCCCCATAGAAAGCTATATTTTCCCTCTTTCACCCCTCCAAGAACAAGATGAAGTCATTTCTTTTCCAGTTGTATTTAAGACAGAGAGGAAGGACTTTGAGAGAGATCAAGTAGAAAAAGCAGTGTCAGTACGGTGAATTCTAACAAGGGACTATCAATTGCTGGTTGGAAACTGGTCTTCTGACGCAAAGGAACAGCTCAGTTTGTGCTTACTGGTATGAGTATCAGGCTGTCAGATGAAGAAATAGAAAATTACAAGGGATCCCACTTGTTTCTTGTTTTTTACAAGACTGAGAAGTGACGAGTAAAGCTAGGAGTTTTTCATTTAAATTTGGAGATTGTTTTTTATTAAAGTAGCTCGAAGCTTTTTTTTTTTTCATTTACTGTTTTTCACTTTTTATTTTTAGAAGCATGTAATCCTGTAAGACCGTATTTGTTTTTAATAAATATGTCCACGGGCTTCAAATAAAAAAAATATGTTGTATCTAACATAATAACATCTTATAGTTAATTAATAATTACATAACACTCTAGTAAACTGCATGATATACTCTTTTTTCGAGAAACTTGGTGGAGGCTACCAAGCTGCACGATATACTAAATCCCTTATTATTATCCTTTTTTCTCAAACTATGTCGGATGATGACATTATTCCGCGTGACAACAAAAAGAATTAGAGGGGAACAAAATAACATTGAATATGTAGTAGCTCTAAATAAAGCTCTAAATACTAGTTGGATATTGCAAGCTAAATCTCACAACTATTTTGCTTAAAGTTTTGAAAAGCCAAAAGTTAATTGAGAGTACTGGTACTGGTGGTATTACTAGTACAGGTACTGGTATGGGTGCAATTATTGAGAAGCCACTGTACAAGTGGCATGCCATTGCTGGAGTTGCCGTAGCAGCTTCCTTAGCAGTATTTGCATAATGGTATGGGGTAAGTCGCCGCAGTTGGTGAAGAGTATTGAGCAATGCACTATTGCTTTTATTGTTATTTAAATTTGAATTTGCCATTTGAATGGAGTGATTGTCTAATGGAGAGGAGAGACATAGTACTGGTATTTCTAGTTTTATAGAAAAATTAAATATAGTTGAATTGAATAAACACTTGTAAATTATCAAACACAACCATGCTTATATAGTAATGACTAATGATATCCATTATATTATGTGTCACATGATTATTTGCTTCTCTCTCTCTCTCTCTTGAAAGAACTAATATATTAAAAACATAGAAACATCCATTTCAGCATATGAAATGTAGAAAAAACATCAAATTACAAGGCTTCAACCTAGATCATATACAACTAGTCTCAATGAGAAAAAGAAATAAAACAACAAACATCAAACTGCCAAACTCGTACCAGTCATCACAGTCTCATAAACACCAAACTGGAGAAGGGTTGTTGCACTAGTATGTCAGAAACACCATGCAAGATGACATCTGACCAGTAGTTGATGATGTTAAACTTACACCTGACCCGTTAGCAAAGCTTTTTGACCTGTCACAATAACCTATATTCCATTTTACAAAATCATTATTGCCATGTGCATCATATTAAAGTCCTTAGTAGCCAAACATAAACATACCTATGAAAACTCTGTATTCATACACCAAATGTAATGGACGTAAATTCCTGCATCAAAATGAAGAAAAAAAATACTAGTATCTATTTAATAAGACAAGTTGCAGATTATAAGACAAGAAAATGAAGAAAAAAATAGATGAACAATACTGGTACCTGTATACCCGTTACAGTTCTCACCAGGATCTGCCATCTAGTTTACATGTTGCTACAAAAATCTTATACTAAATTTACTAAATTTTAAAAGGCAAGGAAAAAGTTATATTTTCTAAGGACAAAAAATAGTATCATTTTTTCCCGGCTCATTACAAAAACCACATTTTGTCCTTTTAAAAAATTACTCTATGCAAATAATAACTGCAATTTTGGAAGTGTTTCACTAATAAAGATTTAGAACATAATTAGACAAAAGCTATACTACAATTCATCACAAACAAACAAACAAGGCTGCAGAGCAATAGATACAAATCCTATAATTACACAAGTTTAAGAAACTGTTCGGAGATTATCAGTCAACAATATTATCAATACATCAAAATTCTAAAGAGATGTGACTGATGCTCGTTCATTGGTACCAAAGTTTTTTGGCCCCACATTAAGATTTACCAATACATACAAGCCAAAGAAACTATTGACCTGAGAGGAGTGCTGCTTGTACTGAAGTTTTATTCTCGTTATGGCTCAGTTTCCACTTGGATGAAAATTAAGATCAATAGAATCTTAAGCTAAAAGCTTTTATCAGAAATGATTACAACTAATTCTAAGAATTTAATAATTTCCATTTGGTTGAAATAAAAAGGGCACAATGAAAGCTAAGACACCAGTAAGTGTGATATACTGAAGTCGTAAAAATTCTTGAAATTGAAAGATAAAATTGAATATTTGGACATTAGTCTTAATTTACCTGTTAAAGTTCATGTAATCAGAAGCATACCTGCTGAATTACCAGCACCATTGCCTTGAATCAGGAAAACCGTACTAGAATTCACCGTACTGGCACTGCTTTTTTCTACTCGATCTCTCTCAAAGTCCTTTCTCTCTGTCTCAAATACAACTGGAGAAGAAATGACTTCATCTTGTTCTTGGAGGGGTGAAAGAGGGAAAATATAGCTTTCTATGGGGAAAAAACAATGGTTGAAGCGGAGAAAGAGATTGAATGAAAGTGGAGGGTGTGGGAGTAGTAGATGGTGGCGGGGAGGTGGCGGGGTGAAGGATGAGTCCCATCAGAGAGGGTGAAAGAGGTGATGGTCTTGGCCTTGGAGGGGTCATCGGAACGGGGGAGCCGCCCCTTGGGAAGATAGACGGTGAGAAGAGAAATGTTCTCTGATTTTGCAGCGGCGGGAGAAGAATGGAATGAGACAGAAAAAAGAAAGAAAATATTTTTTGCACAAAAGACTATTATACCCTTTTGTGCAATGGAGTCAATCGGAGAGTTCAATTAAAGATTTAATCTACGCCGTTCGAAAGATAAAATGAACGATTACAATTCAATTTTAAGTTTGCTGTACTATAGCCAAAATCATTGTGCTGTATATTTTTTTACTCGATCCTGTCGGGACTCGGATCACATGCCATTCTTTTCAATGATTAATTAATTTACAAAGATAGATCCACACATATTTTAATTTAATTGCAAAATGGGTATTAGAATTTATAATACATGCTTCTTCTACTCTTTGGAACAAGCACCTCTGGGCAGAATTTTTTTTATAAACCATAAATAGAAAAATCAATTTTAGGGATTAATTGGAAATAAAGTACCGCCAAATAATTAATTAGAAATAATCGAGAATAATTGGTCATAATCGGAAATAATCGGCCGATTAGTCGAAACTGTGATGGTTTGATCACCACTGATAGGGTCATATTATCAAGGCCCTAATTTCTACTTGGGCTAAATGAAAACCAGAAATTGGACCTTCCTTTTAAGACCAGCCCAGAATCAATAAGAAAAGCCCAAAAGATATCAAACCCGAAGCCCATATCTTATGAAGCCCGGCATATGAACAGGGAGCAGTTAAACCGACATGGGGTGTGCATTGCCACATGCGGAATAGCTGCTCCCACGATCTCAATAACTTCACCCACGACTCCCGGTTAAACCGCGAGAAAACGGTTAGAGATCTAGGTATAAAAAAGGCTCAAGATTTCCTGAGAAAGATATCGAATTTTCAACTTCCATCTTACACCAAGAGAGATATCGTATAAGAAAGAGTCTGAATATCTCACATCATCTTCTCACCCTCTTGGTCGACTTATCGTCCTGTGGTAAGTCGGTCTCTTTCAACCATCTCCATTTTGACTTATCGACCGAGATAAGGTGAGATCCAGTCAAGCCACAGCTATTTTCGACATACGGGCTATCCACTCTAGATAGCACGTATCAACCGCCAATGACTAATCGACCGATTAATAGGCCGGACGTTTTTTTACAACACTGCATGTAAGTAAATGGGCCCTCTTATTCGAAACTAGATAAATAAACGGGAAAGACGAGGTATTTTTGTTGAGAGAGGGCAAAGTTGAAATTCACAGCAAAGTAAGGCCTAGGTGAAGTTGAACCTCAGACACCACGGCCCACAATTCAACTCTTCAAGAATAATTGCAACTTGGTAACTTTATTCTGATCACTTGACAACTTTTGCGTTTTAAATTAAATCCTATTAATAATATCGATAAAGAATTGGCGAGGTGATGGAATAACAAATTATACCTTTCTGGCATGGTTGATCGAACACACTATATTTTATGATTATTACATTTTGCAAAACATGAGAAATATTATTTTCCTTGCTCTTCGTTGATAGTAAAAGAGATGGTCAATAGAAATATGCACTAAAGTTTTTCAAAATGTAGGAAAAATATATTACATGCTTGCCATTTTTCTTATTGTCCGGAGGTCCTACAATAATTTTTTAAAAGTAGTCTGTCATTTGGTACTTGCAAAGAATTTTAAATTTACATGCATCTTATCTTATTATTACAAAATAACAAAGATTTCCGTACTTGACACTACGAGGAATGTTTTGCACAAGATTCAAAATCTAAAATAACTATGCCACACATGACACATCTAGCAACACGTTTACAACAATAATTGTGCAAAATTTAACAATAACATGCATCTTAGCACCAAACAACAAAGAATTTGCGCTCATCTTAAAATACTGACCCATGCAGAACTACAGCTAACGCGACACTTACTTTTCAAATGTACGGAATGCAACTATGTGTTATTCATCTAATGTTATAATAGACACTACGAGGAATGTTTTGCACATGCAACCTTACAAAACCTTAAAATATCTCCAAAACCCTAGTACTTAAAAGCTTGATGCACATCCAGATAGATGAGATCAATGAGAAGAGCACTTCTTCAGGCATGACTTCTATAATGAATATATTCATTTCTGATATTTGTAGGGCACATGAGATATTTCAACATTTTGGAGAGGTGCATGGATAAGAAAGGTAACTTTCTGAGATGAGCCTTGTCATCCTAAACTGTCAACACAAAAAGCTCTGAAATAAAATTTCAATTTGTAACTACATTTACATGTTCATCAAGTGATCCATTCCTGCCTGAGCTGCAGAAATGGTACTGTTCACATTGCTCAACAGCTGCGAAAGCCATCTGCGTGTTGCCGGATCATCCTAATTTTCAAAAAGAAAGAATGTCACATTTCATCATCTGTAAGTACTTGTGCAGGAAATAGACTTAGCATCTATCATAATCTCACCCGAAGACAGCTATTGAATGTGCCATCTTTCAACATCTCTGGAAGGCAACTCTGCAAGGCAGCACATGCTCTACAAAACATAGTTCAATAAAATATAACGAGAAAAAAAAAAAAAAGCTAAACAAAAGACATTTTATTTGTAAGATTGCTTAACTGAAAAGGGCTTAGTTAAAATGAAGATCTGAAGAAGACCCCAATTTATGACAGAAAATTTAACTGGTAAAATCTATATGTCATGTACAAGCATAAGTCACAATAAAACATGCATCTAGATGAACACATCCACATGCAAATTGTTGATCTTCTATAGACAAACCTGGGATTGTCAGATAGGCGGAGATAGCAACGTATGATATGCTTTAACAACCGTGTGGAAGGTTGCTCAGCAAGTGAAACCACCATGTTTGCCAGGACAGATCCTACTGCAAAGAATCGCTCAGCAGTGGCACAAATGTACCTCAGACCCACGTCATCCAGAAGTATCTTTTGTACTATAAATGTCGCCACCTACCATTCAAACCACAATTACACTGTCATAAAGGTGAGCAAAAATTTGACACACACAAACAAAACGCATGTACATGTTTTCCCAGCTTCTGTCACAGACCAATTTCATATAAGTGGGCACCATATGGCATACAGATCGAGTTCAACACCTGTAGGTGCCACGTTGAACAATTATTACAATTAGGGCATGCCTGGTACCACCTTCATATTCTGGGATAGAGTGGAAGAAGAGATATCCCCAAAAAGAAGTGCAAAAATCAAATAATTATATTGGAACAGGATTGAAGATGTACAAAAAAATGTAGTTACATTCTTACTCTTTCATGGAAGATCTTTACTTCCAGAATAAGACCTTATGTTCTTCCATCTTACATTACCAAAATTTCCAAACATCTCCCCTTTATATTATGTTTTTATTACTTCTTCTCTAATAATTATCTTGTTCCTCCATATTCTTCTACCAATCACCATTACAATTTTGGAAAAGTAGAAGAAGACTTCTTCTGGAATATTTATCTACCACTTTACTCCATTAAAGAAATGGGTGTATAAAAAGGGCTCTATTTCAATTGATTCCTTTCCCCGTTATTTTTAATTTCAGATTGAGTTAAAGCTAATTGATTTAGTTTGGGATCCCATACTCTGAGACAGGGGAAGAACAAGAGGAAAGAAATGAAAAAATTGAACTAGAAAACTTACTGTCTTCGAGAGCTCACTGCCCATTTCCATGGTGCGCAGACACAGAGGGATTATTTCTGTCTGAAGAAGAAAGCTGATGACATCTGTATCATCAACCTAAACAAAAAAAACACAAGTATAACTATCCAAACCTTTCCTGATTGACTGCAATTAAACAAAAGGAACCACAATACTAAAATACCAATATTTTAGGCTACCTTGGTAATACCAAAGATTCCCAACTTATCAGAATAGGAATATGCCTGCTCCTATTATATAATCTACAACAATAGATAGAAAACAAAATTAGAAAATAAGTGTACCTTAACAAGAGCACCGATTACACCTAAGCTTGTCAGCCGAAGATACTCGAATGGCCTTGTTTTACTGGTCGTATTTAAGAAAGGGTATAGATACAGCGGTATATGAGCTGAAATGTACACAGAATATACAAAATATATATATCAAACCATGTTAGAACAAGTTCATAAATTTTAGGTAATAAGATTAAAAAGAACAAATTATACTATAACCAAAGGACTCAAAAAGCTCTTCCTCTGTCTCAAGAGTTGCAGCTCTGTCAGCTAGTTACAGGTACCAAACCTAAATGGTATAACCGTGAAGCCTTTATCCTCTTAGTAGATATCAACAACCAAAATACAGGAAAGATATAACCAATTAAGTATGAGGACAGAGATACTACCCAACAAATACCAGTGATAAACCAGCTCATATCTATGAGAAACCAGTATATATTATATCAAGGTTTGAGATGGGGCATATCAGATTCAATATTTTGAATCAAATGTGATGGAAAAGAGTGAACATTGAAAAAGATAAAGTGCAAATTACCATTTAAGAAAAGGATCCTAGTATCTGGGTGTGAAGCCACACACTAAAAGGAAAACATAAAAATAAAATATTAGTAACCAATTTGTAAACTGATCTCATAGCAAAAAGAAATGAATGAAAAGAAGCATTATTCTAATAGGGCAGACAATGAAATTGCAAATATCACCTGGAGAAGAGCAAGTGCATTGCAGACGCGATTTGATGCTGATGGTGTCAGTGTTGGAGGTGAAAGTGCAGGGTATATTGATACGATCTCCTGCAATTCAATACAAATTGTAGCACACTAGAATTTATTAGTTTTGAATTAATAGCACATATGAATATATGATAAAGGAAATCTAAATGAATGTCTCCAGTGGTCCATTAAGCCCAGGCTAAATTCAAAGTATCTCCACACATTAACCCAATTTCTGTCTCAAGTAACACAGGAATGACTCAATTCAACCCTTTTGTGTAAACAGGAAAAACTGAGGTTGAATTGCTCAGTATTTCAATGGGTGTGTGCAGCACATGAAGGGGTGAAAGAGGAAGAAATGAAGATTGATTATTGACCTGTAGAAGAGCAGCTATAGTCCCAAAAGAGTTCCACAACAGTGGTGCAAGGTCTTGAAAAATCTCCCTTTTCTGTGGAAAAAATAAACTAAGGATAAGTAGGGAACATTTCTGTCCAAATTTCCTCAGGCAAAATAAATACCGCTTGGTAATAACAGAAGAGCCTTCCAAATAAAAACCTAATACTCCTTGCTAGTTCCTAGTGTGTGCGTAGATCAACTACTCCTAGACTGGAATTATAAGATGACCATACCGAAAGAAGATATTCTGACCTTGGAGAGATCGAGAAGAGCATTTTCTCTGAGATCGGGGTCGCAGAGGTCAAGCACGAGCTGCTCCGCGCCTTGCATCTTCTTCTCCTTGGCCGCCTGACCGCCGACGGCACCTCCCGCGGCACCGCCCACCGGCGAAGGTGACTGAGGGGCCGACATGGATGGAATGTTTCCGAAGGAAGAAGCACTGAGAGAGAGAGAAGAAGGTAGGTTTGCCATCGCCTTATTTGGCTCCAGTCGCGGAAGACGAAGAATGGATCGATCGTTTCTCCTAACTCCTATACTCCTATCGTCCTAACTCCTAACCTTAGTTTTGACTGAGGGTCGAGGAGATGTTCTCTTCGCCTAAGTTGGGCTGATTCAATTTTAAGCTGCTCAGGCCTCACCGCCTCACGAGGTGTTCGTAAGTCGTAACAAAAAAAAGTAAAAAATTAAGGCAGGTGGCTTACTTTTTTTTACTGTAAAGAGTCTCAGTGGCTAAGTTATTCTAAATGAATGGCTTCTTACAAAATATAGGTAAAAATAAGTCTAAATTATAAAGTATTAGTTTTAAACTTTATAAAGGGACAACTTTTTGACAAGTTTAAAACTCCTTAGTTTCTGAAAGAGTTCTAAGAAGAATATGACGAACACTACCGACGTATTTAGATCAACTCTTTCTTGTAATTTCTGTTTTTTTAGGTTTTTTTTTTTAATCAAAACTAATAATAGAATTTTCATTCTGTTACAGCTGTGAGCTGTATTTGGTCATTGCCCTTCAAAAGGTAATTAATCAATCAAGGTAAATTGATTGATCAAGATATAGAAATATATACTGTAAATTAATTGGGGATTGAATAAGATATGGGGGCGTAGCTGGAGGGCTTGAATAGGCAGGAAATTGCCTTAAGATGCAAAATTGCAAATTAATTAAATACGAAATATCAAAGGATTTGATGAAGCATGGTTTTCAACCGATAAATAAAGACTCCTGCTTCATGAATCATGGCATCGAAATACACAAGCAATCCCCTCCTCCTAGGGGTGTAAACGGAGCCGATTATCCGGGTGGATATCCGCTCCGAATGTACTTTAATCCGAATTTGGATTTAAACGGATACGGATTCGGATACGGATAATTCTTATTCACTGTAAACGGAGCGGATATCCGCTTATATCTGTTTACCATTTTATCTGATCAGACGGAGCGGATATCTCCGGATAACCCGGATCCAACTTACCAGTAGCCTCTCTCATCTCCGCGTTGGTCTTTAAATGATGCTGGGCCTAAGGCCTTATATATTATTCATCCTTCACACTACAACAATTGTGGGACTAAGTGTAAGTGACTAACTCATCCGGACATCCGAACAACTCACGTGATAACTTTGAATAGCGTGAAAAGTGCATACTTTTGTCCAAATTCAAAGCCACGTGTGGAGGTTTTATTCAATGAACTTTCTAATTGATTAATTGTGCCTAAGACTCTATGCCACGTCGTGTCAATGAAACTCTATTTATTACATTATTCACTTGTTACTTGAATTGATTCAATGAGACTGAACTACAACAACTTAGCTTGAGTTTTTAGCGTGGGTTTTTTTTCATTACTATAAAAAATAATATATTTTAATTATAATACTTATATTATGTTATATAAATAGATTATTAATATTACTTAATTTATCCAACAATTATCCGTTCCGTATTCGAATCCGTATCCGTTTAACATGGATTTGGTTTTGCATTTTGACATCTGTTTACTATCCGTATCCGTATCCGTATCCGTATCCGCTCACCGAAACGTGGATGTGGATATGGTATCAGTATTATCTGCTCCGAAATCACTCTGTTTTCACCCCTACCTCCTCCAAATAGCCAAGCCCCTTATCTATTTTCTATTTTTACTTTACAACACATTCCAATAATTATTCAACTGGTACAGTGTTTGTGCGTTGCAACAAGAATATATTATAAAAGAACATAAAAAATTCTCATAAAAAAAGATAGATCAATAAAAGAAATAATTATTCAACAATATTTATGAATATTATCATAAGAGAGCAAATGTGTTCAAAATTTAGTATTACATAGAAAATAAATAGGTCTTTTAATTCATACGTAGGTTGATTTTGTGTGGTATTTTCTATTACTATAAAATACTGCAATTTGTTGTTTTACTATTTTATCAATCTATTATAGTTTTGTTGTATGAAAAATTGTATAGTTTTGGCTATTAATTTGAATATGTAATGTTTATTGTTATTAAATGCAAATATGTATCCTTATTGCTACATATGTTGATATATAATTCTTAAATGACATACAACAAAATAAAAAATTGCAGCGATTATTATGATCTGTATTTATAAATAACATTCTAAAAATAAAAATAAAAATCAGAATCAATCAGAAAACTAAGTATCTGACAAACAATCAAATAATGTGTGTTTAGGAAAGTTTTCGAAAAAAAAAAAAAGAAATCACGATATCTACATATGTGACGAGTATGTGTGACGAGTATGTACCTAAATAAATTTAGACTTATATACATAGATTCAATATAATAAAATATTAATTTAAATATTAAAATGGAATATAATATTTGAAATATTATATTAGTAATTAAATAAAATATTATATTAAATAAAATATTATATTAAATATAATATATTATTAGATTAAATACAATACAATATAATATTAATTTAAATATTAAATGTAATATAATATTAGTTTAAATATTAGATTAGTATTAATATTGAAGGCAACAAATGTTATTCCATGTTTTTGTAAGAATAGCAAATAGCAATGTTATTCTAAGAACAGTAGCTATTCCAAATAGCTCTATTTCTCGTTTGGATGCATATTGTTCCAAATAGCAATGCTAGTCTAAAAACAGTAGATATTCTTGTGCATCCAAACATACCCTACAAGGCTAGCATGTCCTGGCACATCAAATTCGTGCGCTGTAAAAAAAAAAATGTATTGGTACGTTTTGACAGATTCTCTTGATGATCAAGATAAATAAGTGTGAACCCTACGGAAAATTTTAAATGTGGGAAAAATAGTGAATTATGCATTTTATGTTATTTTACAATTTTGGTATCATTGGATTATAAACATAGCCTGATTTATTAAAAACGTCAACAAACAAACAAGACACTATTAGTGTATTTCAAAAGAATTATATGCATAATTTTCAATGTACTTTTTTTTTGTTGAGAAAATAACAATTTTAGGAGTGTCCAGGAAATATATATTGGAAGTTTTTTTACAAGATCGATGATTTATGAATCACAGACGTAACCACAATTTATTCAAAAATATTAACAAAACACAATAAAGGAGAATTGGAAAAAAAAAAAATTGGATTATGTTTACTTGTGTATTTTTTGGACAAAGTCGAAATTATTGTTTTTATACGTGCATGATTTTAGTCATGCTAAATCAACAAGATAATTATAAAACCATGTACAAACTGTGCTTCAATCTATTAATGGATCTGAGTATAAATGTTCTTGTTTATAATTAATTAATTCATGCATCATATAACTGTAATTGTTATACCTCCCGGGAGAGTATCAATTATGAAACAGCAAAAGAGGCCATGGCCGAGAATAGCACCTTTAGGTTACCTCAGCATTATTCATTCTACACGATCATTTACGTCTTGAAGAAGAGGGCAGCAGATGTAGATTTCAAAACAAGAAGAGTAATTATATGCAAAAACATGTCCATTTACCCTGTTCAACTAATTAAATAACATACCATAATAGCGGAGTCACGGCTACAAAAGTAAGGTGTCATAACACTACAGTAACACACCACAACAGACCATTTTTTCCACCTGAAACTGCTAGTTTGACAACAACTACAACAACAAAAGGGTGTTCATATAAACAATGCTTCAAATAAAAGACCAGTTAACGAACATGAAGGCAAAACAGTGGGGCGAATCATCTTCATCTAGAACCTTCCAAACCACTGCTTCTTCATATGACACTGGCCTCCCCATGCTCGACATGCATATGCCTCCTGGAAGCCGTGCAAAACCCTACAATCAAAAAATCAAAACAAGAGATATTGATCAATGACTTGTTGAGATAAAAAAAAAAAAATCAAAATTAATATCCATCTAATCCTGAAGGCCCAATACAAGTCCAAATTGAAGGGCCCATTAGGGTCTATAACACCTCAAGTTTTACATATAAAGAAAGGTACATACAAAACAATTAGACCAATCAATTCCAAGGAGTTCACCTGCTTTGTCCAAATAAAAAAACAATAGATAATGAAACTACCATTGGGTATAATACCTGTTGCATGATTTTGTTAAATTCAGAGCAAAGCGCCTTGCGACCAGTTTCGTCAAGAACAGATTCAATCCGTATCTCTTGGAGAGCTATTAGTGTCGTTTCTAGCATATCTAAACCAGCCTGGTTTGCAAAGCTAAACACCGGTGAAGCCTACAACAAATTCCATATGTTCTTAGTTTGGAATAGCCAGTAAAGAATCTATTAATTATACCAGACAGTTATTGAACCATACAAAGGGAATCTTTGGTAAACCTTACGAAAATAAGCATACCTTCAACGAACAGCACAAGATGGAATCAGAATGATGCCAGAGAAGCTTCAGCAAGGCATCACCACCATCCTGACAATCCCCTCGAACAAGCTCATTTCCAGTATGAGCCCTAAACATTCAAACAGCCCAACATTAGAACCTATCAGAAACCAATATCTGCTATTAAAAATACAATCCAAAGATCTAGACCAAAGCAATTAAGCATTACCGATAACTTTTTGAAACCCATTCAGCAAGGGTCTGCGCAGCTGGGGATGCATTTGCTTGCTTCATACCGATCTGGGTGCAAACAAGGCGGGAGGGTGCTATAGCCATTGCAACTCTTTGCACTGAAGCAACAACGCTCCTCACATACTGCCGTGCCATCACAGCCACACTATCACGAAGGTGATTCTCATAAGCAAATTGGAACGCAAGTGTCAGGACCGATCTTGTTCCAGTAGAGTTCATGCTGTCATTTGCATTGCGAGTTGACCCATTCGAACCAATCTCAAGGGTCGATGCCAGGTCCAGGGTTCGATTGGCAGCTGGTGCACTCTGCATAGTTTCATAACACAAAATTAACAAATGAAAATTACATAATTTGAGCAAGTAAATACATGATGGACAGCAAACAACTTTAAATAATGCTATATGCTATGCAAAAATCAAGCGACAAATTTTTTGTTCGGACGAAATGGAGAAAGAGAATCAATCTACCGATTTAGGTTCAAGTGGTGTAACACGGAAGCCAGAAGCAAGCAATGGAGCATCATCAGCAAAAGACTCATCAATAGGCGCAAAAACAAGCTGTGCACATGCTCCAGGGGCATTTTCATCAACTCCTGTACAGAGCTGTATTTTTCAAAAGACAAGTCAGTTCCAGTATGTCCAATATTAATTCCAGATCCCAGCTGAGGAACAAAATTTCAACATTATTTTAGAGAAGAGGCAATTTACCAAGACGGCATCCAATTTTTTGTTTAACTAAAAAGTAGACATGTGGTTCAATTTGGAAAAGTTTAAAAGGCGGATGAAAATAGAAACAATTTCAATATTGTCAGAGATAAGAATGCATACTTGGAGAAAATACATGTCCCTTGACAAAAGAAGCTCATCCTGATTAAATCCATGATGTCCCTCAAGCCTAACAACCTCCAGCAACTGAAAGCACATTGTAACTAGTTATTTCATGTTTAAATATCAGAAATCAAGATGCTTGGAAGAGCCACCAGAATCATGAATAAAGAAAAGGTAACACCACAAAGATGAACACCCAAAATTACGCTTTACACAAGAAATTTGCACTATTAGGTAGCCTGGTTGCAAAGTTCCAAAGATCCACAGAATTTCAACTACGCTACTCGTAAAAACGAGGTAACAAACTTGCGGCATGGACCAACATGCTAGGAAAAAAAAAATCCTCTCCTTCACAAAGAGCATTTCATTAACACAGGGCAGCAACAGGTCCATATATTCACCGGAACATATGAAAACATATAATATTCAACATTACAAGCTTACCTCCTCATTTTCAACAGTATGAGCTAGAGGCAAAATGACCTGACTTCCCCAAAAGCCAGCGTTGGATCTCAGCCCAGGTGGGAAAGGGCTATGAGCCCTAAATGAAGAAGCAGAGTAGGCATCAACACCACAATCAGCCCACTCTGAGCGGTGCTCCCTCAGAAACTGGACAAGGAGAGCTGGTGGCACATTCTACAGCAGAAAAGACAGCAAGAGTTTTTCAGAAGAATAATAGAAAAAGTAGTTGGGCTTCGGGAATGGTCATGCTAAGGTAAAAGCAAGAGAATACCCGCAGGAAATAAAGGATTTTTAAGAAAACTTAAAGTACTCCATCAAACTTAAAAAGATATGGAGCATTTTAAATAGATATCTCCAAACTTCTATCTTTTCTTTATTGAAAGATTCCCAATAACTATTTTCTCACTGCATTCTTACAATAATTTGCATTGAAATATTTCCCTCTTTTGGTCCATAAAACATGAGCAATGAGAAAGAATAATTCAGACTCGTCTTTTAGATAAGAATATAAGATATCGCTCATTTAACAGGGAAAAGCAAAGTATTTAGCTTCCACAGAGACATACCACAATGATCCTTATCTTGAAAATTTTGAACAGAAAATCAGTACCTGGAGCAGCATGGATGCCTTGGCACACAGAACACCGCCACCAAGAGCAGAGAAGAGAGCCAGATTAGCATGGGACCCAAGAAGCTTGTCAGGAGAAGAATTTACTGCAACAGTGACATCATCGGAACCGTCATTGCTCAGTACCGTCCAGCCATCATCCACAAATCCATTTACTGCATCATTGAATCCCCTGTGTAAAATGATAGTTTTTTCAAGAAGGAAATCAAGCCATATTTAATTTAAAATTCAGAATGCAACAAATTTTTAAAGGAAAACGATAAAGCAAATTCAAAGTAGGAGTTGGGACAGTAAGGTTAAATTACCGGCTAAGCCTCTGGCTGAAAGTTCTCAGAACGGCAGGCTGGCGAGTGCCGGTGAAAGAAACCTCACCACTCAATTCAAGAGCAATTTGCCTTATATGACGTAAAGCCTGTTGAAGTAAAAAGACAGCAACACATGAGTAACAGAAGTGAAAAAGAACGTGTAGGTAAGAGGGGTGTGTGTGTGTGTGTGAGTGTGTGTCAGAGAGAGAGAGAGAGAGAGAGACTAACTGCAATTGTTGCTTTCTGTGCAAGAACTTTTGGTGATTCATATAATGGCCGGATAACCTCTGGTACATTCCACACCTGAAGAAGAAGTATATTATATACATAAGAAAATATGAGCTAGTAGAAGGTTGGTAAATTCCCAGGAACACAACCCTTAATTGAGTGCAATTGCTGGAAGGCCAAAGTATAAAAACTGCTGGCACTCAAATAACGGTCATTCATGGTTCTGGTGGATCCCCATTCAACAACTGCTTGCAAAACTTAAACAACCTATTACAATTTAAACTAATAAACTCTCACTTAACGTATGACAACTATGTATATATATACCAAGTTGTGTATGGGCACAAGTACAACACATGAAGTGATGAGAAAGCACAACTTACATCCCAGTCAACATGGTCAACAATATGAATCATGGATCCACCACCTTCACAAGGCCTGATAAGGTATCCACTTGGAAGCATCTCAGCTCTGACAAACCCTGCTGTGGTGGGACCAGCTGGCCCCCCAGTTGATGGTGTCAATGACCTCTCACAGATCTGTTAACAGAGGCATAAATAAAGAATTTGGTCCTTTAAAACCTATATGAACTATAAAAATAACATATCTTTGTTTTATTATGTATGCTCCAGATGCATCCAATTTTATTGGTAGAAATGACCAACTTTGTGAATAAAAAAGAAAGAGAGAAAAAATACAAATAAGAAACATATACAGTTCACGCACCACAAGACTACCGTCATCTAAGGCAGTGGAGTAACGCAGTGTCCAAAAGTCACGAGCAGCTGCTATTGTTGTAGGTGCATAAGTCTACAAAAGGAAACAGTAAAGAGAAGAAACTAATCTCAGAAGCCAGTTCAAAAATATGATCATCACTATAATTGAGATTGAAAAACCAGGGCGGATACGTAACCTCTCATACACAAAAAGGCAACAGAAAAGAAAGACCATGAATGTATATTTCACATTTGAATCAGAAAAGAAGTATGGACCTGCATGTATATGAGCTCGATATTACCACCATTGCCGGTGGGAACGATAGTAAGCACATCAAGGCGGCGACAGTCGCGAAACCAAGATGGCCGATCTTTCAGTATCTCCGCAACCTATACAAGTAAGAAAATTAGATAGCCAAAATGAATTTAATCTGGTACAGATATCAATTGCATGCACCTGAAAGAAAAAACAAATGTACTTCAAATTATTAACCAACCCACTCATAAACCAATTTCTTTGACAAGTCCTCAAACTGTCCTCCAATTTCTCACATTTTATGATAAGAAAAAAATATGAATGGAGAATAGGTTGGGCATGTTTTGGTGAAAATAGATGCAATTTGCAATGGATACTTGGTATACTTATTCTCATGTTGTTTTTGTGGAGCTAACATATAATTTGCATGGTAAACATGCAAGTCCATTTTTTCTAAAAAAAAACAGAGAGAGACATTAAGGCATAATACAATTAGTAACGTACCTTGGTGGGCTCAAGGCCCACAAGGCCACAGGCTCGAGCCGCAACTCCACTACAATTGTGGGAAACGGCAATGATTCCAATGGAATCCGGACCAGGCTGAAAAAAAAATTACAAAAAAGAGCACGTCAATTAGCCAAATATTAAATTAATAAAACATATACTGTAAAAACTACATTGAATTGGACTAAATGAAAACAAACAGTCCAGAAATTCCACATATTGCAGAACAATGTAAAGGTTACTCTTGAAGATCTTATTTTAAAAAAAAGTTTAAAATAGCATCAAGCACTATTGCAAATTCCATAAAAAACAGAAGTTTGCAGAAGAAACTCCAGCATTATACATGATTGCGGTAGAGCTTATTGTTATTGTAGCAGATTTTATGAATAGCTTAAGAACAATGAAAGCACTTGAAAGGTAATGATGGAACTTGGTAGTTCTAAGCAAGGTATAGTCATTTACCTTCATCCCCACCAATGGGACCCACTCAACAGAAGTTCCTGTAGCTTTGGACAGGAACTCGGCCAATGTCTCCTCAGCTATTGCTAGTAGACTGTCCAATGACATCCAATGAAAAATCGATTAGAGGCAACACAAGTGAGATAAATAAAGGGAAAACATGAATAACAAATTTTGCACTCAGCAAATTAAAATGTAAACAAAAAACTATGCAATGATTTTAGCAAGATGATAATTATATACTGTACAAACATCAATAACTACTCTCTACAAATCTCCCCTTCAAATTATATTGATATCTAACTGTGCTCTCACTTTGTGATGGAAAATGAGTTATATTATTCAATCAAACCTGATGATAGCAATATTGCATTGTCTTAGATATCAACAATAGAAGTTCTCTATATGAAAAATCAGGGGCTAAAACAAAGCTCACCTGGCAGGGTTGTTGGCATCCCTAGGAGGGTTCTGAGACACAGGATTTTGCTGACTGCGTTGACCGCTTGTCACCACCGACTCACAACTTGTGTCTGTTGTGGCTGCAGATGTGTGCTAGAGTACAAGAAAAAGAAACTCAGCTATACTAACAACAGGATCACAAAGCAGGAGTACAGATGCGGATTAACTTTAGGACATAAAAGTTGCTACCGCAAATGCTCAAAGGTCATCTTTTAAAATAAAACAGTAACAAAAGAAAGTTCTATAAATTACCCACAAACATGCTTTGTAAAACAAGCATATACTGGCAAGACTAAAATGATAACAGGATCTTCCATTTACATTTTCATGGTAGAATATATCAAAACTGGACAGAATGTACAGAGGAACCAATGAAAACTGCTCCCACCCAGAATAGTTTCTGACTTCTCATAAAGAATAGGCCAAATTGTCGTGGAACAGATGACATGAAATACCAAGTAAAAATATATCAGCAAAGATAAGCAAAAAGTATACATGGTGAATCTGCTGCCGCATGTAGCCATTCTCATACACGAGATGAGACACCTGCTTCTGGAGGCGATCATTCTCCTCCATTAACAGCTTGTTCATGGCGGACAGCTTGCGGTTCACCGTCTGGAGACGTGATGCCTCCTTCCTCTGTTTCTCTCGGCATCTGCAAAGCAAAATCCCAACAGTTAGGCCAGAATGCTAGTAGAAGATATCAAAGAAACAAAAACCAGAAAAAATAAAACATGCCCCTGAAGTCATGACGAGTACCAACAATGTCCTGCAAGTTTTTTTATTAAAAGGGTGCCCAAAGAAAGTATCTTTCAATTGATGAGAGGAAAGAATAAGTTGAAAGGGCATTCCGGATTTAAATTAAAAAAAAAAAACAGGTGAATTATTTAATGTTTATGGAAGGGTAAATTATAAAAAAAAATAACATTTGCAGAGAGTCAGAAACACAGGTTATAGCATTTCTTATAAAAAAACATGCATGATTCCTATATTTGCATATGAAAATTAACGTTTTATTTGCATCTGTGCATGTTTATCACTGTTCATGTAATTTGTAATGTTGAAAGGAAAGAACCTGGAGGACCTCTACCCTCCATCAAAACACGATAATTAAAACTAAAGCAGAAGAATTTGTGATAACATAAAATATCTTGTTAGAATTCAAGGAAAAATATTCACCCCAACTTCAAAGTCCAAAAACACAAAAAAGAATTAAACTTTCCGCTAATTCAGAAAGCTCGGGTAATTTGGTATCTTAATTTAACAATGCTGTGAATTGAAGCGGATCAGAGCTCCACAATTATGCTTAGAAGTCCGATAAACCCTCAAGACATTTTATATTTCATGTATCTTACGAGAAAGAAAAAATAAACTCCTCTATTAAATGTTGAGCGACAGTCTCGAGTCACTCGACTTCGCATTTGCATATAATAGAATACAACAAAAAATCTCATCCGAGCACAGAAAAAAAAAAAACTTTGCTTCAATGTGGGGTGGTCCATTTTTTTCTTCTGCCAAATTGCCAGTAGGCTTCCATTACATGAAGAGAAACAATTGTGGGGCTTTCATCACTGAGAAAACCCTCAGCTCCAGCTAAAGTTATAAACGAAAACACAAACCTTCGATTCTGAAACCAGACTTTAATCTGCTTAGGCTCAATGTTACACAGAATGGGGCACTCTCTAATCAGCTGTTGCCTCCTCAACGAGCTTGGCTTGGGGCACTCGTTGTACACTCTCTCGAGCGCCTCGACTTGCTCAGGTGTATACCTCACATACTTCCCTCCCGCATCCAGCCCCCCCATGAGGGAGTTGGAGCTCCCCTTGTCCTTTCCAACCGAGGTCACCGGCACCATCGCCATATGTGAAAGGAAGAGATCGCTGGACAGTTCCTCTCCTACGCATCCGCGGGATTGGAGGCGCTGAAAAACTAACCGAAACCCTAACCCTAACCCTAGATTTGTGAGGCTTCTCTCGGCGCGCCCATGGAATTTTCTCTCTTTTTATTACTGTTTGGTGCTTGGTGTGAGCTTCTAGGTGTGATGGATAGATATAAAAGAGAGGAAAGGCAGCACAGAGACAGGAACAAAAGAGATTGTAACTGATGCTGCTATTATCTTCTTTGCACCTGGTGCATTCTGTTTCAAAAATAATATTCTCTCTTATTTGCGGGGCCCGCTACAGTATTTGATATCCTGGACTTGTAGTTCCAGAGCAGACAAATTCTATTAACATCAAATACGCTTCACAGTCCATACTCTGTATAGTGGAAAGTTCCATCCCAGCCCCTGGTTTAATCAGAATTATGATTGATTACTCTTTTGTCGTGTGTGTCAGGTATAAACAACCCGCCCCCAAGCGGACTAAAATTGTAATGCGTTGTTAAAGATGGAAAAGGGTATGAATAATTAATTATAGATAGGTAGGAGGGTATGTGCGAAAAGTATTTTTGATGTATGAAACTATGAATAGGGGGTGTGTAGTGAAGTGAGGAGGCGCAGTGCCTGCGAAGTTGTGCCAGTCTACAGACCACTTTCTATAAAGTAGAGAGAGAAAGAGAGCACGAGTAGTATAACGAGGAAGAAGAATAAATTCCTGCATGCACCTGGCGTTCAAACATTGCAAATACTTTTTACACTTAAAATCGGGACCCAGACAGTCTTTGAGTAATGAGGCTGAGGCCCACACATATTTTAAAATGTGAAGTTGTGAATATTAATATAGGATTTTCGCAGGAAGGAATAAGTCACTTTTGTATTCTTTTAATACAGGGTTCTATTCTTTCCAAGGAAATGTAGGAGGGTAAATCAACACTTTAGTCAATTTAATTTCATTTTTACTTGTGGCCGCAGCCGCTGCACAGCAGCACAGCAGCACAGGTGTGGTGTTGGTGGCCTTTGTTTTGTGTCATCTCATCTGTGATGCGGATGCCCGCACAAATGTGAATGTGTTGTGGCTTCCCACATTTTAATACTAGAAACAAGTAAACAGATATATATAAGTAAGATTATAACCCATCAACTAATCTAACACCTGATTTATTACCGAATTCAGATCCAGTGAAGTAACTCGATTTTTGGGTTTTAAATTGGGACCGTCTGATTCAAATCTGAGACAATCTATTCGAATCTGGAGCGCACACATTCAGATAACAAATTCAAATTCCAAGACAATCTATTCGGAAACAATGGAGCATGAGAAATGACTTCATTTTGTTAGAAAAGAAATGAATAGAAATAATTTTGATTGAAATTTTCTGATCGGAATCCATATACAAGTTAGACGAATACATTTTCAAGAGGAAAAAAACCAACCATCATATTCATTAAATTTACAAAAAAATGTCATTGTTAGGGTTGCATCAAAGAATGAAAAATGAGTGCTAAATTGGAAAAAAAAAAAAAAAAAGTACATACTAAAGAGGGATAGAAGTTCTGAGAAGAAATTTCACCTCGTCGGAGTTCCTGGTGTGAAGAAAATATACTATTCACCTCCGTTCAGTTGAAGAAGGAAGAGAGAAACGAAAAGGGCAGATACGCCTTCTCGCCAGCGAACAGTCGATTCTCGTCAAATACCTTCGTTTTGAGTGGGATTTCCTGACGCGATTTGGAGGTCCAAAAGTCGCGTGGATTGAACTCTTTTCTCGCTTCTCCTCCGCTTCCGATCAGCCATGAGATATGAAATTCTGATTCGATTTTGCATTTGACGCTCTCTTCACCTTTCCGATCTGAGTGTTATTTATAATGCTAAAAAATTATATCAGCTTTGGTGTTGTTCCATATTGAATAGCAAATTCAGCCTTTAATTTGAGTGCTTCGTGTGTATCCTTTTCTTTATCAACGTTCAGTAAATGTTAAGTGGACAAGTAAATCTGTATCCGAATCTTATCCTCTTTGGCTGTACAGTTGAAAAAAAAATGTTAAAGGAGGATAAAAAAGAACTCTAGATACACCTTGTATCTCATTTACCCTAAAAGGAGTTGAAATGAAAACTATACAGGTCGACTCGCTAAGATTCTCCTTGATGTCCGATATATCACGAAAATGCATGAGATTTTGGAATAACCTGGATAAAATTTTCATGGTCTCATACTGATAAAAAAAATTGTATGAAATGGAATTAGAATTTTGTTATTATTATTTTTTTTATATCGTAAATTGATGAAAAAAAATATCAAGTTGGGGCTAATTTTGTTTTGCCGCAACGGGGATGTTAGATATTCTTTGTTTTATTCTTCGACTCTGTCTTGGCAGTGGGGATGTTAAAATCTATGAAATGGAATTGGAGTGTTCAATATTAAGACGATTATTTGACAAAATTCGCTAAGTGGTTTATTATGATTTTTTTTCCGACTAAATGTATTATGATTTATTAGTATAGTTTATATTCTGACATTTATAAGTATGATATAGTCATGATATAAGAAAAAAAAAAAGGAATATGCAAACAAAGATAATAAAAGTAAAATGACAAACATAGATAATAAAGTAGGAAATATAAATAGATAAACAAAGATAATGCAAACATAAAATGACAAACACAGTAGACCAAATGTAAATCCTACAAAACAATAAAAGTAAAATTATTGTTTAACCAGAGGGAGACGGACGATCGCTCAGCTGGCTGTCCTCTGGTACTTTGTCGGGTAACCCCCCCAGAGCACTAGACGATGTGCAGCGGCAGTGGCATCTACCTCTCTGCTCAGCCTGAATGCGGTGTCCCAGACATTCTCCTCCCCTAAAGTAGTAGCTAGCAGGGGTGTAAAGAAGATGGACGCCCCCAGTATAGTCGCAAAGTCATGGTGCGTCTGTGACCCGCTACCGCTGGCCCCACTGTAGTGTGCTGCCTCCGTAGGATATCGTCGGGCATCCGACTGCAAGGACGGCGACTGCACCGGTGATGGTAGTCCACCCAAATCCACCAGACTAAATTGTGCTAAATTGGGCTAAAACGTGCTAAAACGCGCTAAAATGCGGAGAGATGCGCTCAAATTGAGTTGATTTGTGCTAAAATGCACTAAAACTTGCTAAAAATGCACTAAAACGCTCTCAAATGTGCTAAAATGCGCTAAAAGGCAGATAAATAAGCTAAAATGCGCTAAAATATGCTAAAATACACTAAAATAAGTTAAAATACGCTAATTGTCCTAAAAAGAAAATTATACTATTTAATATAAAAACAAGCTAATTATACTAAAATATTCCAACTTATGCTAGTTATATTTTTTCTATGCAAATTATTTCTAAATTACGCTAAGTTATATAGCTATACTAAATTATACCAAATTTTACTAAGTTATGTAACTATACTAAATTATACATAAATGTATTAAATCATAATAAGTTATACTTAAACATTAATTTGTATTACATTACGCTAATTACAATTAGCTAGCACTAATTACAATTAATTAACACTAATTACAACTACTGATTACTAAAGTGTATACAAAAAATTTGGAACATTTCTAATAAAACACAACAATTTATAATCATTTTAGCCTAAAGATTAATATAAAAAATATATTGACTTATTTGCAAAATCAGGAAGGGCAAGAGAAATATGAGAAAAAGAGAGAAAATGAGAAGAGACAGTGTGTGTTTGATGAAATGAAATTTGTGAAAAACTCGGAACCCTCCACTCCTATATAGATCAATAATGGGTTAATTATTTGTTGGTTTCTATTAAAAATTAAGGACCGGCTAATAATTGACCGGTCTAGACATTTTTATAAGTAATTATATTTTGTTGGTATATTTGACAATTTCTATTTAATTTTGGATATTAATAAAAAACCACGGAAAATTTAGCGACACTTGCGGAGTTTTTAAGGACGAAACATGTTTTAAGGGTCCTGGCGTGGCTTCGTCGCTGGTGTCCATCTGCATATCGCAATCTTTTCCAATCTCGTTAATAAGAGAAAAATCCAAGAAATTAACAAAAACCTACTTTGCTGGTCACCACTCACCACTCACCAATCGGCTGATTTTCTTAATATCTAACATTACTAAAAAAAAATAATACAAATATACAATTATTGTGAAATTCTTTTAAAAATATTCAGATCGCCGACCGCCAAATAACAAAAATTCTGTTCACTTGTTCTTTGATTTGTGTTTTATGGATTTATATATTTTTATTTAATTAGAAAACGTTATAATTTATTTATTTTGTATACTGAAATATTAGAAATATTTTATATATTTCTCTAGTAATAGATGAAATACTATATAATCTGATTTATTAGAAATACTGCAACAAATAAGTTGGATCAATATTATTCAAACCGAATTATTTGCGAATGTGAAAAAAATTAAAATATTTCTTTGCGTGTTTCCGAAAAAATAAAAATATTTTGAATCCGAGTTATTGATCACGTTTCAAAAGTCACTTTTAGGTCAATACAGAAAATATTGTAGTCCTTCTATTTTTGAAAAAAAAACAAAACATTTCTTTGACTTTTGATATATTTTCAATTTTTTTTAAATTGGATACAATATCATAGAATTTATATGTACCACAATTTTTGTTATATTTACCTAGCAGTGACTTTTGAACCACGATCAATAGCTAATATTCAAAATATTTTTTTTCAGTAACACAAAAGAAACATTTTAATTATTTTTACAGCCACAAAAAATACGACCTGAAAAATATTGATCCGGATTATTTGTTGCAGTTTTTCTAACAAATCAAATTATATAGTATTCCATCCATATTTGAAGAAATATATAAAATATTTCTAATATTTTAATACAGAAATAAATAAATTATAATGTTTTCTAATTAAGTAAAAAAATATAAATCCATAAAACACAGACCGAAGAACATGCGAAAGAAATTTTTGTTATTCGGCCACTGAGAATTTCGGCAGTCCAATTTTTTTCTTGACCGTCGAAGTTTTCGACAGTCTGGGCATTTTTTAATTTATTTAAAATACTTGAACATTTATATTATTTTTAATTTGATGTTCGATGTTAAAAAAAATCGGCCGATTGATGAGATTAATTATTCAGATAATTGACTTTAAAAATACAAATAAACAATAAGTTGTAGTTCAAAAATAGAATGAAAAATAACATATTACAAGCAACAATAATAAGGAGAAAGTTTTAATTAGGAAAAAACCTCTAACGATATATCGTATTATTTCTAATATTAGAATCATAGTTGTATGCAATTTTTGTGTTTGTGCGTTACAAATTGAACATGTTATAAAGAGATAGACAAATTATCATATAAAATAATATGTTTACGTAACAAAACAGACTAATGATAATAATAATTATTCAACAATATAATTGTAACGCCACGTAATTTAAGAAATATAATTAGTGGAACAACTCAATTTAAATTTCAGTTTATTAATTAGAAATATTAATATGCTACAACAAAATTATCTAAATTTATTTGTTATCAATTTTAATCATGAAATATATTAATTTAATAAGTTATCTAAGATAACACTCTTGAACAAAAATTACTAAAGCTTTGATTAACATATTGTATTAAGCAGACCACAATTCATATAATTTTAATTACTCTAATTAAAACATAACTTCCAAATAACCACCTGTCAAGAGGCGCCTTTTCATTGTAGATAGCAATTCTCCCATTTAAAAGCTGCTATTATGATTAATTTACCCAATATCAATATGTGCTCTCGCTATCTCTCTCTCCGTTTTCTTCACAGTAATTAGAATGGAAACCTTGTTTAATCCATTTTCCCTTCGAAGCACCCAGAGGAGACCCAAGCCGCATCCTTCATGAAAAAAAAATCAAATCCTGAAATTAAGGTGTCCCAATTTAACTTATATTTAAATTGTGGTTAGCAAGTAGATTAAATATTTGCTTCTATTGATTTATTTGATAAAGATTCTAATAATTATATATATCTTCTGAAAATCATCTACTTGATAAGATTTCTTATATTTATTATTTAACATAATCTAAGTTATTTATTTTGTAAGAATTAAAATTTTCTGAAAATTATTTATTTAATAAGATTTCTTTTATTTGATAAAATCTCCAGATCATGTAATCCGTGGAATTTAAGAATGGTTTCCATTGTCAGAAACTTATAGAATTTCATAAATCTGTCGGTTAAACAATAATAAAAATATTTGAAATATATTTGTAGTTTGACTGTTTTTATTTTTTTCGAAATCGGCAAGAGAAAGAATGTCTTTTAAATATGTTTCAATTTTTCCTTTGTTATCTTTTAGATTACTTACTAGGGTGCGTTTAGATGAGTGAAGAATAGCTACTATTCCGAATTAGCACTATTCTGAACTATTAATTTACGTCTGGATGTGTTTGGATTAGCGAATAACCACTATTTTTGTTTGTCTTTTGTGGGATAGCTTACTATTCTACTAATCTAACAAAATGTCGGAATAACTACTATCTTCTCACTATTTTTGATTCATCGAAACGCACCATAAGTAAACAAGATTTAATCATCTCATGTAACAGATGTTATTTTCAGATATTGACTATTGAGTTACTATAATTTATTTGGTTCATATCTTAAAGTTTTATAATATAAATTATTAACCGAATAAAGCCTGTGCTATTGAGTAATTTCAATTAGTTTGAGTCTCACCAAAGTCCGGGAATTGTATAAATATTACTTCAGTTTTCAATTAGTTTGAGACCACAATTTATACTGTTTGGAACATTTTTTATTTTTTTAGATAGACACAAAATAACTGTTTCAAGAGATTTTGGACCATTAAAAACGGTGATTTTGTGTTTATCTAAATGCTAGTTAAAAATTCATTAAAATTAAAATTTGGTCTTAAAGCACATCTTTATAAGAAGGTCACATTGAGTGAATGGGATTAATTGTTTGAACTTTGAAACAGAGATAATTGTGGAGCTTGATCGGAGTATTTTAACCTTACTCCTAAAAAACTGACTTATAAGTGAATAATAAAGATGTTGTAATTACATGGGGTAGTATTTAATTATTATTTGATGGAAACCTGTCGGGTATTGCGGTAACAATAAAACGGCAATGATAAAAACACGTCAGGATCTTAATTCTTAATTTTTTGTTGCTTTAATTATAAAACACTCAGAAGCTGTATTAATTAACTGACTGCGTTTGAATTTGATGCGGTGCGGACCGTGCGGTGGACACCTCAAAACATCTTAAATACTTAAATCAGCTCTTTTTTTTTTTTTTTCTTAGAGGCCACTGAAACCAATTTAGAATCGGCATTTGAGGGTATTTCTGGCATAAAAATGAATATGCAGAAAACTGAATTATATTCTATTCACACAGAATTTGGGCCTCAGCTAGCAACTCTCTTTAGATGCAAATATGCCACTTTTCCACTTAAATATCTTGGCTTGCCTTTGCATCAGCAGAGACTCAAGAGAAAAGATTGGGATTTTCTTATATTCAAATTTGAGAATAAACTTCAAAATTGGTCAGGAAATATTCTTTCCATTGGAGGTCGACTAACTTTAGTGAATTCGGTATTATCTTCTATGTCTTTATACACATTGTCCATTTATAGAGTTCCAAACCATGTGATTACCCAAATTGATAGGATTAGATGTCGTTTCCTATGGCAAAGTACATCTAAAAAAAGGAGAAAATATGCTTTAATTAGTTGGCAAACTGCTCGTCTTGCAAAAGAGTTTGGGGGATTAGGAATTTTAGATTTTAGACAAATAAATACAACGTTAATGATGAAGTGGTGGTGGAAATTCCATGATCAAGCTTATGACAGCCTCTGGAAATCCATTATTACTTATAAGTATTATCATCCTTTACATATGCACCCTTCTGCCTTTTGGCAAGAGATACTTAAATTGGATCCAATAGGAAAATGTAGTGTAGCATATACACCAGAGGCTGAATACCAACTCAGCTTCTGGTTTGATAATTGGGATAAGGAAGGACCTTTATCTGCTCAATTTCCGCAATTATTTGAAATCTGCTCTAACCAAAATATATCTCTTCGTGAGGTGATCAACACATAGGGTGCTGCTGTCCGTTTTAGAAGGCAATTCGATGTCTTTCTACTTACAGAATGGACCCAAATTCTCACCAATATCAGTTCTATTTCTTTCACTCACACTTTTGATCACATTGCTTGGAAATGGGAAAGATCTGGGCAATTCTCGGTTCAATCTATGTACAAATTTCTGACATTTAGAGACATAGCTCCTTATAAGGCTATACTATGGTGGAAGATTATCATTCCATACAAAATTCGTATTTTCATGTGATTGGTTCCTAAGAATAAAATACTCACTAAACATAATCTTAGCAAAAAGGGTTTGGGGGGTAGTACTCAGTGTCGTTTCTGTCATGGCCAAGAAACTACTACTCATCTATTTTTAAAATGCCCCATTACACAACATATATGGTTTTGGATGGGCCATAGCCAATTATATTACAAACAGTGGAATTCTTTTAATGATGTTATGCAATTTGCTTTCTCTCCTACAGGTGATACACAGACGGCATTTCTTATTATGTTGAGTGCCTTATGTTGGACCATTTGGAAAATTCGCAACGAAATTTGTTTTCAAAACAAATCTACAAAATCTTTTAAAACAACTATCATGCTAATTATATCTCTTTTTCAATATTGGTTAGGTAATGTGAAGAAGAGGCAAACTAGGGAGATGGTGGCTTCCTGGCTGCCTGATGAATTGGATGACATACCGCTACAAGTGCTGACGCCTGGAGAAGACGCGCTCCAGTTGGTAGTCTACCAAGCTCCATCTGACACTTAGAAGAACTTTAATTTACCTAGTTTCTAGTATTTTGTTATATTTAGTTTGTGGACAAACTTTAGTAGACAGAGGCAATTATCAGCTATACACATAGTCGGTTAGAAAGGTTTTAGGTTTTATATTTTCTGCTGTTTTTTATGGTGCCGGAAAAGGCCAACTTTTGTTTGTTTGTATGGTTTTGAGTTTCTTTAATGAAACGGGCGAAAGCCTTTTATCCAAAAAAAAGTCACAGGGGAGCCGAGCGATGTATGTCAAGAAAATGACAAACAGTGAGAAACAATGAGATCCACCTCCACCATGCTCATGCAGTCGTGCTCTTCTTTCTTTCTTTAATATACTGTCTCGTCAAAGATTCGGACCCTTGGAATTAAATTCGACGGTCACTGTCATTAATTTTGTTCCTTAATTGTCAACTTTTGGATGGATGCAAATGCAATGGAAATGGCGCGGTTCGAATCATAGGTAGGACTAGGAGCCTAGGAGTACAACTTTGCTCCCAACATGGCAGATATCTTAATTAATTAATATCTATTTTCTGCAACGTTTTGTGTCCTGAGTTTAAGTTTTTTTTAAAGTTAGCATCGTAGTGACAAATAAATTATTAATTACCAGCTTTGAAGTTTGAACTCTTAATCCATAATTCCATACCGTGAGACTGATGAATGAGTGATGAGATTTGTGTGTCATCGATGGGCTCAGGCTCAGCACATGTCAATGACTAGTAACTAGTAACTAGTAACTAGTGACTAGTAAACTACTAGGTCTCTACCAGTAGGCACTAGGCAGGCAGTAGACAACAAGACATTAAACTCGGTCTGCGTCTCCAACAAACAAAGCAACAATATCCATCTCTATCCGCTTCGGCTTGTACGTGCTCTCATCTAACGTACTACGGTACTGAACTATACTGTTGCAGAGTAGACGGATCATCCTTGCAAAAACAGTTTAATTCGTACCACAACGGTTATGACTTGTGACCGTATGAGCAGCAGAGAATCTCATCCGTCAAATCCATGACAACTCCCAATCCAACAGCCTCTGCAAACTTGGACAAACTATTACAGCACTGTGCCAAGTTGGCACCGTCACTTCACCTATTCCTTTATCCAATTTGCTGCGCGCGCGTGCCCTGCCCCTCAGCCCCTGTTGTGTTGTGTTGTGCAACTCTAACGAGGGCTTGTTTAATTTGAACCGTTCCCTCCAAATACTGACATGCTGTATGTATCAGTATGCTGAACAAACAGTACGCATTAATCTGTCATTTATTCAAGCTTTTGTGGGTTTGCTTTTGCTTTTGTGAAACCGTATCTGTGACTGTGTGGCAGTGATTAAATGCGGGCACTTGACCGTAAGTCCGTAACTCCTTTTGGCTTGGTTTTAATTTACACGTACTGTTGGGTGAAAAAGAAGGAAAGCGCGGTGCAGGGTAGTAACAGAGGTGCTTTTACTCCATTTTCTACGCTAGTTGGAGGAGACAAGGCAACGCATATAAAATGAATGCACCAAAAATGAAAAAGGGGTGGGGGCCGTAACCCGTAAGGAAAGCCCGGCTGTAGATCCGCTGATAAAAATGAAAACTTCAAATCTGACCCCAGATTTTGTGTTGTTACTTTCTCGTGTATTTATGTAGCACTAACATAACAAGGTTATTATCATCATAAAAGATGGAGGGAGACTGACTGATCAAGCTTATTATTGCCTTGCTATTGCTATTACTTCGCTTCCGCTGCAAAATATTCTCACTGCACAATAAATAACAAAAGCCCAATCTGTCCCCTATAGCCTATAGCCTGCCTGTATTAATTGACTTTTTCTCTTTGACATGATACTTGCTACTTTTCTTTTCTTTTCTTTTCTTGTCAAACGATATTATAATTTATAACAATAATAAAATAATAAAAACTTCCAAATTTATTTTTTGTTGGTAATGGTCGACATTTGGACTATTGGAATTGCATAGATCAGAGCAACAACTTGTGAGGTGTTACGTTTTATCTCATGGATGCATGCGCATGTTTTATGCTTTTATTTGTCATTGTCACTGTAAACCAAATAGATACAAATTAAAGAGAAGAGGTGAGACTTAAGAGGAGCGAAACATGCTCGATTTCCGTTCAAGTACCGGGTGGGACCAAAACGCAATGACAAAAATTCTCGGTTCAGTCTGAAATGCTCATTGTTGACTTGCCCCACAATGGCATAGATGGCCCCATTAAAATCAAACACAGAGATTTGGAAGAGATAATCTACCACTACCAGTCCTCTCCTCTCCTCTGAACCAAAAAATGGTGGTGACCTACGCAAAAAAGAAAGGGAAAAAACATGAAAGAAAGAAAAGATGAAGGCCTTTTAACAGTCCCTAAAGCCCCTTTTTCGGCCTGGTGAACCCTTACACCAACCATCGACCAATTAGTCCTTTTCATCTTTTCTTTTTTTTTGTCTTAGGACACCCGCTTCCTAATCCTCTCCATTTCTTTCTTGTATATGTTGCCATGCCATATATGGTGCCTTCAAGTGGCCTAATTAACATACAAATTAACTCCGCTTTTATTTCACTCTACACACAAATCAAGCTCATCATTATAATGTTTCTCAATCTTTACGAATTTAAAAAATTAACAAAATTTTATAATAAAATTGGATACATTAATGGCCAACGTGGCCATTTCTGGTGTAATTTAATTACCTTCTCATTAATAGCAGGAGTGTAGCCATAAATTTTATCAAGGGGGGTAAGAAAAATTATTGGTACCATTAGCAAATTGCGGACTGTCGTGTATCAACCAAACAATTCAGATTGCGAGTAGTCCCGGAGTAGACAAAATAAATTTAGCCCGATTATACATAGACCATGCATGAATACTTAATTTTCAATACCTGATTTAACCACTCATTACTAAAGATATGCAATGCAACAAATTCATCATACCAACATAAAGCGGATCTACAAATAATAATTAAAATGGTTTTGAAAAGGAGAAATCCAGTAAAATATGAAAACGGAGAGAAGAAGCGATGGATCCTCTTTTTAGGATGCATGTTGGATTGTTCATTTGTTTGGCCCCAAATGCTCCCTTCATTCCCAAGCGTGTCATTAAACTTTATTCAACAAAAGCTGGTTAAGGGGAAAGAAATGAAGAATATTATATATATATAGAGTAGAACTAGGGTGCTCCTAAGTTTATCCAACCTCTTGTGAACTTGACTCTAAAATATATCGAATCGACTTTAAACGATGAATTCAAACCGTTGAAATTCTTTTATCTAATGATTGATGAGTCTACATGTGAAAATTTTAAAGTTTCGAATTAATTTAATATAGAATCAAGTGGTCAAAGGAGTCCAAAAAATAAATGCATTAAAATAAATTTATAAACCTTAAATTTTGACCACTTGACTCTATATTAAATTAATTCGAAACTTTAAAATTTTGACATTTAGACGCATCACTCATTAGGTAGAAGAGTTTCAACGGTTTGGATTCATCATTTAAAGTCGATTCCATATATTTTAGAATCAAGTTCACAAGAGGTTTGGTGAACTTAGGAGCACCCTAGTTCTACTCATATATATATATATATAGAGTCCTAGAGAGAGAGAAGCAATGGTATTGGACTATTGGTAATTTGGTATGGTCCTTCCTTTTGAATTTAATTTCTTAATTTAAAATTTTACTTGGACTAAGGTTGACATGCATATTTGGTTGCTTTTTGTTCTTCCGTGGAGAAAGGATCCCAAGCTCAAAAAGTGACCAAACAAGCATGACCTTACACAGTTAAATTGCACTATTGCTTCTGCCTGCTGCCTGCTGCCTGCTGCCATGGGACCCCTCTTCACTTATTCCATTTTGTTACTTAAATCAATATCAATGCTTTCTTCAATAGTTATAACTTGTAGTTTATGGATTAATTGGCAACCATATCAATATGTATAAGATACTAACTTTAACTATGTATAATAGAAAAAAAAATTAAAAAAAAAAGGAGAGGAGATGACAAAGAGGTACAATGCACAGAGGAATTAATTAAAGTTGTTCAGACTGACATCTCAATATCTCAGTGATAAATGGATTTGACTATGCCTAACACTGACATTAACATCTATCTTCTTTCAACTCGTATCCTAAAATACTAATTACAGGAACCGGGTAACAATTGTTGAGCATCGTTAACAATTAATTCAGATGGAATATAACAAGGAATTGGGTTTTGTTCAAAAAAACTTTTTCAATAAAATCCTCACCTATTTTATTTAACAATTAATATAAAATAAGTTGCATCTTCCCGATCGAGCAGTCTTGTCACACTAGCTAGAAACAGTTGGAACTTGGAAAGCGAGTTTTGTATACAGTTGGAACTTGGAACACATATAATAGGATTTGTTTTCCTTGAGAGATCGATGTAAAAGATAATGACATTAATTGCCATGCTGTTTTCTTTTTGTTTCGTCGAACTACGATGCGCGATGATTGGAAATGTCTGTGTGGCTCTTAATTAAAATTATATCCTCCATCCGTTTTTTATAATTATTTCCAAATTATGAGTCGAGATCAGCATACACGTACCACGAATTAATTTTCTTCGATTGCATCATTTACATTTGCATGAAAGGTGCAGCCAGGGAGATCGATCATGTAAGCAAGTAGTAACCGGGGGTTTGATCTGATGTATAATTATTATAGTTTATACAGCTTAATCATCGGATGAAACACCAAACACGCAACCAATCAATTATAAAATGCTTTGAGACTTAAAAAAGTGACTTCTGCTTATCATGCTGCCCTTCATTGATTCAGCACCATAAATCATAAATCAACCCCCCTACCAAACCCAAACGGCCAAACCCATGACGCTCATGGCTATAATCATCCATCTATGTAATTAATAGTGAATAATTCCCTGTTAATACCCCAATAGTTTACATAATCAACTTGATATAATTACACACTGTGATGTGCTTACGCTTAAACCATATTTAGGCAGATTATTTAGCCATATCCTTAATATAGGCACGAATCATTTTATATTTTTTGGAATTTTTTTACTATTTATTAAGCCATTTTGAAAATCGCTAATCCAACGGTTTCGCTATTGGGTTAAGCCACCGTTAGATCATCGATTTACAAAGTGGCTTAATAAATAGTAAAAAAATTCAAAAAAATGTAAAATTTGGTCTCCAAGCACATTTTAATATAAAGAACACGTCTAACGGTTCAGATCAATTTTTTGATTTTAAAACTTCAAATTTGGACCGGTAGCACTTCGGCCCATATGCTACCAAAAGCACATTAGCCGGACTCTCTCTCTCTATATATATATAGGAGTTGGCTAAGGTTCTACGCGTAGCATAGAGGCCCTCCGTGCAATGTCTCAATATTTGAGTTTTCAAAATCCTAACGGTCGATCCAAACCGTTCAACACGATCTCCATATGAATATGTACTTGCAAACCAAATTTTACATTTTTATAATTTTTTTCACTATTTTTTTAGATAGGTAAAAAATCACTTGATCTGAATGGTACAGAATTTTCAGATCAAGTGATTTTTTACCTATCTAAAAAAACAATAAAAAAATTCTAAAAAATTTAAAATGGGGTTTGTAAGTACATATTCATATGGAGATCGTGTTGAACGGTTCGGATCGACCGTTAGGATTTTGAAAACTTAAATATTGAGCCGTTGCACGGAGGCCCTCTATGCTACGCGTAGCATATTAGCAATTTCCTATATATATATATATATATATATAGGGATGAGCTATAGTGAATTGCGAAATAAGATGTCATTTTTACTTCACACTCATATTTTTATTTTGAAAATCCAAACAACCGATCCGATGTTGAAATGTGCTTGGAGACTAAATTTTACATTTTTTGGAATTTTTTTATTATTTATTAAGCCACTTTGAAAATCGCTGATCCAATGGTTTAGAAAATTTTACTGTTTTTTATTGTTCACCAGAATCTGTGATTTTCAAAGTGACTTAGTAAATAGTAAAAAAATTCCAAAAAATATAAAATTTAGTCTCCAATCACATTTCAATATGCAGAAAATGTTGAGCTGTTCGGACCAGTTAGTTAGATTTTCAAATAAAAATACGAACATGAAAAAAAACCTTCACAGCTCACCGTAGCCCATCCCTGCACACACATAAAATTGAGAGCAACGTTACAACAGTGGTGACGGATTAATTAAAATACAATCCGTATCTAATAAAATACAATTTTAATCTATTTTTTGTTTTCGGATTGAGTTGGTTAGATTGGACGTTTAAATCCATGATTGGATGAAGTGAGCTGCTTGTACACTTATTATTTCGATCAAATTTGATAATTTTTTTATTTTATCATATTAAGCAAGATTCAAATAACTCTACCATACAATATTGTAACAAAATTTGCGAATTATTCACGAATAATTTGTTTTTTTAGTGATGCTGAACCGAACGCCGAATTATATCAATTGACCGAATTATTCCCGAATTTTACAAATTTTTTCCGAATTTTTCACAGAATTTTTTTTGCTCACTTACAAAACTGAGATCTCTGATATGAATAATACTGAATAATTCTAGAATTATATCCGAATTATTCTCGAATGACGAATTTTTGATCTGACCGAACGGAACGTGAATAATTCATTTGATGACTATGCCATACTGTCTCTGCAGTCAAATTGCAGATAGGGGAGTATGTATGGAAGTGTGGATGTAGAAGATCGCAGGCGTGATGGGAAGGACACGTTGCAGAAGCAATGATAGGCTGCGACTGGGCCCTGGTTAGAGAATAGAGAATAGAGAGGTGGGTGGTGGACTGGTGGGCGCATGTTCCTCGGGTTTCGGTCTTGCTTTGCTTGCTTCTTACACCTTGCTGCTGCGGTGCACCACAAATGTCTACCATCAAACTGTCCTTTAATTGTCTATTTTATTCTTTTGTCCATTCCATTCCATTCCATCAAAGAAACAAAGAAAGGTACAACTAAGTGGTTTATTTTAGTTTTAGTTTTAGTTTAGTGCCTGCCGCCTCAGCCTCAGCCTGCCAAGTAATTAACCAAAGCCAGACAGACAGTCAGACACAATTAAAGCGTTCATTCATTCAAATGTCCCTCTAACTTATTTACCAACATTTTATAATGAAGTTTTAGTGTTTTGCTAATTTTATATACATTTTGTACCGCCTAAACACACGTTTTAACATATAGATGATTATTGTTTGCGAGACGAGTGGATGACCAATAAAGAATGTAGTGACAAAACTAGAAAATTGAGACTTAAGAGGCTAAAAAATCTAACATAGTATGATTTAATTTTATAAAAAAGACGACCAAATTAAGAGTATTGATATATATAAATAAAATTACAAAATTTAAAGGATAAAACTATAAATTTTCAAAAAAATTTTTTTGGAGGAAATCGTTCCTTAAAAGCAAATTACAGCATGAGCGAGAGCTTGAAATCTATTTTTGTTCAAGTAACAAAGATAACCATAGTCAATATATGTTTACTCGGCCCGTATCCGAATGTGAATTTTATTACTTGAAATAACCAGTCAATATATGTTTGGTTGTGGGGGAGACGAGGGAGGATGGCACCAATTTTATTGTACTGCACATAGTTGCCTATGATTTTAATATAATGACAAGATACTGTGGTCCATCATCCATGCAAAATGCAAGGGAGTGAGTTGGAAGACTTGCAGTGCAGTTGCTGTCTCCACCATATTCGATCGACTAATAGCAAATATTCCAAATTTTTGCTTCTTTTCTCCAAGTAATAATGGCATGAACAATTTTATGTGGATTCAAAGAAACTGTAGCTAGTTTCTAGGAGGCAGGACCAACATTAAACGGCAGGCCCGCTGATCCGTATGCTTTTTTTTTTAATTATTATCCACTGTGGGCCTAATCTGAGTATCTCTCTTGTTTAAAAATTTCGATGTGATGGTAGCCCTCTTGTTAAGCTCATTTCTTGGGATTTCATATTTCAGCCCAGCCCATGTCTAGTTTCAATTATTGAAGGCCAGGCCCGAAATACTATACTAATTAGTAATTACTAAACCCTCCTCCTCTCATTTTGGTTGCGACCTGCGATATATAAAACCTTCTCTATTGCTGAATTTTGCTCTCCTTCTCAAAACCCTAGCGCCGCCTCTGCTCTGCTCTCAAGGTACGGGCTCTTATATTTGTATTTAATCCGTCTCGTCTCTTCCCTTCCCTTCCCTGTCGCGCGATACTGATCTGGTTCTTGTTTTGCAGCTTGCACTTCGATTCTCTCTCTCGATCTACGATCTAAGCTCAAGACAAGTTAGCAATGGCGTAAGTTAACATTTCATTTTTTTATTTTCATCTTAGATTCGGCGCGTTTTAGATATATATTTTGGTTTGGATTCTTTGCCGCTAACGGGAATTAGAACCTTCCCAAAGAAAATCAATGGAAACTGGATTGTTGTCATGACAAGTCCATGCGTGCATGATAATTTCTTTAAATTTTATTTTCCGAGCTGTTTTTATTTCCCCTACTGATAAAAAAAAGTCCCAAATGTGTTCAGCAATTTCGTTCCTTTTTGTATATATCATGCTCTTACATCAATGACCCTTGAACCAAAGAACGGAACATTCTAGACATAATGCATTTGGATTCTTCTAGGGAATGGAACCAAACATGATTTGGACCAAAGAATATAATCTCCAGCACTGCTTATCATAACCTTTCACATTAAAGATTAAAATTTGTTAATGTCCGGAAGGGCGAAAAGAAAAGGTAGCGAAAAAAAGAAATTCACTCAACATAAAAAAAAACTAACCCTTTAATTTATTCCCAGTGAGGAGGTAGCAGTTGAGGCACCAGCACCGACCCCAATCCTTGGGGAGCCAATGGATCTCATGACAGCTCTTCAACTGGTGCTGAAGAAAGCTGCAGCCCACGACGGCTTAGCCAAGGGTCTGCGTGAGGGGGCCAAGGCCATTGAGAAGCACGCTGCACAGCTGTGCATTCTGGCTGAAGATTGTGACCAGCCTGACTATGTCAAACTCGTCAAGGCACTGTGTGCTGAGCACAATGTGCACTTGATCACCGTGCCGGCCTCCAAGACCATTGGTGAATGGGCTGGGGTATGTTGAATTATTACTTTTTTTCACTATTTATTGTGTATACATTTGGTATGTTGGGCAAGTTGGAATTGCTTTACGCAGTATCATTTATGTTGAGAGGCAAGGAAAATCGGGACATTAGACAAGTTGGGATTTCTCCATGTTATTTGATCAGGGTGGTACCTTTTGCTTTTCGGTCATTTTGCTATTCATAGTTTTCTTTGTATAATTGATGTCCGTGGACTGTGACCTTCGATGAATTAATGTTACCTTTTCTTGCATGCAGCTTTGCAAAATTGATGCCGAGGGAAAAGCAAGAAAAGTTGTTGGCTGCTCTTGCCTTGTAATTAAGGTTCTCTCTCTCTCTTCAATGTACATCTCTCAAACACACATTCTAACACAACAAAATGACCGTGTACATCTAACTTTCTGGAAGTCACAATATGACCATAGTTCCTTGAATTATAGTATATTGAAGGATTTACCAGTGATAAAGTACGAGCTGTTGGAAATAGTCACTGTTTCTCAAATTTTACTGCCCTTTTTCCAGGATTACGGAGAGGAGTCAGAGGGGTTGAACATTGTTCAAGAGTACGTTAAGTCGCACTGAGATTAGTTATCTTATTTTGAAGTGATAATTTCCGAGGAATTTTGGTTGTACTTCTGTATTTGAACCCGTATTTATGGGTTTTGTTATTTGGTTTGTTCTGAAAGCTTAAAAGTATGACCTGAGATTGTCAATTTTGATATTTTCTTAGTTAATTAATGCTTTGTTATACTCTCTTTTAATTAGTTGTTTTTGATTGGCTGAAGGGGAACTTGTTCCTTGTTCAATTTAATTCCTTGCTGTTATTATACGAGTAAGTTAATACCCTCGTATTGGTAAAGTAAGTTCCCTCATAGTTGCAAATCACGACAATGTTGTTATTCAGAGAGAATAACGGGGTCCAGATGTCCCTCTCTCACCTCATTCTTTTGAGGAGAGAGGAGGGCAAGGTGCTGTTATTTTTAGAATGGATCCCAATTCGATTTTTTCAATATTATAATAGGAACGAGCTTTCTATTTTGAATCCATTTAAACGATGATGGCCTGTGAACTTCTGAAATGGTAAAAAAAAAAATTCGATTGAAAAATCAGGGTAGTTGCTTAAATGTACAATTTAGCTGCTTAACGTCGAAGATGGATTTCTACAGGAAATTGTAAGTCGAAGTGACGGTAACAATTTATAATTCTGTTAGAACTTCAGAGAAATCAGACGTAAAATACTTGTTTCAAATAAACGAATTATTGGGACTATCAAGTACAAGTACTATACTTACATAAATCTGTGTCACCAAAGAGAAAAAAATTGCAAGAGAAAACAAAAGAAAAACATGTGAGAAAAGATAAAGCTTGATTGAGACCACTATAGCGAATTATATGGATGGTTGGCAAAGGTTCACCAATCAATACCAAGCTGCCTTGAGTTGAACAATTCTTCAATATACTGGATAACAGGTCCCGATGATCTGATGAAACTCTGCATCTCAACTTTTGCTGAGCTCTCTGTGCAAAATACAAAATCCAACTAAATTAAGTCTTTTTTGTAAGGCAATGATTATGTATATACTGATAACTACAAAAAAAAAAATTGTGAAGATTTGTTTAAAATGTTTTTTGACTGGTAGATGAGGTAATGACAGAAAACATAATCATAAATATGACCAAGTATTTCCAGCAATGCTCCTTGTATCCCATGACCAAAAAAGCCCAAAAAAAGAAAAGAATGATAGTCTGATAACCTATAACTTACCATAACAAAGCATTATATCCAGGAATTAATGCATTCTAATCCTCAGTAATAGACGAAACACAATTCAAGACCCAGATGGAATAATTCAGCAAATGAGACATTGAATGGATCTTAGAAAGACGAGGCAGTAATCAAGACATCTGTGTAAAAGAACATACCATCTTCATTCAGCCTTTTCAAGAGCTGAGACTTGGAAGGAAGCGCATACATGCCAGCTCCAACTGCTTTTCTAATAGCCCAACCATGATGAGGTGCAAAAACTTTTGCATAGGACACTGATGCTGCTTCTCTCAGTGAATTGTTACTGTATAAAAACTATGTTAACAAGGGATTTTCCGAAGAAAAAGAAAAAAGAAAGAAAGAAGAAAGTTGATGTAAAAGTTAGCACCGATTCTTATTGCGGGCTAAACGAGGTAAGATGGAAGTGTTTTGGGCTTAATGTTGAACAATAGGGCTTAATAACATCTATCGTCTGGTATGTCACAAACCTATTGCATTTGAGCAAGGATAAATGATTGTACATCAGCTTAGAAACCACAATTGCAGTCTTAAATCACACAATACTAAAACCAAATGTGATTGATCAGATGCAAGAACATACAATTCATGTGAAAAGGGTGGGTGTTTGACACAATACAGATGTCGCATGACAAATGAGAAGTATTTGTATATTCCCAGCTCATAATTTTACATATCAATGTGGTCTTACAACTTACTCTGACTTGATGATCTCCTCAAAAAGAACTCTGACCATGTCGAGCCCACGTAATACTCTGAGTAGATTTCTCGTGTGGCTCCCACCTTGTCTCACACAGTCATATTGGATGTCTAATTCTATCATATTTTTCAAAGTCGAGATCGATTTTGATGCCTCTATCAAATCATCCACCTGCCAGCCAAGTCCATCATTCTAAATATCAAAGAATTATGTATGATTGGTTTCTTATTATGGCAATAAGACCCATTATTCTACACCCAATTAAGCACTCCATCAAAACCCAGTTATGCTAATTAAGCTATAATCTGTTAAATGCCTAATTCAAACATTTGATCAATGCTGAGGTAGAATTTCAACTTTCAATCATCAAATATTCTCTTCAGATAAAACGGAACGGGGATCTCAATTTAAACAGGAAAAAGTGTAAATTAAGGTGTAAAGCAAGAGATGTGATCTAAAGGAAAGGAAAGGAAAGGGATTAAGGGATCATGCCTTAGATACATAATCCTTCTCAGCGAATTTGAAGGCGATGCCAAGACATCCAAAGAGAACCGAGACGTGTGCGCACGCACGAGAGAAGGGCGCGAGCTCCATGGCCGCACCTCCGCTGTTTGCCACATGAGCAAGCGGGTCGAATGCCGCCGCAATCTTACGCAGTGGTTTCTCTTCTCCCACCCCCGACATTTTCCTTTTCCTTTTCCTCTTCTATTCTTTCTTCTTTTCGTCCTTATATATATATATTTTTTTTAATCGAATAAAGTGGAACTGGAAAGTTATTCTTTTGCGAAATTTCCAGACTTTTAAAATTCCGTGCTTCTAGAATCTAAAATCTAAATTATAGAGAAGGCGCTTCAAGATTCGTGCCTGGTTAAACAGAGGATGCATCTTCCTCCCATTCATTCTGAACTGGATTTGAACAATTGAACCCCCTCCAGTTGCTTATCACTTCCAGCCGACATCCAAACTTATTTGAATTTTAGAGATTCGCTTTAACATTCATGCCAGATTAAAAAGAACGGTTAAGATCTCTTCTTCCTTTTTTTTTTTTTTATGGTTAGTGGTTACAATTATCATTAATAAAATATATTTAATAAAAAAAAATTACAAAATTTTAAGTTTTCGTGTAACATAAAAATAAAAATTTACATTTATACTCAATTTTAAAATTTATTTTCAATCTCGCTTCACGACCGGATTCGCTTCTTCGATCGCCGCCGCACTCAGATAATGATCAGATCTAGTCACCGTCGCGCTCCAATCGAGATGAAAACTCTACACTCCGAGCTCCGACATTACCACATTCTCAGCTCCAATCAGCTCCGCTCGGTACTGATTACTTCTCTCCGATCAACAATCAGATCTGCTTCTTCGATTGTCACTATGCTCCGACGATAATGCATTTTCCGCTCCAATCGGCTCCGGTTCCTTCCCTCTCTCATTCTCCTCTTCTGCTCCGTCTTGCTTATAATTAATGTTGATAAAATGCTGTCTGTCGTTTATCAACAAATATAATGAAAATAAGTAAATTAAAATATAGATATGAGTAACAATAAACGGCTTGATCTATCTAGTCACTCATTACTGAAATTATTATTCATCTCGTGTATTGTCTCTCTAATTAATTTCAAAGAGCCTTTTCATTTCCTTATTCAAATAGTACAGCATTCCTTATTTCGACGCAGCGTTTGCATTTTTAATTAAGTAGGTGTTTCTCCATATTGTACAAAATATCTGTTGCTGAATCTTGACTTATGTCTTTCATTAAATTACTTAATTAAGAGGTTATCTTGTAGGAGCAACCATGTAAGCAACTTTGGAAGAGCATAACCCATCAATCGCACACCTGTTGCGCATTTGCATTTGATTCTGTTCATATCACCTCATAGTAAACACACAACAAAACAATAACAACATCATCATCGTGTGGTGGTCCACCATAAAGAAGAAAAAAGTCTATAGAATATTGATCATACTCTTTAAAGCTCTATAACGAGAAACCAGCCCTTTGATCTTTGGTTTAGTTGTAAAACCGTAAAAGTAGTACTTTGAGAGGTTGCATGTTCAAAATTCAAAGGGAGGAATTTTTTGTGTATAGTAAATAAGACTATGGCGTATGCCTAATGGGCTCCAGGACTATCTGATATGCTTTAAAATCCGTGTGCTATGTTTCAATATTCATGCGCAATCGCGTTAATTTTCATGCGCCCGCATAATCTATTCCTTAAAGCGGATCGAACGGTTCTGAAGCTCATCAGATCCAAAAGTAAGTCTAATGCCCCCTCCATTTTTATTGAATAGTTGAGTGTCTTAATCTCCAATCGTTATTCAAAAAATAAAGTATGAATATAATGTCCAGAGATAACATGCTCTATTTTTTATTTCTCAACACCACTTCAACAAAACGGTCTTTATTTTGAATCTCAAGAATAGTGATTTCTAAACATAAGCGGAGTCAGACTTTCGGACTATGATAATCAAACATAAATAGATGTGAAGAATATAACATTTTAATACTATGACTAAAGATCAATTTCATAATATCCATAATATTTTTACTCTAAATATATAGATCTTTAAAAAAAATAGTCATAAATTTATCCCATTCATGAATGGAGGATCCATCCATGCTCCAAACCATTATTTTATTAAGACAGGCACATTTCTTTTCCACAATTGTAACCACCGTTGCATTGGGATTTGGGAGATGATACACACACGACATAATTTGTTATTATCAATATTAACAATTTGTCTAATTTGATGGATAATTCTAGCCCGTTTTAATTATTTCATCCAATAGCCAGTTCTATTCCATCCATTAATGCACAGCTAGGAAAACAATGAATCCAATTAAGAATATATATATTTTATAATTAATTTTTGTTCGATAGATTCATTTGGATAGGCAATAATTTCATATAAAGACTACATAAGTTATACTTAATTAAAGTTCATTTGGTGAATTTGGAGAAGAAAAGGGTTGTATGATTCGTGTAAGAACCTCTTAGTGGATGAGCTCTGTTACTCTGTACCAGGGTCAAACAAAGAAAATACCAAGACCTTGAGGTTCATTCCAAAATAACATCTTTACAAATTTACAATATCATTATCATAGACACACACAATTCCTTATTTCCTTTCTTCCGGAATCTTTTTCTTTTTGTTATTCCGTTTCTTCCAATTTCCAAAGGGTGACAAACTGACAATGGTCCTGGAGGAGAATATGCCACTCTACAATTTAACTATTTTTTTCTAAGGTGTTCTTTTGTTTTTAAAAAAAAAAAAACAATGCATTATATTTGGTAATTCTATTCTCACGTAACCCGAGGCGACGCGGCCTATTTAACATGGGCAAACCAAATCCTCTTTTCCAGCTTTACGGGCTTTAATAAATTTGCAGAGGTTATTTTATGGCCGCATAGCCCTAGCCCAATTCTCTCCCTTAGTTACTCTTTAGTCTTTATACAACTTTAAATTCCGATGTGGTTAAATGGGCCTGGTGTTTAGGAAGTTTTTTTGTGTTTCAATTATATTTAAACTGCACACCACCAGATTTAGTGTTTTTCTTCTTGACAGGAATTCTGAGATTTTTTGTCACATCTTTGCTTGAAACAAAATAGTATACTGTAGCAAGACTAATCATGTATAGTCCATCTATCTTCATGAACATCAAATCCTTCATCTATATTACTGGGTCTGGGTTCAAGTTTTCCCTTTTGTTTTGTTTGAGGTTATAGCACTCCAATAGTTTCGTAAAGATGATTTTGCAATCAGTGGTAAGTAGGAATTAAATCTTAAAATGAACGCGCGAGATATTGTGGTATTGATACACCAAATTATAAAAAATAATTAAGCTCTTGACTTGAATATACATTAATTAAGAATTTAGAGAGATGAATACATAAGTTTTAGTATATTAATATACTACAGTACAAGCTGCATGATAAAATAAAAAGAAATATATGTCGTCCATGTATATGCATATAGTCATTCAAAATCTTGACCTCGATCTGTTTGCTTTTGAGGACTATATATTAATTATAAGTGAGCAATGCAAGCATTACATGCCACGCAGTCCTCATCTGCTGGATTTATTAGCTAGAGATATTTTGTGCGTGCGTATTTGGAAAAAAGTTAAACCGTTGGAATGTCTGCATCTGTGCACCGGAAGGTGATATATATATCTCGAGTCTGGACCTATTCAAGGTATATTATATCCACAGATCTGGATGTAATATATATACTAGTAAACTAGTAGTGTGTTACTGTTAGTAGTAGAATTTTCAATTTTGAGTTAATTCTGACATCTGATTGCGAGGAAATATATAATGACGCAACCTTAATATATTACCTGCTGTAGATGTTATAAGATGGCAGAGACTAGAGACGGACAAACTTCATCAAATAGCTTATTAATTGAAGAGTAATTAATTTTTAATATTATCAAACTCACCCATCGGGGACTCGATCATAAGATAAAAATTGCTTCAGATGACATGTATCTGGGCATTCGGATTTCAATCACGACTGTACGTAGTCAGGAATTTTATAAGAGATAGCTAGACAAATTATTTTACTGATATAAGTAATTAGCGGATTGCATACTTATGTGAATTAATAGATTCAAACTGTGTGGTATATCCACTGGTTTCATTTCGATTGGACAAAATTATGCCGACAGCCAACGATTTAAGGCAGGCACCTCAAAATCATAGATCAAGTCTTTTAAGCTTTACTTGTGAATTAAAGCAACTAAATTTGAAGTTCTTAATTAGCATAAATTAAAAATTTGATCCAAATTGAATTATAGAACAGGGGCCCCTTAAAAGACAAAGTGGTCAAAATCATGATTAGGAGGAGAACCTGCCTAAGTTAGGTATCCTGCAAATGAAAATATCATCTTCCATCAAACATGGAATTAAGTAGAAATATATATATATATATATGAGATAAGACCGAGAGGGAATAAAGTTGATAAAAAAAAAATGAGAGGAGATGCCTGTAGTGTAAAGTGAGTAAATTTAGATGCAATTTGAGCGATTGTTGTTGGTACGTCAAATTCAGAAAGGACCCATGCAGAGCTGTGGATGCGAATTGCAAGATTATTCTATTTGGATTGGGTGGATGAATTGAATGATCAGGACTACCTAGCTTGCACCCCTCCTTTCCTTTACTTTGTTTCTCAGAAACTTAATTAATTAATCTTCTTTCTTTCTTTACACCTTAATTTCAAAAACAAAATGATTTGATGTTGATTGCTTAACGCTTATTTAGTTTCTTTTAATTTCCTACTTTGTACTTGGTTTTTATTCGATCTTGTCCTTGTAAAACGACATGCATCACTTGACTTGAATTTAAGCAGGTCGGTGCGAATCTCAACACAGATTGAACGATTCAGATCAGACATTAATTAAAGTCCTAATTACTGGTACTGCAGGAATTACGGTGAAATTTAGCTTTCAAGATGAAAATTAAGAGTCACCATCAATTCAATTAGTAAGTAGTAACACTAACACTAACACCAGATTTAGATTTAGATTTGAGGTCCAATTCCAAACAATGAATGATGAATCAATCCCCTCTGATTTTAAGGGACAACGACGACATCATTAACATCCATATTAATTAACAATCATATCATTTTGAAAACATTCTCTGCTCATAAGATATTTTAACACTCCCATATACTGCTTGATCAATATTCTTAATTTTCACCTCATAAGATGTATAAAATTAAAGGTCTCCCTTTATTATTCATTAATTGTAAACTCTTACTAATATCTTACAATGTATGTTTTTATTTTATTTTTCAGGAACTCTTACTAGTATTATACTTCACAGTTCACACACACATTATTTATACCTAACCTAACAAGTGTTTGTACGTAGTAAATAAAGTGTTCAAATCAAAAAATTTGTGGAATGAGTAAATGTATAGTTTTCAGAGCTTTTAATCCTAATAACATAAGTATAAATATTTTTATCATCTTGTACAAAATATATATAAACATATCTTAGATGCAAGCAAGCACGGATAAGGATTACAATTATCATTACACTTTATTTAATTGACAAGTTAGTAATTTCTTTGAATTATATATTTGAATAATTTCGTGTAACAAGATGTTAATTAAGAATAAAGATAGATAAGTGGGGTCTCAAACAAATTTATCACGACGTAGAGATAAAAGAAATAATGTCAATTTTGTCATTTCAGAACTTAATTACGGAAATCCAAAAAGGAAGCAATTTGTATTCTCTCTTCACACTTTAGAATAACTACTATTTGAAAGTGTGAAGAAAGAATATAATTTGTATTTTTGTTCGATTTCCGCCAACACAGTTCCGAAATGACAAAATTTATTTAATTGACTAATTCATAATTTATTTGTATATATCTGTTGGGATTTTGGATAGATTATAGTGCAACAATTCAATTCAGTTTTTCAATTTGTTCACGATACGAAAACCAGAATCCAAGTGTAAATTAAATTCCTAGATTAATATAGAGTTTATCGCTAGATGTGCAACGGAAATCTTCGTCTAGTTGTAGGAGCAATCACCCTTTTTCGCTTCTCGCACCTTGTGTCGGATTCACACAAAAGCAACCGCAACCACAGATTCAAAAATAACCGCGAGTCAGAGTACTAGCATTGATTGACAGTTCTCTTTTAGTCTTTCTTTCTCTCTTCCAGTTTCTGAACTGTTGTGAATAAACAACTGATTTTTTGTCTAACTAAAAATCATTTTTTCTATCCTTTTTTCAATATCTTTTCTATTTTGTTCAAAAATGAACGGTTCACATATCAAATCTGAAATTATCATATGTATGTGTATTTATAATACAACACACCAGTTGATCGCACCTATTGATTGAATCTATTCAGAAGACCTTATCCATATGATATAATCATATTCAGATCAGAAATTTCGAACCTACAGATATATGCAGTCTAATAAGACTTAATTCATATTAATTAATTGATGCCCAAAATATTCTCGCCCGTAGAACAAATTTTGAACAATATCTGCATATTGAAAATCGTAATTGAAAATATTAATCCAAATATTTTTTTTCAATATCTATTGATCGCATACAGAGAAAATCTCAAAAAGTTTTAGTTTGTGTGTGACTGTGTAGATGTTGACAGATAGATGTAGGTCACTGGATTCGATTTGTTTATTTAATTTTAGGTTTCCAAGTTGACATGAATTAATTGTGGCAATAACCTTGCGACATTAGAATACTTCCAGAAGGGGTATGCATTATGCTTTTATGCAACGGGGTATAGCACATTAGCACTGCTTCAGCAAAGGTGATCCATCTTAATTATGTTTATCGGCTTCCTTCCGTATATAGGAACACTATAATAATTTACATTAAATTAATTCTTTTATTAATATTTCTTTCCTTTGATCGAACAAGTCATAAAAATCTTTAATATAATTTTAAGTGGAATGAAAGTAATCAATCTAAATTAATCCAATGTCACAATTCTTGGATTTCATCTCCGAGTAAATTAAGGTACTAGTATCATTAAAATATATAGGAGTTGGAGAAAAACATTTATTACATAATTAATTAATTCTTCATATCTCTCGATAAAACAACCTACCGTCTTGTAAAGTTGTAACTAGAATTTAAAGAAATTTGTGCAAAGAATATCATATATGAGTGGGGTTAAAATGTGTTTTGTGCTCCAACCATGCCCCATGTCTTTATCTTTGTTCTTGAAGTTTCAAATAGTCGATCCGAACCGCTCAACATGTTCTCCATATTAAAACGTGCTTAGAGACCAAATTTTATATTTTTTGAAATTTTTTTACTATTTATTTAGATAGTTACAAAATCACTGTTTTTGGATGGTCCAAATGCAGTGATTTTGTAACTATCTAAATAAATAGTAAAAAAATTTCAAAAAATGTAAAATTTGGTCTCTAAGCACGTTTTAATATGGAGAACATGTTGAGCGGTTCGGATCGACTATTTGAACTTCGAGAACAAAAATAAAGACATGGAGCATGGTTGGAGCACAAAACCAATGGTGCATTTTAACCCCACTATATATATATATGAGGTTGGCTAATATCAAATCAGTTGTTCCTGAGGTCCCGTACAACCAAGTCGTTTTTCAATATTCGAAGTCCAAAATGTCGATCCAAACCGTTAGATGTGTTATCTATATTAAAATGTGCTTGGAGAATAAATTTTATATTTTTTGGAATTTTTTTACTATTTATTAAGCCACTTTAAAAATCGCTGATCCAACGGTGGCTTAACCAAACAGTAAAACTAGAAGCCACCGTTGGATCAGTGATTTTCAAAGTGGCTTAATAAATAGTAAAAAAATTCAAAAAAATGTAAAATTTGATCTCCAAGCACATTTTAATATAGAGAACACATCTAACGGTTTGGATCGACGTTTTAGATTTTGAAAATTGAAAAATGACTTGGTTGCACGGGACCTCAGGAACAACTGATTTGATATCATATATATATAGAGTAAATCTAGGGTGTGATGTGCTCACTGAGAGAGTTTGGTGAGCACAACTCTAAAAATACATCGGATCAGTTTTAAATAACGAATTCAAACCGTTGAAATCCATGTACTTCGTGAGTGATGCATGTACATGCAAAAATTTTGAAGTTTCGAATTCATTTGCTACGAGGTCAAGCGGTCAAAGTAATGATGAAAAATGAATATATAAAACAACTAATAGAATAACTTATTAAAAGATTAATTACTTTGACCGCTTGACCTCGTAGCAAATGAATTCGAAACTTCAAAATTTTTGCATGTACATGCATCACTCACAAAGTACATGGATTTCAACGGTTTGGATTCGTCATTTGAAACCGTTCCGATGTATTTTTGGAGTTGTACTCACCAAATCCTCTTGGTGAGCATGTCACACCCTAGATTTATCTCTCTCTCTCTATATATATATATATTTTTTCTTTTACACATTTTGGTTTTCTTAAATCAGGCCAGACAGCTTTCCACGACTACAAATTAAGTGCAAAGTCCCTCATTAATCATTATGGGTTTGTTATGAATTAAAATAGTTATTTTTCTTTCTTCTTTGTTTCTCATTGCCGGAATGAGGAATCCATCATGTTTTCCACTATTTTCTACTTTAATCCGATGACCAAATATATATATATATATATTTTTGCATGTCATGATTAATGATGCGTCGAAACAAAACCAAAATTTGTATGTTTCTCAATAAAAACCAAAATTTGTAATTCAGGCATTCAGGATGATGGATAATGAATTATTCTATATATATAATTTTATTTTTAATAATTATTCTATAGGATGATGGATAAGAAATTAATTTTAATTGTACTCTTGTGAGTTAAGCTAACGAAAAAATCTTTATTCATATAGATTCTTATCTGATAATTAAGTTAATACAGAAATATGCTAATGATGGCATTGAAAATAGTTTAGAAAAGATATGTAGAATCGGGTCCATTAATTGACCCCGAAGTTAATATTGATAAAATTAAACAAAAAGAAAGAAGAGGAAATATGTAATCTGATTTTAATTGGTAATGGTCGCACAGTCCGCCACCCACCGTGCCAATTGCAATTCTATATTTCTATTTCTATTTCTATTTCTATTTCTATTTCTATTATTAGTGTCGATTAGTCGATTAGAATAGAATAGAGGCATTAATTATGAAGAAATTCTATCTGGACAGATCGAGTACAATGCCCTACACTAATGATGTACATTGGATGTAAACCATTAATTTAATTTGCTCTTCTTAATTGTGTTTGAAATAGACACATTAATTTTTGTTTCCTTAATTCAGCTAGCGTATAGGAAATTAAAGATAATTAACTAATTGCCATATTTTCTATAACAATTAAATGTGGGATCATAAAACCTACCAAAACTCTTAACAAGTCAAGAGGAATGGTCTCTATATGAGAGGTCATGGGTTCGAAACTCAGATGGAGGAATTCTTTGTTATAATAACTAAGGTATTAAATAGTTGGGTGGCTTGACCTCCAACTTTACTCAAAAAAAAAAGTCAAGAGGGATGTGATGTGAGGATGTGGTTTTTGCGGAAATTCTGGCAAAAAAAAAAAAAAAAAAAAAATGTACATGGCATGGCTGGAGAAGATGCATGGTGGTTGATGGTGGGTGTGTTATGTGTTGTCATTTGGTATAACAAAAAAAGATTACTTTTTTTCTTCCGAGGATAACAATAAAAATAACTTAAATTCACAATTCAATTGTTTATATTAATTATTCCAGCGCATATGTAGCTTATTTTAATTAACAAGTTTCATGCAATAAAGAGACGGGAGCACTAACCAAAGCAATGGAGACAGGCGCAAGTGGTTCTTGTCACTTATGACTTGGATGAGGATTCAAATCTGTTGCCATTTTTCACATGTGAATAGTATCATAAAATTTTTATTTTTTTTAATCCAACAGTTGAATTGTTTTGAGATTCATGCACAGAAACACAACTGTTTCGAGATACGTGTACAGAAAATATTGAACGGTTGGATTTAGAAAAACAAAAATTTTATGATATTGTTCACATGTGAAGAATCGCAACAGATTTGAATTTTTTGGATGGTGTTGAAATTTGGTTAGTTCTAGTGTTTTTTTAGGGACAAAAATGTGTATTGAGATCAAGTCATAACATGTTTATAATGTAAAAATATTATTCTGTACAAGATTTATATTTGTATTGGAGTGCGGCTTTGGTACTATACATAACACATATATTAACTGATCCATACTATGAATTAATATTTTTATTTTTAATGTTCAAACAATTAATTTGAACCGTTAAATGTGATTTCTATTTGGAAATGTACACATGCATACTACATTTGACTTTCTTAGATTTTTCTACCGAGAGGTAAAAAATCACTATTTTTTAAATGGTTAATAATCTTTAAATCAAGTAGAGAAGGAAATTTGTCACGGCGTGACTAGTCACGTCACGTCACGTGTGTCAATTGCGTGACGTGACTTGCGTGACGCGTGACGTGATCATTCGCGTGACGTGACCACATTCTAGTGAAAATATACATCACGTCACGTCACGCGAACCAGTCACGTCACGTCACGGTATGAAACATAGAGTATCCAACTTTTTTTTATATGTATAGAGTATTCAGATTTTTTATTTTAGTGTAACTTCAGTGATATTGGTACTCGTGTTGTACTGATTTCTATTTTCTTTAGTTTAGTCTAATGAATGTTTGTAATTTGAATTTTTAAAGTAATATCAGATGTAATATTTCCTAAAAAAATAATCTTTACAATATTATTTACTTATTTTATAATTTTTTTATCTTTTTTTTTTTCTAAATTTTAACAATTTAAATTAAAATATAAAAAAAAAATTGACACAACTAATTTACGTCACAACACGTCACGTCACGTGTGATCACGTCGCGTATAGTCACGGCGTGACTGCGCGTGACGTGACCATCCGCCACCATTTTAGTCACGTCACGTGAAAAAAAAAAGTTGATCACGTCACGTCACGGCGTGTCACGTATTTCCTTCTCTAAAATCAAGTGGTTTTTTTATCTACCTATGAGTGCATTTTTATATGGAGATCATGTTGAACAGTATACGTATGTTTTAAATTTTGAAAATGAAAATATAAATTTATAGTACGGACCAAATATACATTGATTTATCGTGTGTTAATTGGGAACATGCTTTGTGATGGTAATTGTTGTTATTATGCGGTAAGAAAAAATAAAAATAGACATTGAATGGATATTATTATTTAGTCTTACCTACTTGACAACGTCTCTATAACTAATTCATGCTTGTTTTGCTTAACAATATTTTTTGAGTGAAAAATGATGATAACAAAGGGTTTATTTATACGACAATTATTAGTTGGTAATACGGACCCATTTGATGCACTGGTTTTTTTTTTTTATGTGAAACACGTACTTGTTTTTAGCTGTCCGAAATTTAAAATTTAAAATAGAAGTTAAAAATCTTGTCATGTTTTATGTTTTAGTGGTAGTTATTAGGGGTGTCAATGAAAACCGTTTATTCATTTACCCTATCCGTATCGTATTCGATAAAACAGGTATCGGTAAGGATTTTTTTTCGTTAACTTATTGGGTATGAGTATGGGTGATGATTTTTTTTCGTTAGCTAAACGGGTATGGGTACGGATAAAGACTATTTTGTACCCATTGGGTAACGGGTAATTATATAAAATAAATTATATATAGATATATAAATATTACATTTAATTTTATTCAATTTTCTGTTTCCCATATCACTATATCAACGTTAATCCATGAGAAAATGTATGTATTTTTTTTGTAAGAAGAATATTATGTTAAACACATTACTTTTTTATTTGAATGTTTTGTTATTTAGTTAACGAATTGAATTTTGAATTTGTAAGAAGAGATATTAGTGTTCTTGTTTTTTCTTTTGCTTTATAAAAAAACTATTAGTTAGAATTCATTGCATATTTGTATTTTGATTTTATAATAGTAATTGTTATTGCATATATATGACATGATGAGTTTTGATGATTTATTTATAAAAATAATAAAATCATTATACTAGTATCATTCGTTATTCACTCACTACCGTTTTGTTACCCACTATTGTTAATGGGTACGGGTAGGATAGGATAAGACAAATTCTTAACAGGTAAGGGTAGGATATGCGTAAGGTCAACTTTTAGTGGGTATGAGTATGAAAATACCTTCACCCTACCCGTATCGTACCCATTGACACCCCTAGTAGTTATGATCTGATGGTTGTGAATTAAGTAAAATTATCTAAAACTAATGAACTATCGAACTATGAGGATATATTCATTGTCTCCTTGTCTTCTCGTGAATAATTTAATTTTGTAATTTCTTCTCAATTAATTCACATCATACTTTGCATGCAGATGATCATAAGCCACGACCAGAACAAACTTATAAGCGAATATATATATTTTGTCAAAAATAACTGTTGAAAAATAAAAAGTAACACCATTTGAAAATAAGAAAAGCAAAATTTTATGGATGAATTTTCACATCTGATGTTCTTTATTAAATACAAGGCGTGATTTTAGATAATTTTATTTTTTTCGAAACAAAAGAAATTTCCTTGTCAGCATTAATTGTAACCTTAATTTCTGGGATATGTGAATTATTTTAGTCAAGAAATTCGCATTCAGAAAAAGCAACAAAACCAAATTGAGAGAAGCCAAGTGCGAAAACAAGGCCGGATAGAATTTACACAATACAAGTCAATTGGCCTACATAAATATTTTTTTTTTCCTTCTAAAATGCATGCATTATTAATAGTTTTCTTATGTTATCTATATATATAGACAAAATAAATTAAAGGTACACGAAATTTACCTTCAAACCAGCAAAAGTATTTCTTATTATAACCTTCATACTTTTATTAATAATAAATTTGTGAAATTTAATACGGAGACTATTATAATACTTGTTGCCTCCGCTCAAATATATCTATAATCGCCTGAAATATTATACACAATTAACACGTATAATGTTTTTTGAAAGACATAATTTGAATTTTGAAATTGGAATATTAAAACATAAAATATAGTGTGTGATAATTAAACTTTGAATTCAAGTCTCTGTAATTTAATTACAAGTAAAATTTTAACTACTAAACTACAAATACATATATAATATTTTATTAGAGAAACTAAACTATAAATTAAAAACTTAAAAATAAAAAGAATATAATTAAATTTTAATATATGTAATTAAATGCTTGACTGTAAATTAATTTGTCATACTTAGACATCATACACATTCGAGACAAAAAAAAAAAAAACTAGAGTAGGACAGATCCGATGGCATCAAACCTACTTTGAATTCGATAGACTCTAGATCTCTCTGATCCGCTTTATGATCCGTATAGACAAATATTAAAGAAAAACAAACAGATCGTAAAACGGAACAGACGAACTCACAAACACAAACTAAAATCCATTGAAGCTACTCGGCTCTATGCAGAAAACAATAGCAGCATCCAAGTAATTAAAGATGTCAACCCATCGTTCGGTTTTTCGTTATCTACACCTACGAATTCTCTTTTGTAGTTTTGTATCGGATGGCAACCAGACCACTCTGTGTGTCGAACGGTAATGTATAGCTAGCACCGAATATTTGTAAATACTCCGCCACTACTATGAACCCTAGTTTGGTCTTATCACTGTATACATGAATCCAGAATCAGTTTTGATATTTAAATATTGAATTTAGTTTTGTTCCGAACTTACTCTGAATTCATGTATCAGTGACTTTAAAAATTAAAAATTAAAAAATTTTGATCACGTGAGGCAAGAGATTCGGTCTTTCGCCTGATATATTTATTCTGTGATTTTTAAAGTGCCCCTTGTTCACTATTCCCACATTTTTTCAGCACAATTCCAGCCTCAGCCTTGCAAACCGACGAAAAACCATGCATATTTTTCTCGTATGTGAAGTACAGCGGGGAAAGCACAAAATAATATCTGATTTCGTCATTTCCTTGGAAAAATAAATATGATCTTTTTTCTATTCGATATTTTCTTAGTGGAAATTAAATGCGTTTCGCCCTTTGTTATATCATTAATTCTGTATTTTGATAAAAAAAAAATTCGGCCTTAAACTTCTACACCTAACAAAAAAGATCACTCGAGAACCATTGAAACCTTATGTCTTATAAATTACTTTAAATCCTTATTGATATGTAATATAGACATAGTGCCATCATTCCATCAATATAGCATTTTTTCTCGTTTAGAATTTTGTTCTTTACAATAAATAGATTGTGTGTAAATTAATTAGGAGTGAAAACAATATGGATAATATCCGATTTATATTCGATCTATATTCAAAAATTTAGATGTAGATATTCGAGCCAATATCTGTGTGGATAAGGATATTGATGTTGTTTTACTTTTCAATTATCCGTATCCAAATACGTATCTAAATAATATATATATACCATATATTTTAATGTATATTTCAGAAAATATGTATTAAACTTATCTAATGTGCAATAATATTTTAAGAGTGTCTTCTATGGATATAAGGACCTATTTGTAAAATGAACATATTTTTATTTTCAAAGTTCAAACAGTCGATCTGAACCATTCATCTTGTTCTCCATATTAATATGTGCTTGGAGACCAAATTTTACATTTTTCTGAATTTTTTTACTATTTATTAAGATGGGTACAAAAAATATCAAATCTAGACCATTGAATTTTGTACCCATCTTAATAAATAGTAAAAAAATTTAGAAAAATGTAAAATTTGGTCTCCAAGCACATATTAATATGGAGAACAAGATGAACGGTTCGGATCGACTATTTGAACTTTGAAAATAAAAATATGTTCATTTTACAAATAGGTCCTTGTGTCCATAGAAATCTTTGCCTAATATTTTTATAGTAATATTGTTTCTTTTTATTTCTCTGTAAACTTTTTCTTTTTATTTCTCTATAAACTTCCGCACAATTAATAATATTGTTTTCTGTTGTATAGACTTTTATGGATACAAAAAAAAATTATTTGTATTCGAATATTGATTAATTAGCAGTTTTGTTGAAATTGTTTTATTTCAAAAATATATTTTTTCTTTAATAATTATAACATGCAATGATTTTTTTTCGGAATGAAGTCTGAAAAATAATTTTAATGCCTCTATCAACTAGGACACTATTTTATTTTATAGTAATTAAAACAAGACTCTATTGACAAATATATTGCATACCTTATCTAATTGCTCGAAGAAAATGATCATTTTGAACGGGTAAAATAAAATAACGCACTGTGAACTGTATATTGTAGCATTGGATCTACATTTGACTTTGAGCAAAAACATAAATATTGATGTTTGATTTCAGCACTTTTCTTTTTCTTATGTCAAGAGTTTCTGTTATTTTTATTTTAAATACTTCTTATATATCAAGTCCTATCACGTTTTTTTTTAATGCATAATTCCAATGTTTTCTACGTAAGCATATTTAATATATTTTTTTTGAATAAAGTTTCTCATTCCAATGTTTTCTTCGTACCTAAATATTTCGGTCAAAGCCGATTGTTAATATTTTTGTAGGCAAGGTTCTGTTCAAGCCTACTTACCATTTTTATTAAATCCAAAAAAATATACACTAACAAGAGACGGAAGAAGATCGATTTTTTTATTAATCGAAATCAAATAAAAAAAATATCGAAAAAGAAGAAAGATTCTAGAAAATTTTCAAAATATAAGCAGAACGGGTTAAATAATACAAATAACGGGTTAAATTATCTCATCTCACTTAATCACTCAATCTACTAACTAAACAAACTAAACAAAAAAAAGGCTGGATAAGGTTAAACCAATCCATCCGGCACCCAAAAAAAAGAAAAAGAAAGAAAGAATCATTTATGTACCGTTCATGGATGGAATATTTAATTTCTTGCTCGCATCGCATAGGACGAGAAAGAAAGAATCACTTAGTCTGGGACGGGTTAAATAATCATTTTTTTTTGGTACCTGATGTGATGGTTTAACCCGTCAGGACTTTTTTTTTTTTTCTGTTCAGTTCATTTAGTTAGTAGATTGAGTGATTAAGTGAGTGATTATTTAACCCGTTATACTTATATTTCGAATTTTTTTGGAATCTCTCCTCTTTTCCGATATTTTTTTATTTAATTTGGATTAATAAAAATTTCGGCGGAAGAAGATCGTGACCTCATTTTTTTTAGAGAAAAAATTAATCATACGTGTAATCACAGCAACATGAACTGGTTGCACGAGGCGATTGTAATTTAAGAACTAGTTAATGCGAATCTTATGCAATCAATAACATGCGAGTATTTTCTTAAAATTCGAGGGCGTAATCAGAAAATTGAAAATTTGGATGGATTCGAGGAGCAATTATTGATCCGAAGTCCCAGACTACCTACTTTTACCTAGAACCAATACACAGGCTACAGTTCATCTTTTCAAAGTAGACTACTAATACGCATGCGGGTCCCTTTGTCAGTGACTCAGAGGGGCAAATCAGATGAAAAAAAGGAGCGAAGAAAATAATTACAGTGTGCACGTGGCGTCCATGTAAGGCGGTAGGACGAAATACTGTTCGACGGTATCTCGGAGTGAAAGTGCAAGCAACCCTCCGAAGGGCAAACTCGTAAAAAATTTCCCTCCTTTTCAGGTTTTGAAGAACCTCTCTCACCAAAAGACCAAATCCCGTATTCTTTAATCGTACCGTATAAATGCCAGTGCTTTTAATTATGTGCTCTCATTGTTGTCTCCCATTGTTGTCCCCAGTACTTTATATGAAGCCGAGCCCTATCTATAATAAATCTGATTTTTAGCCGAAAATTTTATTAATTGTTTACAATGACCTGATTAGCGAAATTAAATTATTGCTAATTAACACTTTAAAAAAAGTGTGGCCATTATGGATGATAACGGCCAGCTATAGTGATTTTTTTTTCACCCATACCATCATAGAATTGAACTTTAAAAAAAATACTGTGTGTAACATGTCATTGAAGAATATGAAACACATTATTGCTAGAGAACGTACTGACTAATACAATATAAATATTTCACTATTCGTGCTATTAACATATTTAAAAGCATAAATTAATTACTTAAATCTCATTAAAATTTGGTTTATGAATACTATGTTACAACATATAAATATACTCTATGGATGACACAAAAAAAAAACTGGAATGGGGGCAACGAGAAATATTATAGAATACAACAAATATTTAGATAAAATATAGCACTTAACTTTCATATCTATATTTTTTTTACTTGAAATTATATGTTTTGGCAGTAAATAAATACATATTTTAACTCATCAAGCACAATTCCATATTTCTATTACCCTGATTATCCCCTGTAAAAGTTAATACAATATAAAAGACTATATTTTCAGATCCTCTGAAGCACTAGCTCTATTGACTCTGTCTGTGATAAAGATATACTTGATAAGTATTTCTATTATTTGATTATTAAACTAAAAACTCTGGTGTGATACTGATACGTTTTAGATGATCTATAATGTAAACAACGGGGAGATGCGAAACATTTTCATTAAAGTAGTAACGTTCTTATAAAAATTAAATGTTCATAAAAAGAGATGCGAAGCATTTCCACTAACGGAATTAGTAAAGCAAAAAAAAAAAAAATATTGCAGCATTCTTTCTTTTACTGGTTGTCCCTCGGATGCTTCTTAGTTTTCTTTTTTTCTTTCTTCCCCACCCTTCTGTGCAATGTCCAATGTGCATTATCTCGGAGAGAGAGAGAGAGATAAGGGTTTGATTTCCTCAACGAAGTTCTCTCTCATTTTTTAAAACAAGTAAGGTCAAATTGTAGGTGATTGTCTTTTGATTTTCGTGTTTGGTTGCTGTTCTTACCTACATTCTGTCGAAATCACCAAAGATTATCTTTCCATTCTCGAGTTCTTTTTTTTTTTGATAACTTTTAAACAAGGGTTTTAGGCTTTTAGCAACATTTCATTTTTGTTGGCGCAAACGTGTATACAGAATCCTATGGTTAAATTGGGCTCTTCTTTGAATTAAGTTATCTGACCCTGTTTGTGCAGTATTAACATTTTTTTTGGCATGAACTGTTGAAAAAACAAATATGCTTCAAGTTGTTCAACTCTTTCATTAATTCTCTTTTGATCAGTCAATTCTGAAAATTCCCTTTTACATGCAACAATTTTTAGCTTTGTCAATTATGTTTGAATCTCCCACCTTTCCATTTACGTACCAGCTCAAGCTTTAATTACCAATTATCCGCACTAACAATTTCAAAGTTAAATCCTGAAGCTGGCCTTTTGTACATCTTTTTTCTTCTTCAGATTATTAGAGAAATCAAGGCCCTAGACCTCTTCACAACCTCCAATTCTCTCCAATATGAAGCTTATACAAAGATGACCAAATAAGTTTAAATTGATGAATAATTTGTAAGATCTCAATCAAACTCTCTTGTTCTTGTAAATGGAGACTCAAGTGGAAAGAAAACTATCTGGTGACAGCACTCAGCTTCTAACAAAGTCACCGGCCTCGGCCTCACAGCCCACCACCACAAAAATGAAGGCCGGCAACACCTCTTCCCGTAATCTTGCTGGGTCAGGATCAAGCAGTGCTGGGTCGAAATCCAACCTGAGCTCCAACTCCACCTCACTGCCACGTAAAAGAGGTGTCAATGGTAATGGTACTGCTTCAAGTGCATCCATTGAAAACCCTATTCTGGAGAATGTAACCCATGAAACAGGTGAAAAAGAAGATACAATAAAAGATGGTGCTACTTCAGCCAAGTCTACTTCTTCTCAGAGTAGATTACAGAAAAAAACGCTGTCTCCTTCTGTGTACCGACCAGCTTCATCCCTGCACCAGTCTCCAAAAACTCCATCTGTCAAACCAGCTAGTTCCCTATCTTCCAAGAAGGGTTCTGCATCCTCTACTTCTTTGCGAGATGGTTCTAGCCGTACCAGTACAGCTGCCAGTAGCAGTACTAGATTGAAACGGAACTCTTCTACCATGTCTACTGCTTCTTCTTCTTCTACTGCTGCTAATTATGCAGTGAAGACTACTATGTTGCACATGGCTAGGAGACGAGCTGGGTCAGAATCTGATTCAGTTACTAAGAAGAAAAGCTCAACTTCAAATGTAAGGGATTTGCAGGCTTTGATGTTGCCGAAGGTGGAGAATGCAAGTGATGACCGGGTTGGTAATTTTAATGTTTTATCTCTGGGTTTGAATTTTGAATATTGGCCAATGTATTGGTTCCAAACTTGTTTGTAGGTTAGTGTCCTTGCTCCTCAATTATGGAAACGAACCCCACCTGTAATCAATTAAGCTTCCAGTTAGGCACAGACGCCTCAAAATTTGTATCCAATTGAGCATTAGTTAATTATGAGATCTGACAATTCAGTCTCCAATTAACTTTAATGGTCCTGGATATAACCTAAAATAGCTTTAGCATACAACTAATCACAGAATTAAAAATTTGGAAGTATAGAATTTAAAAAACCTGGAAATGAGGGGAGGTGCAATTTAGTCAATTCCTTATCAGGGCATTGCAAGCACCAGAAACACTAAACAAGATGCACAAAACTTGGGGATTTCACCCTTGGTGATACCTAACCGTGCTCTTGCTAATTATCTTAATTAAAAAAACTTTTCTATTTTTGTCAGAGGTTGGATAGGAGAGGCCACCGAGTCGCTAATCTAAGACAATTGAGTTTGTCACCAAATTTGGAGGTCAGATACTAAGTACAGTATGAATTAAATTTTGATATATCTTTTGGTTATTCTACATAAAGTTTGTTTATTCCATTAGCAAACTTTATGCTTGTCCTACTTATGCCATACATTACAAGGCATAAGAACTTTTCTTTGTGCAACTTTTTTGTTTGTTTTGTTTTTCTTGTATATAACATATTCCTCAATTTTCCCTATAGTTTGTTTATCTCAGAGATAATCGCTTGTCATCAGTTGAGGGTATTGAGGCTTTGCAGCGTGTCAAGGTTCTTATATTTACTTCTTAATTACTTTCTCCAAGGGATTGGTCAGTACATACCAGCTGAAGTTCCATTCATGTTATCATCTTCCCTCCTGTTGTATGGATCTTAATCGAGGATAATGTAACTAGGCGTTGAAACATTACTGAAACCCCCTAAATTATACTGTACCTTACTTGTACCCTAAACTGATTCTGCAAAATAGATGCCTTTAAAAAGCCCAATATGATACAGTACCATAGCAGTGAGGTCTGTGGTGTTGTATACCTGTGGAATCTCAAATCATCACTGATGTGAAAAACTTCCTTCTTCATAATTCTTTCTCCACCATATAGGTTCTGGATTTAAGCTTTAATGAGTTCAAGGCCGCAGTTTTTGATCCTCTTGGGAATTGCAAAGGCCTACAAGTGAGTACATTACAATTTGCTATTTTCATATATCCTGTAGGGGGAAGTTCCATATCTAGCTAGCCCTGTGAACTCCCAAAATACCCAATATACCTTGGATTCCAGATCCACCTTGAAAGGATCCCTAATCTGCGCTCTTGATGAAGCACCTTTCTCTATGGTTTTTAGAGAAAGGACACATAGTCTGGGTGTTTTTTGAAATGAGAGCTATATTGGGTATTAATATCTTAGATACTTGAGGTTATTCAGATAAATTCTTGTTCTGCAATACTGATTAATTCCTCTTAGCTCTATTACTGATATATTTTTTTCTTTTAACTTGTTGCTTTAGCAACTTTACCTTGCTGGTAACCAAATTACATCACTTGCCAGCTTGCCTGAACTCCCCAACTTGGAGGTACTTAGCCTTATCAATCCATCATTCTTTTATCTTATTTTGTTGAAATCACTAATCTCTCTCTCTCTCTCTAGTTCCTCTCTGTGGCACAAAATAAACTAAGATCCCTAGCTATGAGTAGCCAGCCAAAATTACAGGCAAGTTTCTTTTGCAATGCACTTTTATTTATTTTATTTTTTTATTTTTCTTCATTGTTGTCTTGTGAACCTTTCCTATCCCTACTTTTGTCAGGTGCTAGCGGCTAGTAAGAATAAAATTTCTACACTGAAGGGTTTCCCACATTTACCCTCTCTTGAGGTAATGCAAGTTTTTATATATTTTTTATTTTGACACTTGTCACTTTGTCAATTTTTGTATCAGCATTTATTGTAACAAAGGATTACTGATACCTGATCGTTACCAGATGGGATTGGTGCTAGTCAGGAATGTCTTTGTCCAATACATAGTTCTTCCCCAAATTACAATATTATCAAGTTCTTTCTAACAAAATTATATAGTTTCATCAAAAGAATTGAGCAGGCGTGAATTTAGTCATATAATCAATATGACGGTTTCTTGCTAAATGGGAAAAACCTGTAGATATTATTTTCCATAGGTTAGTAAAAAAAAAAGGTTATCCTTTTGTAAAATCTCTATCAATCCACTTCCATTTCATATCATGTTTAATATGGCCAGAATTTAGTATTGCATTTAAAATATTAATTCTAAAATAAATGCAGCATTTGCGCCTGGAAGAGAACCCAATTTTAGAGATTCCTCATGTAGAAGCGGCCTCTTTATTACTCGTGGGCCCCACCTTGAGAAAGTTCAACAACCGAGGTACTGTTTCAATGGTTGTAGTGGGTTAGGGGTAGAATTTAGAGAGGTCGTTTCAGGGATTAGTTGGTTTGCTGAATTATGAAATCGTGTATAAGTTGGTTGTTATATAAACCTTGTTTCAGTAATGAGCCAGGTGGTTGGTAAAGCGGTCGCTTATTTATTTATTTTAAAAAAAAGTTTGCAGCTTGGTAACAGCAAGTCTTACCACCAACTTCTATACATATAATCTCATTTATATCATAATTTCCTGATATGAAACTTGGTAGCTAGTGTCTGGCCTTGTTTTGGGCCATGCTGATGATAATTTTCTAATATTGAAACTCTTTGCAGTTAGCATCTGGCCTTGTTTCAGGCTATGGTGATGACTGGTTGTGTAATAATTTGGAATTGACTATACTAAGACTGTATCAACTGCAGTATCCTGACCTAATTAAAAGTGCAGATCTTGTACCAAGTGAAGTGGAGGCAGCCAAAAAGTATCCTCCGCATACAGCTTTATGTGTTAGAAATGGATGGGCCTTCTGTTTTCCCGAGGCAGCTGCTGGTAGGGCCTTAAGCACTATTTTATCATTTTTGTACTGTTTTTATCTGGCTCTTGCCGGTTGAATAACAGTTGGTAAGGTTTGACTACTTATTCTTTGGTTGGATTTCCATTTTTGCCTTATTTTGAGGGTTTATGTGATCAAGGTACAATTGTGATGCGTTAATTTCCCGAAATGATAATATACAGCTAGTACAATACTAGTTAGGTACCATGAACTTTTATTGGAGACCACAAGGAGCGAAGAAAAGACATAAAAATGGAGGCAAGATAAAACAGAAAATAAATAAGAAAATTGGTCTGTATAAATTTTTTGGTTATGAATAACATGATATAAACATCATTTAATCATTTATTGTATATTTCATTAAGAGAACGTAGAATATTTATATTCTTCTTATTTGAAATTTGCCTGAAAATCTTAAATGGGGCAGAATCAACCTTTTCCTTTCTCACTGAGCAATGGAAGGCCCGGGTCCCGCCAGGCTACACTGTTGGAGAAGCATCTGTCGATCAGCCGTTTGAAGATGATGCTTGCAGTTGTCATTTCACCTTCAACTATGCAGATGGCGAAAACCATGATTTGGCCCTCAAGTATCAGTGGTATGTTGGTGGTAGAACCCCTACCAAATTTTCGCATATTGATGGAGCGATTGATAAGGTACTGTATTTTTTTTTATCTGAAGATAGTATTAATGTCAAGATCTCTCTGGGCACAACTTGCTTGCCCTTTGCAAACGAATGATACAAAATTTTGTACACTTCTTTTGTAAAATTTGAGACAAAAGTTGGATACAGAAACAGTAACTGTAGTGAAAATGCCATTTCCTAATTTAGTTTTTATAGATAATTTTTTATTTTTTAAAGGACTCTGCTTCCATGCTGGAATGAGAAACAGTCGGCTAGTTCTAAAATCATTACTCTTCTTCTATTAAGATATCACTCTCTTGCTTTTAAAAGGTTTATTGGCCAAAAAGAGAAGAAGTGGGAAGATTTTTAAAGGTTGAGTGCATTGCAGTGTTAGACAGTGAAGAGTTTGGCCCAATTTTTGCAATAAGTAAAGCTGTTCTGTCAGGTATTACTTGCTCTCTCTTTGTTGTGCATGTGATTAGGGATTGTTTCAAAAGATACCCAATAGTTGGTAGAATATAATGCACATTAACTGAGTTTTTAGAAAAAAAGAATGACCACCTGCCCTTAGTTCAGTGATCTTATCATTCCATTTTTCTTTGAGTGAGTCTATGGTACTGTGCATATTACGATTTAGTCTGTAATACGGATCAATATTTTCGTTTTTAAAATTCTAATGGTCGATCTGAACCGTTCAATATGATTTTCATATGAATATGTACTTACAGACCAAATTTTATATTTTTTAGAATTTTTTACTATCTTTTAAGATAGGAAGAAAATCTCTGTTTTTGGATGGTCCAGAATTTTCAGATCAAGTGATTTTCTATCTATCTTAAAAAATAGTAAAAAAAATTCTAAAAAGTATAAAATTCAGTTTGCAAGTAGACATTCATACGGGGATCATGTTAAACGGTTTGGATCGACCATTAAGATTTTGAAAACGGAAATATTGACCCGTATTATGGATCAACCCGTGATATGCATAGTACCATAGACTCACTCTTTTTCTTTTATCTAATTGTGTAAACCTTAACACTGAAATTATCAGTGGCTTTGTTCAAATATAATGAAGGTGTGAATTTGTCAACAACTAAGTAATTTCTAGGACAAGATACTGATTAATTAGATTTTCCATGTCAAATACACGTCTCTTTTCTGCAAATAAGGAAAATAATGGGGCCCTTTTGCAGGCGCCGCTTAATTATTAAATTGCTCACGACTGCATCTTATTTCTTTTCATGCTTCAGGCACTGGAATACCAAAGGTGATAGAACTGACAGTAGATGGTGAGCTTGTAGAAGGAAATGTACTGCGAGGCTCTGCTAAGGTTGCTTGGTGTGGTGGTACACCTGGTAAAGGTGTTTCAAGGTTAGTAGCTTATTTTATTTCTTCTTGTTAATTGTTGTCATCACATTTATGTCTAAAAACATGTGAGGCACCTTTGTGCTGTCAGCATGGGCAATTTGATAAGACATCTCTATTTGGTCTGGTATGGTTTACTATTCTTTGTTATCCAAATGTCACAGCTGAAATTGAGAAGGGTTTGACGTAGTCAATTACCATTAAATAAATGCCTGCTGGGACTAGGGGTGGCAACGAGCTGGCTCATCACGAGCTAGGCCCAGCTCGTGATCAGCCTGCTACAACAACCAAGTGAGCCGAGTGGGCTGAGATTAAGGGACCGAGCTAGAATTTTAGCTCATACTTGGACCGAGCCAGTAGCGAGCAGAACCGAGCTGGCTCTTTTAGCTCGCTGGACTTTGTTTGGGCTACTATCATATAAATAAAAGAAAAAGAAAAAAGATAATGAAGCCCATCAAACAATGCATCAAATATTCTTTTTTTTTAATGCAGTTAATAGAATGAAACAAACCCACCAAAAAAAGCATCAAACATAGTAATTGGTAGAATGACAAAAATGCTTGAATATTGAATAAAAAAACAACAAATTGTAAACCCTAACCTTTCATCCAATGGATCAGATCAAATCATAAAAATCTGTCTAAACAAGCGACCTAGCTCGTGAGTGAGCTAGGCCCAGATCAAACTCGTTTAATCTGGACTGAGCCATTAACGAGCTGGCTCGTTAACAGTTCGGGTCAGGAATGAACAAGCTGTTAGCGATCGAGTCACGGACTGATCCCCTCATTAACATTTCGGGCCAGGAATGAATGAGCTGTTAGCAACCGAGTCACGGACTGATCCCAATCGATCCACGAGTTCCGAGCTTTTTTTTCCAGCCCTAGCTGGGACAAGACCTGCTAGCTATCGTGCCAGTTGGGTTGACTGTTAGGTTGGGGCTGCCAAATAGTTAACATGGTTGGTTTTGGATAGGTACTCAATATGTTCTTTACTGAAAGTCTTTGGGATAATGGGAAGTTTTGCCCGGTACTTTTAAAAAATATATAATATATTTTTTTACAGAAGAATCTAATTGTTCATTTATTCTTTCTTTTTCGTAGCTGGTCAAGGGAAGGGTGGAATAGTTCAGAGATAATACGGGGAGCAGAAGAGGAGGAATATAAGCTTACTCTAAATGATGTGAGCTCTAGTTTAGTTTATATGTACACACCGATAACACAAGATGGCACTAAGGGAGAAGAGAAGCATTTCAACACTGGCATTGTAGAAGCAGGTGTTTTTTTCTTTTCTTTTTCTATGCAACATTTTCGAGAATGCTCTCTATTTTTAGGTGGGTTGCTATTCAAAATCAAACTTCCAGAATAAATAATGTTGTATGATGCAGAAAGATTCATGTGCAAATTCAGTTACAAAGACACCCAATAAAGGCTCCAGTTAACTGCAATCTGCAATACAGAGAGAAATAGTTCCACTTGAGGAAAAACTCGGTCATTGCACGGTTGAGGTTTTATCAGGGCTAAGTTGGAATAGATTGTGACTTGATTTCTGCATGTAAAGTTGGGTTGTATTAGCTATTTGCAAAATTCAAATGGTACCATATCTGTCTCCTTGTGTAACTAGCTGAAATTTTGGTGTACATGCAGAAAGTGAAATTGTTTACTTGCCTCTTTGCTTGCTTTTGGAGGAATGCCTGACTGATCACTTTGTTACTTCTTTTTTTCTCAGCTGCTCCATCTGTCAGCAATTTACAAATAGAGGGAGATGCAACAGAAGACAATACATTAATTGGTGTTGGAACTTACTTTGGTGGCAAGGAGGGCCCCTCAAAGTATAAATGGCTGAGAGAAAAAGAAAACGGGTATGTACTAAGTACCTTTTTTCATGGATCCTTTTACTTGCTATTACTCACCATTATAATCATAGCACATAAATTTGATCCAGTAGAGATTCAGTTGCAAGCTTTTGGATTTCGTTGGGTTTAATTTGAGCTGTATTTTTATACTTCTTTTTCCTTTTTCTGAGCAGCGAATTTGTGTTGGTATCATCTGGGACAACTGAGTATACTTTGACCAAGCACGATATTGGATCACGTCTAAAATTCATGTACATCCCTGTTAATCTTGAAGGTTCGTTATACTGAATTTACAAACTTGAGGAATGTTAGCATGTTTTCATGTCAGCAAGTTTAACTGGATAAATGCAATTTGTTTGACTTGCACAGGTGAGGAGGGTAAACCTGGTCATGTCATGACAGAGATCGTTAAGAAAGGTACATTCTTTTCTTGTCTTTCTCTCTCTGGTAAAATGTAGCAAATTTATGCATCTCAATGCATGCATACGTTGGCATACCTGTACATCCATACTGTTGGCAAATAAAAACAGAATAGTATTCAGATTACCTTTTCTTCAAGTGTAAGATACTTGGATCAGTTGGATGTGTACTACAAGCATCGTGTTACTGGAAGCCTGTGATGTGCTCATTGCTCTACATCTTTTTCGTATAGCAGTGTTGTGAGATGGCTACTAGAGTCCCTCGTTTAACGCCACACTCCCAATATCTAAAGGAAATGGTAGTACCCTTAGGGAGATAGTAAAGATATATATCTTTGAAGGGGAGAGAATAAAGAGAAATCAATGGAATTTTTTACTGCATTTTCTAACTTCCATGTTGTGAACTACAGGCCTCTATCTGTACTGTATCTTCTCACCCAGAGGCACAAGGGTAAGGCCAAAAGGTCCATGACCTTTAGCCATCCCATGAGCGCATCTGCGAGGCTATAAATTTAATTTAACCTATAATCTCATGCATTTACTAATACATTATTCATTCTTTCACTCTACATAAATCTATTTATCCAACCTTTTTTTACTCCAATTGAATGACATCATAGCTAGTCATGTCAACGTGAACATATTACATATGCATGAATATTATTCATTCTTTCACTCTACATAAATCTATTTATCCAACCTTTTTTTTACTCCAATTGAATGACATCATAGCTAGTCATGCAACACATGCATGTCTTTTCTTATGTATGCATGTATGATATATCTATTGATTGTGAAACCTCTTATGTTTCAGCTCCACCAAAAGTGATAAATTTGAAAATTGTGGGTGAGATGAGGGAAGGGAGCAAGGTGACTGTCACCTCCACCATCACTGGTGGTACTGAGGGATGTAGCAGGGTTCAATGGTTCAAGTCAACTTCTTCAAAATTTGAGGATGAAAATGCTCTTGAAGCCCTCACCACTTCCAAAGTAGCTAAGGTTAGAACAGGGAAGACTAATGGAATATTCCCTATATGCTACTGTCCTTGTACTTCTTGTAAGTTCTATTCAAAAGCAAATAGTGTAGATCATTGCTAGTTTGTGAGATGTAAAACGGCGATTGCTTTGAGTTGCTATTGAAAATTAAAGAGAAAATTGAGATTTGGACAGTTAATTACCAGGATTAACTTAGTCAAGTATGAGAATCTGAGGACGGACTTCTTTGTTTCTACAATCTATACTGTTACGTAATTAACCTACTTTTATTCACTATTATTTGTTAATGTTTTTAGATGTTTAGAGTTCCTCTGGCCGCTATTGGATATTATATTGTGGCTAAGCTAACTCCTATGGCCCCAGATGGTGAAATTGGTGAACCGGCTTATTCTGTATCAGAAAGCATTGTTGAAAGTAAGATCTTAAATCATATTCATGGGTCATATATAGCAAGTTGGATTTAGATTAGGGTCCTGTTCATGAGTGCAGTACTGTTGCCCTGCTCATGTGAGAGACTTTGTGGGCCTTTGGTTTATTGTTGTTAATTCTCTATCCTTTTACTACATTACATTTATTATACTTGTTAATTTTAACAAGGTTGAACAGCATATATACATGGTCAACATATATATATATATATATATATACATAAGAGCCAATCAGATGTTGTCCGATCATCGTTCTTGAAAAAAGCATCTTACACTGCATGTAGTGGTTAATATTATCATTTGATTAGTTTTACATCATTTGTTATTTATTTATTTTACTTTGTTGTAGCTCTTCCACCAAGCTTGAATTTTTTGACAATTACTGGTGAGTTAGCAGAGGGTGAAGTTTTGACGGCATCATATGGTTATATAGGGGGCTATGAAGGGAAAAGCCAATGCCGTTGGTATCTGCATGAGGTACTAAGATTACAATTGCACTATACCATTACATATGTGTGAGAGCCTCTTGTCTGCAATTGAAGCTAAACTATCCAATAGGAAAATTGATAATTGGGTGCTCTGATGCTTAGTTGCACAACATGATTGATTGAGGCACAGAAATAAAATTAAAGGTCCACGATGCTCATGTTGTGCTTCTATGAGTGTCAGCTGTTTCTAGTTAGATCTTTATCTAACTGGCCAGTCTCTTGGCAATTGCCAGAATGAAGGTGATGAAGGTGAATTGTTACAAGAGGCAACTGGACTTCTTCAATACAGGATTGCAAAAGATGCCATTGGAAAGTATATTTCTTTTGAATGCACACCTGTACGAGATGATGGTACCATTGGTGAGCCCAGAATTCACCTTAGCACAGAGCCAGTTAGGCCAGGTACTTGACATTTTCTGATTCAAATTCTTAGTAACTCTTATGCTAGAACAGGTGGAGCAAATTTATCATTTTGGATTGGTGCAATTGGAGTAGAGCATTAAAGCTTTTGCTTGTTTCCTATTCTGCAGCAATGAAAAGCTGGTTTGCAATGTTGACTGACATAAAATGCACAATAGTTTTTTATTCCATTTTTGCATCCCTTAAGCACATGTTTAGTTTCAAAATTGGCAAGGTACACCAGTTGGAAATTTTCATGAAAGTTGAAACAAAAAAAGAGGAAAAACTTCTTATAAAAGTCGATGCATAAAGCCATTTAAGAAAGGTGATTTATGGTTTCATACAAGCCTTAGTACCAAAATGATGACATATGGTAGTTAATCTACTGAGTCGTTTGATTTGCCTGACAGGTAGCCCTAGATTAATTTCTCTAGATGTAGTGGGTCAACCTGTTGAGGGGACCACGCTAGTTGCTAACAAGCGGTACTGGGGAGGTGAAGAAGGCGACTCCATCTTCCACTGGTTTCTGGTACCCTATTTTCATTATTGCCATCGTCGTCGTCATTGTCATCATTGTCATTTTTATTCTGAAATAAATATACCCTTGTCTTAGATCTTTTTACTATAAATTTGAAATAATTTTATGCATGTCCCTCAAAAACTTCATGTATACATCCAAAATGAGAACCCTCTTATACACCCCCTCTTAAAGCCTGCAATATTGTACAGATATCTCTAGCAATTATTTTTGAAAGCATCCAATACTACCTTTTGTTTTAATGTTGTAGAAATAGGATGTTAGGAAGGAGAGATACTTTGGACATCCTTCTTGATTTATATGATATTTCATGTTCTCTACTCTGTATGGTTTAAATGATATTCCTTTTTTTGGAACATACAAAAGAAATTGGAAAATGAAAAGATGTTCGGTCTATAGAGGTCTAATTGATATTGAACATATCCATTTTAATTAACCCTCTTACTGGTCATTTTCTTATGTTATTGCAAATTTGTGGGTAACTGAGTTTAAAATTGACTTACTGAGATAATTCAGGGGCTTATTTAGTAATATCTAGTTACGTGTGTACCTTAATCAATGCTCATACTGAGGGTTAATTGAACCTAATCCAGATTTGGGTACATGTTTAACTAAAATGAGGTATGTATTGTGTTGTGCTCCAGACTGATTCAGATGGTATCCAAACTGAAGTTGAAGGTGCTACAAGTACTTCTTACACTTTAGCATTGGGTGATATAGGGTCCCGCATTTCTGTTTCTTGTGAGCCAGTCAGAAATGATGGGGCCCGTGGTCCAGTTGTTATTTCTGAACATCTTGGTCCTATCCTACCAGGTATGCTGATCTTTTTTTAGTAAACCATTCATTAAAATGCTATTTGTTGGTTTTCAAGCAAATAGTATAATACAATATAGCCTAACTAACGTTAGTGCTTGGTTTTAGATTTGTTTCAACTCCTTAAGATTATATAAGGTTACTAGAAAAAAAATCAAGGGCAATTAATTTAATTTTTCTTGAGGTTTCTGTCTTTAGAATATTATTAAAAAATGTCCTCTAAAATAGGTTTTGTATGCAATATGGTAAGTATTGGGACTACAACTACAAGTGATATTTTGCTTTTAGCATTTGTCTTGTGACTTTTCATTTTTATTTTATTTTATAATTTTGTTATCCAGGGCCACCAACATGTCACTCACTAGAACTTGTTGGGGCACCAACTGAAGGAGCATGCTTTAGCTTTGTTGCTGGCTACATGGGAGGGTAAGCACTTCTTGTTTTTTTCTTTTTCTTTTTCAAGTTTCAAACATACAATGATGGGGAGACCTTTTTATTTATTCAACTTCCTATTGTACATAACAATTATTGTAGTGTGAAAGGAAGCTGCATGCAAGAATGGTTCCAGGTGAATAATGCTGGGGTGAAAGAAAAACTAACAGAGAACGGTGGGAATCCTCAATATCTCAAAAGTCAGCTTATTTACTTGTTTTTTATCCTCTAATAATTTCTCTTTTTGTATAGAATTTCTTGATTTAACACTTGACTATGTCGGGTCACAAATCGAGCTCATCTTTACACCGGTACGAAATGACGGTCAAAAGGGGTCTCCAGTGAGCGTTATTTCAGATGTCATCATCCCAGGTGAGTGCTTTCTAATTTTGATGCTTGCTATCTGTTCATACTAGCACCATGCATAATTAGTTGATATTAAAATAGAGCCTCAACTCAAACATGAATCCAAATAATGCACAAAGTAAATTTGAATTTACAAAAAGAAAGATAAAAGAAGCCTACTACAGGGCTGGTGAAATGTGTTAACACACTGGTATAGTACATAAACAGGTTTCTAGAGTATTTCATGTACTGTATTAAGTTAGCAATATTTAGTTTTGTTTTTGCCTAAATACTTCGACAAAAATTTAGTTCCTATTTCTTTCTGATACAGGGGAACCAAGAGGTGTTGAGCTTATTTTACCAGATTGTTGTGAGGATGTTGAAATAGTACCACTTAAAAAATATTTTGGAGGGAACGAAGGCCCTGGTACATACACATGGTACCGAATAAGAGAGAAGCCTGCCGAGCAAGATTTGATTTCGTTAACGTCTTTATCTGAAGCTCTTCTCGTCTCAGAAACCTTGTGAGTTACTGCAGCTTTATGTTGGAAATTCCCTTTTCCTTACTGGCCAATGAAATAACGTATTCGTTAAGAGAAGATAAATTTACCAACCAAAAGCAAACTCTCCCAATGCATAACAAACCGTCCCTAGTTGTCCCTAGCATATAATACATGGTGCAGTATGCCTCATTGGATATTTGGTCATGCCTTTTGTTACCTGTCTGATGTTTTGCGGGTGCTATTTTAGCCAGTATCCTCATCTTAAAAGAAAGAACTTTCTGTTATTAAATTCTTTTTAAACTCTTCCACCTTTTGTACTTGTCTGTTTGTATTCTGAAAAGCAGAACTTACAAATCTTTGCTTGAGGACGTGGGCTTTTACCTGGCCCTAAGGTGGGTTCCAACACGGGATGATGGAGCAATTGGTGGTGCTTTAGTTTCCATCAGCACTAATCCAGTAATGCCTGGTTAGTTTAATTCAGTAATAAATGCTCTTCACTTTGATAAAAGTTGTTGTAATCTCCGCTAAATTCTCAAAACTCCAGCCGCATGCTCCATAATAATGGGAGTAGGTCCCAATTTAAGTCAACTAGGACCAAATTAGTCAAGTTTCCTTGATTAAGTCAGCTGATACTCGATTTAAACCATTGCCTCAACTCATTTTTTTCAACTGAAATGAAAAGAAATATCAAGAGTTCGAATCTGATCAAAGACTGATATAGATGGATCAGATTGTACCCGATAGTATGTGGAAATCCAAGGATAGTACTATAAGAAGGCCGCTCAAATTTTATTGCTTATTTTAGACCCTGACGTTATTCTCATTTATCAGCACACCCAGTTGTATCGGGAGTTTGTTTGAAGGAGACAGGTAGAGGTGTATACGCTGGTGAAGGAGTATACTATGGTGGATATGAAGGTAGAAGCTTGTACAGCTGGCACAGGGAGACAAGTGAAGGAACCCTTACAAGAATCGATGGTGCCGATTCAACCACATATGAAGTCACTCTTTCTGACTACACCTGCCGTATATTGTTTGGGTAGTTACTCATTGTCAATCTCATATCCTATAGTTCAATCAGGCTAAGCCAATGCTTTATGCCTGAATTAATCCTCAGTTTTACAAATGTGATCCATTTTATTTTTCCCTCAGTTGTGCAATATGCCTCAATTAAGCTTAAATTTAATCTCTCTCTATCTAGGTACACTCCGGTGCGATCTGATGGAGTTGTGGGTGATCTTGTATTATCTGAGCCATCTGATGTGCTATACCCTGGTATAGCCATTTTTTTTTACTAGTAAAACCTACAGTAGAAGACAATGTAGAATAAATGACAACTTATATGCCTGTCTACCTTTTCTTATATTTATTTCTCAGAGCTCCTGCAAATAGAAAGCCTTTCATTGAAAGGGAAGGCAATTGAAGGAGACATGCTAACGGCTGTAGAAATTACACCAGATAACGAGTTGCAGAGAAATGTTTGGAGCAAATACAAGAGAGAGATTACATACCAGTGGTATGTTCAAGTAATGCATATGATTGCTATACCACCTCATAAATCACATGCATTTTTTTTGTGTAATTTCACAAATTAATTTTGGTACGACTTGGGCTGGTACCGGCATGACTTTGGCAGTGGTTTTTGTTTTGTTGTTCTTTTAGATGGGTTATATGAAAATAAGATTATAAAACTTCATCACAATTTTTTTTTTATCTTTATTAATTTTATCTCCATTTACTTTTCTCGGGAAATAGGTATTACTCAATAAACTCGGGTGAGACACAATCATATGAGATACTCGCTCATGCTTATAACTCTCGATGGTACAAGCTTCGGTATGAGGATATAGGACGGTGCATTAAGTGTGAGTGCACAGTTGTTGATGCTTTTGGAAGATCAAGTGTCCCAGCTTCAGCAACAACTTCCTCTGTTGTTCCAGGTTGTCCCTCCCTCCCTATTTAACACATGCACACACCCCACCCCGCAGCCACACATAAACTTATTGTTCCCTTAGCAAGGGTTTCAATTTTAAAAGAAATTCTGCAAACTTTGGCACTACAATTGGTACCAAACCTCACTCGCGTCCCGCTGGTCAGGGGATTTGTCTATAATGTTAGCTGGGGGAAATTAATGTTTAAACATATTGTTGAGATATATGATAGTTTAGAGGGTAGTTTGGTAAAAATGCAATTAGAGAGAATTGTAGGGGCACAGATGTAAGATGTAACACCCTATATAGACCCAAGAGGTCAATTGAATAAAATAACACTTTTTTCCAGATTTACTTTTCATATAGATGCCCTTGATTAAATGAAAAGTAATACAAGTAGCTACTTGAGTATAACAAACATGTAAATGGCATATATATGTATTATTTCTAGGGATACCTAAAATAGACAAGCTTGAGATAGAAGGGAGAGGTTTCCACACCAACTTATATGCTGTGAAGGGAGTCTATACAGGGGGCAAAGAGGGAAAGAGCCGAATTCAGTGGCTTCGGTCTATGGTCGGGAGCCCAGACCTCATCTCAATTCCTGGTTAGTGTGCTTTTTTTTTTCCACCCAACCTTTACTAAGCTATTTTTTGGGTGGCAAATGAAATTCTACAAAATTTCAAATAAAACTTAGAAGTTCCTTAGCATACCTAGCACAGTTGGATGAGGCATTGCCCTCCGTTTGGGAGGTCACAGATTCGGAACCCACTGCTCACACTAGGGTTGAATTTAGGGCTCTGACCCTCATCTCATGCTAAAAAAAAAAAAAAAATAAATAAATAATGTTACTTTTTGGATACACCTATCTCCCTCTGGACTATTAGAAAAATAATAATCATTATTAGGTTATTGTGATGGAAATGTTTGTTAGAATTTTGATCAACTGGATTTCCCTTTGCACTTCACCCTGTTCTTTCTTGCTCTTAGATAGGCTGAATCAAATCAAATTTAATCAGTTCTGGCTCTCCTTACCAAATTTTCTTATGGTTCTTTTAGCTGTTATCAGGCTTAGTTTAGTATGATGAATATCACAGCAAGTTGATCATTTCTAGTTGATCTGTTCGGTTTGGTCTGATGTGCAAGTTTTTTAATTAAATAGTTTGGATTTGTTTGATAAATAACTGTCAGTTCTCACATTTTGCTTTAAAAATATTACAGGAGAGGTTGGGAGAATGTACGAGGCAAATGTAGATGATGTGGGGTATCGACTGGTTGCAATTTATACTCCTGTGCGGGAGGATGGGGTTGAGGGACAGCCTGTCTCTGTCTCAACTGAGCCTATTACAGTTGGTAGGGTTTCAAAATGCTATTTGACTTGCTCTTAAATTATTATGAGTACATTAGCCGATAGATTATGGATTTCCCATGTGAATACATAAGAGCATTTATGAAACAAAGGTTTTGAAAAAAATTACGAGCAGCAGCCAATACATTGCATGATCCTGATGTTGTATGTCTTATGTATTGATCTTTTTTATTATTATTTCTTTGCATTCAGAACCTGATATTCTTAAAGAAGTGAAGGAGAAGCTCACCCTTGGTTCTGTGAAGTTTGAGGTCATCACACCTTTGTTACATTCGTTAATTTTTTTTTTTTGTCTATCATAAAGTGACTCTGGAAATGACAATCCAGAGTTTTGACTCTTCATATTACTCTACTTCACATGCATTGCACCAATGCATTGGGTTTTCAACCTCTTGATCTGACAGAAGTTGTGTTCAGAACTTCACATAACTCCTTTTATAAATGATAACATGTTTTGTTTAAAATTTGAAACAGGTATTGCGTGACAAAGACCACTCTGAGAGAAGGGTAATTAAATTTTTAACCCGCTAAATATTTTTCGGAACTTTTTTATGTCATAGTACCAATCGTTTTCTATTTGTACAAATCGTTCATGATTTATGTCAATTGCTGAAAATCCCTAAGCTTAAAGATCACTTGGTGACTGTTTGTAAAACTCAGCTGCATTAGGCCTATCATTTACTTATTACCCAAATTTGAAATTATTTACATGTTTCCAAATCCATCTGATCTCCAAAATAAAATTGTTCACTACGACATCTTTTTTTTTTATTCAACTCTTTCACTGGGCCAATTTAGAAGAAAACTGAATATAGCTGTTTCAAGAAAGCAGGACCACAGGGTAGAATGACATATCCCACTTAATCATTACTTGTCCACCTAAAAGCATTTAGTTTCGACAAGAACCAGAAATTTTGATGTCGTTCTCTGGATGTTGGGAAATTATGGGAATTAATTATTGTTGCTTGTGAAAATAATCTTGCCGGAGTATCAATGGTTTGGGTTGGTAAGTGTTGTTTTATTTTCACAGGCTCCAGGAGTTGCAAATTTAGAGAAGAGGATCTTAGAGCTTAGCAAGAAGCGAATGAAGGTTGTGAAGCCAGGCTCCAAGGCTTCTTTTCCCTCCACTGAAGCACGGGGCTCCTATTCCCCTCCTTTCCATGTACGCTTTTATTTATACCCCTTGCATAACTTTAAAAAGTCATAATAGTCCCTGCATGTGTATATAATTCTGTATCAAAAATTGTAATTCTAGAAAGGTCCCTTTTATTAGTTTATCTGAACACATGAATTTGTTGTTTTCTGTACGAAGAAAATAAATCACTGTTTCCCCAACCAATTTGATGAAAAATAAAAATAAAAAGAACAATAGAACCTACAGTTTTGCCACAAATAATAAACATTTTATTGAATTTTCTCTTTCCAGTAGAGAAAGATAAAGTGGGTGAAGTGCAAAAGCATGTAGGATATGAATTGGATAGGTTAAATTTCAATCTAGGGTCACGGATCATTTTTTATATTTTAACTGATTTTTTTTTTTGCTGCTATTGTTGGTGCTCAGCCTGCTTGAGGCCTGAACTGACACATTATTACCTTTTTCTGATCTATCAAATATACATTTTATTTTCTTGATATATTATACCTGTTTTATGCGGAGTTTGTTAGACAATCATTTGTAATCTTTGTTTGGTTGAACTTATTTGGTCAGCTTTTTATATTGTTGTGAAGTTGAGTTGATCCTCACTTCAGAATCAGTGGAACATAGAATCAGCTTTTTATAATGTTTTGGGCTTTTGTAGGTTGAGCTGTATAGGAATGACCAACACCGGTTCAAAATTGTGGTGGATACTGAGACAGAAGTCGAGTTGATGGTACAAACTCGTCATATGCGTGATCTGATTGTGCTTGTTTTAAGGGGACTTGTGCAGAAGTTCAATAGCACCTCTCTAAATTCTCTCCTGAAGACAGAATCATGATGTTCCTGCTGTGAAGCAGCAAGAAAGATTAAGATGACTCCCATGACACAAAGTATATAACCAGCTCCAAATTGGTGTGCTTTGAGTGTTTTATTTGAATGTGTGGTTTGATGATCAACTTGACTTGGATATGAGAAATAGAGAGAAAATGACCCGATTCAAAAAAGTGAGGTTAGCAAATTTTTTAATTCAGGTCTATACGACCTTTTACCTAGTTTGCTTGGTTTTGTGATGTAAATTCTGATCCTCTAATCGGATAGATGCTTGTATAGAATTGTATGTACAATTTGGAAAAAGATTTTCAGAAGTGCTTGTTTTGATCAATTCTGCATGTGCATCTACTTTAAACTTATAATGAAAAAAACAATTTACAACTATCAATATTAAACTTATAATAGACGTTATTAAGGGTGAAGAAATTTTAAATTCATCAGTTCTGTAGTATTGACCATCTTGTACTAGAGCAATTATCTCCCAGTTTACCAATCTTTTTCTCTTTCAGACTTTTTTTCTTTTGCCATTTTATTTGGGAACCAATTCTAAAGCTATAATCATGTTTCAATTGCTGCATTCCCTACGTTTCTAAACTTCAGTCAAGTTGGATTAACCATTTTAAAGTGATTTCTTCTCCATATGCATTAAACAAGCACATAAATATATGGCAAATAAAATAAACGGAATAATTATATGATGTTTCAAGAACCATCATTTAGTCTAGTGGCAAAAACAAGATTCCATGTGGGATGTGGGATGTCGTAAGTTTGAAATTCGGATGGGAGATTCCTTGTGAATTTACAAACTTTACTAAAAAAAAAAGTCATCTGACGTTTTTCTTTCTCATGATGAAAAAAATCATAGATAAAACGTTTTGCAAGGATTAATTTTACAAGAACCTCTTGTACAACAGATTTTTCCCCCCACAGATTATAGGAAGTACATAAGGTTTTACAAGCTACAAAACATTGTTTTATGTCATTTTTTTTTTAAAAGCTTGATTATATTTCTTAAACCCAGCTATTAGAAATTTACGTCAATAATGATCACACCTAAAGTGATGTTCTTTTTATTATGTTCATTTATAAAAAGGGCTTGTTTTTCTGATCTTCTTAACTATATTATGGCATCATTTGTACTTTTGGTCCATTTGATGTTCTTCTTCTTCACTAAATTGTACAATATACTGGCTCGTACTTTTTTGTTGGATTATAATAAATCGTGCATTTAGTGTTACTGTTACCATAGGCTGCTTCATTATTGTGTGGGTTCCCCTTAATTTATTGTATGATTTGAATTGTTATATTGTGTGATTTTCTATCGAAATTTTTGTGCATATTTTTTTGTTCTGTTCAGTTTGATAGTTTTTATCTCAATTCAAAATTTTAACTTCTCTCCGACATATCGTTCTATTTTTGCTTTTTGGAGAAAAAAACGGAAAACAATCCTAGTTTATACAACCGTATATTTTTTTTCTGTAAGTAACAGTCATTAATTAACTGATGACAAGTTAATTATGATACGCTTATATGGGTTTCAGATGCTGATATATATTTTCAGTAAGTCACTAAACTGATGACAAGTTATGATACTTATTTGGGTTTCAGATTCTGATAGTCCCTTCATTTATTAATTGTGCGCTTTAATTATATTTTAGATCACGGGTGGAAGTTTAAAAAAAAAAACCATGATGTACATATTTGAGAAAGCAATTGACAAATTAATTAGTTTGCATGCACATATATATATAGCATTTATCCTATGATGCCCAAGCTTTTGAAGCCCAGTACAATGCCAACTCCCATGATATGACCCACAGTTCCACATGCCAATGTGTCAGCGAGGGTGAAGCCGGCAGGATCGCCGGTCTGGAGCCCTGAATCGCGTGCCTCGAGTTTAAGACCGGCGGTGGATTTGCGGTTGGCAGATGGGGCGAGACCGAACCGACCAGCAAACAACATCAAGCTTGTTGTTGTGACCATTATCTAGACCCATACATAATTAATTTAGATGACAAAATTAAATTAATGTCAAGTTGTATACTAATTAAATAAACACAATTAATTAATGTTAACGTACTCCTCTTTAATTAACTTCAGTGAACCCACTCATCTCAAATTCATTTATGAGTTTAGTTATTATAGTTGTTAATAAGGTACTTACAAGGTTAGTGGATGAGCCGATGAAGTCGCATCGCACGCCCATTCTTTTGCCGCTTCTCCTTACCGGTAGCATCACCTGAGATAAACAATAGATGAAATGTATATATTTATATAATTAAATTTTGAGAATTAATTTAAATTTGAAGAGACAGAGACAGAGACCATGGAACGCTGTGCGGTGACGCCGTTGAACTGTGGGAGGGAAGCCATTACAGTTGTGGGAGAGGTGACTCTGCAAGCCATCAGGTGTATTTTTTGAATAAAATTTAAGTTGGTATCCTTTCTAGCTAGCAATAGCAAGGAAAAAATAGCAATGGAAGAAACAGATTGTAGGCTAATTAAATTAAAGATGCAGGGAAAAGTGTGAGCCAAGTTAAAATTAAAGATGTGTGGTTTGGAGCTTCTCTGGAGGATTGGCTTCGGATCCGTGGTGCTGATTTGGCATCCCCTGGTTAGACGAATTGCGGTCTCATCATGGGATAAGATATCAACTTAATGTCATGCTTTCCGTACGGTCACTGCACGCCAGCTGTACGTTACTGCCCCCACACACCTTTTTTTTCTAATATTTTATAGGAGGCTGATATCACTACCCTCGCTATACCCGCACCATAACTTCTATAACTGCCATAACAACTTGGGGACCGCAAAATCTGCAGGACTGAATTTTTTTCCCAAAGTATTAATATCTATACAAGGAAGTATTTATACCTATGAACTGAAGTATTTATATCTATGAGATGAACAACTTTTACGTAAATAATTATTTTCTCATCTATATTTCTCAAACATATCCGCGCTATAAATGCATGGTGGGGACCACTTAAACTAGATGGGGGACCATACACGTTTTTAGAGGTGGATTTTTTTTCTCCGTTCATTTTCGTCAATATTTCTGACAATCTGTGAGGAATTTTACAAATCTAAAATCATTAACGTCTTCTACACAATTTTCTCTTTCAAATGAGATCCATGATAACGTACTTTCGAGCTCGTCGTCAAAGAAATATTTATACCTACACTTACAGTATTTTTTACACTTGACACTGGATGATATCTGAAAGTATTAATATCAAGTATTCTAATTATTTATACCTATGTATTGTAGTATTTATACCTATGTGGTCAACTATTTTTGTTAGAAAAATGTTGCAAATGTTTTTTACATATGAATATATTACACTATATAACATCTGAAAGTATTAATATCAAGTAATACAAGAATTTATATTTATGCACTGCAGTATTTATATCTATGTGGTGAATTATGTTTGTTAGAAGAAGATTGACGTAGGGACGATTAGGGAAAGTTAATGCAGGAATGCGAGGTCCCCATTACTTCATTTAAGGAAGGTTGATGCGGGGACCATTAGAGATTGAAAAAGGGAGTGATCATATCAAATGACGCGACAAGTATTAATATATTATTTTGTAAGTATCAATTTCTTATCTTGCAAGTATTTATATTTATAAAGGCTGACGCTGGACGAGTGTGGGGACTAAAAATGGGGAGACTAAGTAATTAGTGGGGACCATAGTACATCATGCCTTTAATTTACAGTGCGGGTACTGTAGCGTGGGGATGAAAATAATTATTCTATTTTATAACGATTTTTTTTTATAAATCATAAATGAAAAAATCAAATTTAAAATTCCAATATGAGTAGTTTGATTTTTAGAAAAATCATAAAGAACGAGTTGGCAACTCGTTCTCCATATTTTTTTTTTCTCAGAACGAGCTGCCAACTTGTTCTTGGTCAATTTCAATTTTTCTGTGTGGTTTTTGTGTTGCTGGGAGTTCCCAGCGGAAAAAAAAAGAAGTCCGAGAATGGACTCCTAAGTAGTTCTTGAAAAAAAAAATGTATGCACGAAAATTGAAATATATTTGTACGGATTTAAATAAGTAAGCACGAATCTTAATGCAGATCTGATGGTCACCATTAAATTCAATCAAGCCCAAAGCCCAAAATAAACATAGCCGCTAGCTGTCAGGGAATCTTTTACAATTAATTGATCTGGACCGTTCTTTTTAACTTGGCACGAATCTCAAAGCCCAAAAAACTGTGGGGAACGAGTTGGGAGCCCGTTATGGATATTTTTTGGATTTTTTGTGGCGATTGCTTTGATGTTCAGCAAAATTGATCAAGAATGAGTTGACAGCTCGTTCTGAGGGAAAAAAATATGGAGAACGAGTTGCCAACTCGTTCTTTATAGTTTTTCTAAAAATCAAACTACTCACAGTGGAATCCTAAATTTGATTTTTTCATTTATGGTTTATAAAAAAAACTCTTTTATAACCAGCTTAATTGGAGTATAAAATTTCACTTAAGAGTAGGTTTTTTATATTATATATATATATGTCCCAATTTTTTTATAATTCGACTGAAACTTCACTCTATTAACTGTACAAGTACTGCATGAAATACATATTCTGAAACTCACAAGACGAGAGCTATTTGTCATTGGTTCTGGCTAACTATGCAAAATTCTTTTCATCCTCTCTCTATCAGGCAATGTTATTAGATACAATTTCTATGCGGTATGTGGAAAGCCACCGCATACAGTATGCGGACTAATATATGTAGGTTTTATTACACTGCTTATATGTGGCCTCATAAACCGCATTTTACGCATACAGATTTTTATGCGGATTACAATCGAATACACATGTGCAGCCGCATAAACTGTATTTTATTACACTACTCATATGCGGCCTCATAAACTTCATTTTATTACACTGCTCTTAACACGTACAGTATGTAAAACTAAACTTGAAGCTAATTTTTCAAGAAATTAAGACTTGCAGATATCTCTTAATATTAAAATTTTTAGCTGCATTTATGTCATATTATATTACAAAAGAAAAATCAAATATTTTAGACCATCAAAAAGTAAAAAGGAAAAATAACTTTTGACAATAATAAATTAATTTGAAGAGTCAATGATGATTATAAAACATCCAAAGATATGTAGGTTCTAAATAGTGATTATAGCGGCATAGCGAGGAGCAAAAAAGAAAAAACTATTGCGAATAACGTAGCTATAGCGGAAGCTATTATACATAGCATTTTTTTTTCTTTTCAAAATTTATATTATATATTTATACTAATTATCAACATGATCAATATTAGAAAATTAGAGTAACAACTAAATGATAACTAATCTAAGTCTATATATTTTTTTTCAATCATGCAAATAAGAAGAAAAAAAAAAGATCTACAAGATAACATTATTTAATAGTTCATACTTCATAGTATTACATATTATAATAGACAAAGAATAATTAATTTTACAAGTAAAATAAAGTTAGTATACCTATTTGAGCATTTTATATATTATAATAATCAAAATCAGATTTCAATGAAACGAACAACAAGAAATTTACAAGTGAATACTAGAGACGAAGAGCAAGCAAAAGGAAGAAATTGATATTTAAATATTTTCTGATATAGAATGAGGGACTAAATCACAAAATTGGTCATTCAATAAGAATAATGGTGCGCTCTGATTTTATTAAGATGAATGGTGCTCTCAAATTTTAAGAGATCTCTATAAAAAGAAGCGGTATATATCTCAATATAACATTTAATTAAAATAATTAAATATTAGTAATAATTAATAAGTAAAAAGAATGTTAAATTTTTATGGAGAAATTGAATATTAATTAAAACGTTTTGTTATAAAAATTAGTTATTTTGAAAGTTTTGATAGAAATAAAAAAAAATTTCTCTTTTGTAAAAGGGAAAATTTTCGGTGTACTCATCCAAACTTTCAAAATAGCCAATTTTCTCATTAATACATCATAATATCCAATATACCCATACAAACTTTTAACTTCCTTTCTTTTATCTCCTTTCATTTATTTTATATTTTATTTAATTATTTTAAAAATTATATTGACAATTATGTGCCTTCCATTTAAATTCTCACTGATATATATAAGACCCCTGCACCTCGTCTTCTCAGAGGAAAAAGACTTGATATCATGGAGATGGGCCAAGGATATATGGGTTATACTCTGCAAAATTGACATATATATGTGATCACGTACCCTTACTGGAGGGGGAAGGATAATTAAGGTGCTAAGGTGGTCATTAATTCTCCTACAATTGGTCATGCAACGCCTGGAAACAAACTGGCTATTAGATTTTTCAAAAAAAAAAAAAAAAAACTAATGAATCTGGTTTGTTATCGGAAGTTAAAATATACGAGAGTAATTTGATATATATGTGTGTGGAGATGATGATGAATGTTCTTAATTGTGAAATGATTATGCATGCATGTAATCCTGGAATATATATGTTGTTCATTGATTGATGGACAATTGCACGTGCTTTTTAACGAGCCGAATAATAACAAGTGCTCAGTTGGATATAAGTAAAAAAAAATATAGGAAGCACTTCTCGATCATGGATGTGTAATTAATTGAGCAGTGTATATAAGTAATCAAAAATAGAAAATAGAAAAAAAAAAAAAAAAAAAAACACTTCTCATGCATGTCTACTTAATTGAGCAGAGTACAATCATTGAATTAAATAACCAAAGGGGTCTGGTTATAGTACATAAATTAATTCCACTACCCAATGCAACAACTAATTAATACAATTATCTTTATTTTAATTGTCGCTCCTGTCTTCTTAGATCATATATATAGTTATATTAAATAAGAGAGGAGAAGAGAGCCTTAATTGGTTAATCTTTGACATGTTCCATGTGTGTAATTCCTGCTCGGCAACATCATAAAACACGAGAAAGAAGAGGTAGCACAATTAGCCAAGAAAAAATTCTAGAGTTGTTAGTTATTCAAAGATCGAGAGTTTGATTTCTTCTCATGACTTTACAATCTCTGCAAAGTTTAAAAAAATATCATAAAATGCAATATTCACTGATTAATATTCACAAGACCCATTGAGATAGCCTTAGCAATTATTAAACATCATAAATACATAAAAGTTCATTGCATATTGCTAATGAGCACCTACATTTGTAAATTCATTATGTGTTTTTTTAGGAGTAAAATTGGAGATCAAGTCATTCAATTAATTTAACATTCACTAAGATATTAATTCCATCTGAATTTCAAACATGTGACATCTAACACGAAGAGCAATATTTTGCCAGACCAAAAGATGGTTCTTAATTAGTTCATCATGTGTTAGCGTACATCTTAATTAAATGAGATATTATAATTAATCAAGGGGCCGCCAAAGTGAAAATTAAGTTGTATCAAAGATGTATAAAACATTAATTGCAGCCACTCAGCCCTTACTCATAAATTAATTCATAGGTAGCCCCATTTCCATCAAATTAAGAGAGAATTAATGGAAATATATTAACCATGGCCTGAAGACTGAAGTGCACTTAAGCACGTTCGATGCCGTTAATGGGCATGCATGGGCACAGCCTCGTACCCCTTTGCCACCTCTGAAACAATGCAGGGAAGCCATATTGTCTGCAATCAAGGTAGCTTTCTATCAGTCCGAAAGGCCACTTATTGGTGAGGCCATGCATTGCTAAGGCTATCTCAAATGGGTCTAATTAATTGTTAGGTCCCGTCATGAGCTCTGGTGCAGACGTGCAGTCAAGCCTGCACTTCACACAACACTTCGCGCGGTTAAGTGTTAATTAATTTGGTATTTTTAATTTGTGATTTTTATTTGGCTTCATTTGTTTTTAATTACATTTTTTTTTAAAAAAAATAGACATAAATGCCCTTGTATTATATAAAGCAACCATACAGTGTTCAAAGTAAAAAAAAACAAACAGAAAAAAGATTTTTTTTTTTTTTTTTTTGGAAAAATAGACATAAATGCCCTGGCTTAACAATTTGTTTAATTTTATTCAGCAACCTCCAAATGGATTATGTTGATCAATATGTAATACACTGGCCCACGAGCACAAAGCCAGGCCAGTATGATTTTCCTTTCCCAAAGGATGAGATGGAGGCAATATTCGACATATATGTGCTCTGTCTGGAAGGCGATGGAGGAGTGCAATCGTCTCGGCCTTGCCTGTTGGAACTTGGAACTTTATTTGAAAAACTCAAAATTTATTAGCATATGTAATATTTGTTAATTTGGGGGACTAGACCGAAAATTCAATATTTGTTAAATATTTGTTAATTGGACATATCTCTTGATTGTACTTTATTTTGATGTGCGTTTTGTTCCGATTTTCTCTGTTCAAATCTGTTTTATCTTTCATTCATTAAGATATTAATGACCTTTCAATTACCGAATATTTTGGATACGTTTTTCCTTCCCTTTAATTAATTCAATTAATTATTTACTATATAAGTTCATCTCTTTTCATTCCCGGGATATAGAATATAGGAGAAAAAGAAAAAAGAAAAACTGATTTTGTTCTTCCATCTTTCCATCTGAAATGAAAAGAGAAAACATATTTCTTTTAATCTCCCACATAACCTTTTCCATTTATCTCAATTATCAAATTCTGATCTATGCTAGATATTGCGGAGTTATCATAAGTTATTTTCATGGCGTGCCTAAGGAGTAACAAATCTGGATTATCTTGGTTGCAGTTCTATCTTGCACGATGAGACGGAATACGCTTAAAGACAGTGCTTCACACGATCCGAATAACTCTATTTCAATTTGATTTATTTTAATTAATTTATAACTATCCGAATATTCTGAAAATTTATACCAACATTGCCAACTCAATTGGTGTCAGTAACTTCTCCTCTCTTTTGCAAAAATCCCTCCAGCTGTTAATCAGGTTAATGAAATTTCTTGTATAATTGGTTAATTAATTAAACATATTCAACGGCTCAACGTTGAATAATGATTCATCAATAACAGGGTGAAAGTATTTAAAAAAAAACTATTATAGGAAGCCCAACATTTATTGTTAATATATACAATCAATAAGCTCAAAATGTTTGTCCCTAGCCTTAGGTGCAAACGATTCGGTTCCGATTTTAAAAATCCAAACAGTCGATCCAAACCATTAGAATAGAGAGAGAGAGAGAGAGAGAGAGTGAGAGTGATGCTACCATGCTTTGGAAATTAAAGTTGGTGTTTTACTTCCTGCTCATAAATCTATTTTCAAAGTTTAAATAGTCAATCCGAACTTTTCAACATGTTCTTCATATTGAAATGTGCTTGGAGATCAAATTTTATATTTTTTGGAAAAAATTTAATATTTTTTTAGAATTTTTGAAAATTAATGTTTTTTATTAAATAAAAGACAATAAAAAATTCAGAAAAACAAACTGATTTTCAAAAATTCTAATAAAAAAAATGTAAAATTTGGTCTTCATTCACATTTCAATATGAAGAACATGTTGAGATTTAAATTTTGAAAATAAAAATATGAGCAAGAATTAAAACACCAACTCTAATTCCCAAAGTATGGTAGCATCACTCTCACTCTCACTCTCTATATATATAGTTAGAAATTTTAAATATTTTTATTAAGTCTTAACGGATGATAACTCCTTTTAATTATGTGAAGGTGGAGGTAAATCCCCTTTGGCAACAGAAGAAGCTAAGAGAGTTTTGCAAAGACAAGGGAATTCAAGTGTGCGGTTACTCTCCTTTGGGTGCTGAAGGAATATTATGGGGTATAATCGTACAGATCAGGTCATAACTAATAAGGTGTTGCAGGAGATTGCTCAAGCAAAAGGCAAATCTTTGGCTCAGGTATATATACTCTATATAGACCTATGCTAATGTTAGCATTACTAATCAAAGTTCGAGTTGCTATTTAAAAAATAAAACACAAAAATATGGAAATTGGAAATTTCAAATGTTTGTATAGTAACGAATTAAGCTATTTTTTTTATTAAAAATAAAAATCAAGCTCTAGGTAAAATAAATTAAAGAGAAATTAATTATTCTTGCACCTCATGTTTTGCATTCCGAAAATATTTTGTCGAATTAAGTAAAATTATAGTTTTCAAAAGTAATAAATTCTTGTAAAGCACGGTATAAATATAATTTTATCATCAAGTATAAATATTTTCAAAAGTTATTAATTCGTATTTTGTATTTCCAATCTATTGTCTCATATTTGTCTCAGATGGGTATTTGAGCAAGGGGACTGTGTGCTAGTGAAAAGATATCACAGCGCAAGGGAATAGGGATATCCAGGAGAAGAGTTTGTTTCATGCAATGGGCCCTACAAGACCCTTGAAGAACTTTGGGATGGTGAAATTTAATTAGCTGCTTTTTAATTAAGAATCACATGCAATGGAATAAGTACGTACGACTTACGGCGTACATTTCTATTTTAATTTGAAAATTTCTTGATGCATATTATAAGGCAGTACTACTCGTCAAAAAGTAGAATACTCATCAAAAAGAAGTTTAAAGAGAGGTTCTCTAAATTTCAAATAGAGAACCGTAATTCGCAACAAAAGAAATGCAAATTGGATAGTTATCTTGAGGAACCTTTGATGGTGTCCGAGGATGAAGAATTCGATGTTTTGGGATGGTGGAGAAGAAATTCTGATTTGTTTCCGATTTTAGCAAAAATGGCAAGGGACTTTTTGGCTGTTCCAGTCTCAACCGTTGCTTTAGAGTCGGCATTTAGTGCAGCTGGCCGATTAACTGATCACTTGCGCAGTTCGATGAATGCTGAAACCATTGAGGCTCTCGTCTGCACAAAAGACTGGTTTGACTCTATTGAGGGTTTTGAATTGGACAAATATTGTCCATTTATGCGATCTGTTGGTAAGTAATGAATCTTTATTTTCTTTACTTTTTTTTTAATAAGGGTTTGTTGATAATCAAGAATTTACTTAATAATTGCAGGTTACTAAGATCTATGCAGGATGCCACTAAATGCTTTTGGAATGGGAGCACCAGAGCAGGTAAACTTAATTGCCTCTATTAGACTAGACTTTAAAAATTAATTTAAGAGACCTTTTTTTTTTGTACTGAATTTAGGCTTATATGTACCAGTTTTAATATCATTTTGGTGATGGTACTTGTTATCTTTGGTATGTAATGTTCATATCATTTATTTTGAAATTTCTAATGGAGTTTAATTAACATATAAATGCTGACTTTGTAATGTATTCTTTTTTTGTTTTTGTTTTTCAGCGTATGTAGGTTACAAGTGATGAATTCAAATTTTTCTTTTTGTTGGATCAAAGTGATGCACTCTGATTATTTTTTTGTTGGATCAAAGTGATGTAAATTTGAACGGATTTACAAATGCTGCCATGCTATGTTTGAAATTGGATTTTATTATTCTCCATTACAAATGCTGAACCGATTATGCTCCAGTAAATTTGAATGGATTTATGCTATGTTTGAAATTTGACTTTTTTGTTTATTTATAACTAGGCCCGGTTGGTTGTTCATAACTAGAATTGCTTGGTTGTTCATTGTTCGGCCTGATTCATTGAAACGGGCCCGATTCAAACCGAACTCAATTTTGAACAGAACTAAGTTTTGAAAATTTTTTAACGGGCTGATCTTGAGCATGGACAATTTGATTTCGGGCCGATCATGAACGGGCTTTATAAATTTCAAGATTGATTTGGGCTCGATCCTGAACAGGGCTTCTATATATTAGTAGCCCTAGGCAGTAGTAATACGAAGTTGAAACTATTTCTTAATTACGGTATTTTATAATTAAGCATGTGTTTTTTTTTATTGAAATTTATTTATGATGGCAATTACGAAAGCGTGAGAAACAAGGTAAGCGAATAAGGTCCAAAAACAGTGATTTTGTATATATTTTAAAAAATAGTAAAAATTATAAAGTTTCATCGTCAAGCATATTTTATTATGAATTTCATATTGAGTGGTTCAGATCGACAGTTTGAACTTTAGAAACGAAGATATAGAATACGAGTTACGACGATGTATGAAAGGCACGAGGTATTGGAATTTGGAACCCTCCTCATAAAAAATATTAAATTTCAAAATCTACACCCATAATGAGAAATTTCGAAATCTGTCCAAACCACAATTTTTTTTGTAGAAATTCAGCCTAAAACCGTAAAATTATTTTTGCGGTTTTGAAATTCCAAAACATACTATATAATTTGATTTATTAGAAAGACTGCGACAAATAACCAGAATCAATATTTTTCAGGCCATATTTTTGTAGCTGTAAGAAAAATTAATATACTTCTTTGTGTGTTATTAGAAAAAAAAATATTTTAATCAAAAACCACTTCTAGATAAATACAGAAAATATTTAGATTATTCTATTTAAAAAAAAACAAAACAAAATTTGTCTGACGGTTCTGACAAACATTTTGATATTCTCAAGCATGATAGATTATAAAATAAATATTTGTTCCTGGATCTTGTAACAAACGTTTCGGTTTTTACATTTTCAAAATTCAAACAGTCAATTTAAATGATTCAACATTCAATCTATATTAAAATGTAGAATCTATCATTTTTTTGAATTTATTTACTATTTATTAAGTCAGTCTTAAAATTGTTATATTCAATTATTAAAAAAGAAATTGACTATTTATTAAAATGAGTGATTTTAAAACTGACTTAATAATTAGTAAATTTTTTTTAAAAAAATGTAAAATTTAGTGTCCGAACATATTTAATATAAATATACATCTAATAGTTTGGTTCGACTATTTGAACTTTGAAAAATCAGAAAACCAATTGGTTGCACCACGGCTCTGGATCAAATGTTTTTAATATTAACGAATCACTATATATATTTAGAGAGAGGGAGAGAGTAAAACTAGGGTGCTCTTAAGTCTACAAAGCCTCTTTGTGAATTCAACTCTATCAAATTGACTTCAAATGACGAATCCAATCCGTTAAAACCCTTATACATTATGAGTGATGCGTCTACATGCAAAATATTTAAAATTTTGAATTAATTTTGTATAGAGTCAAGTGGTAAAAAATTGTTTAAAAAATGAATGTATTAAAATTAATTTATGAATCTTCTACTTTTGACCGCTTGACATAATATTAAATTAATTCAAAAGTTTAATTTTTTTACATGTAGATGCATCACTCACAGAGTAGAAGAGCTTCAACTGTTCGGATTCATTATTTGAAGTCAATCCGATAGATTTTAGAGTTGAGTTCACAAAGAAACTTGATGAACTTAAGAGCACCCTAGTTCTATTCTAATTATATTATCATAAAATAAATGTATGCCTACTCAATATTACATAATCACTTAATGCGTGCAAGTTAAAAGAATGTAAATAATCAGTACAAAAACAAAGAAAAAGATAACAAGTACAAATAATTAGAACTGGATAACAGAGATGTAATGTTTGTATGAGTTGTTCTTCAGGTATCTTCGTCATATATAAACAAAATTATTGAAGAAGGTAATTTTGTAAAACAAATTTTGCATTCAACAATATTCGGAAACAAATGAGAACCAGCCTTCGGTCTAGTAACAAAGACAATACTCTCCGTGTGAAAGATTTCAAGTTTGAAACTCGAAAAGAACAATCCTTTATAGATATTAAATAATTTGGTGGCTTAACTTCCAACCTTTACTCAAAAAAAAAATTATAAACAAATTAGTTTTGAGGAAAATTTCTAGTGTGTCCGTAGAAATTAACTTTTGAAATAGTCAATTTCTTCATTAAAATACCACAATGTCCAATATCTCCATAAAAAATTAAATCACATTCTTTGTTTTATTCCCTTTCTATTATCTAACACTTTACAGTTTTGAGATACGCAGCGGAGGGATATAATGAGGGATCTGAAGTGTATATAGGGAAATACAGAAATATGTATCTCAAAACTATATTTTTCAATTAATTTTTAATAATAAAAAGTATAAAAATTGTGTATTAGTGGCAAAATTAAGAATTAACTAAGTTTAGAGTGGCATTTTTCAGATTTATAGTTTTGTGATGGCATTTTTCGGATTTGAAGGTTTTGGAGTGGCAAATAACCAATTTCTCCTAAATTTAATATTCAACAATTATTGGATACAAATGAATTTCTTTTAGTAATGCTAAAGCAGTGTTATAAATAACGGTATGCGGTCGTCGGACAGACGGGGTACCGCCAAGCGATTAATCGGAATTATGCGGACAATTTAACGTTTTTATTAAATTTATGTATATATATCATAATTTATTAAAAATTATTTATTTAACTCATTAAACTTATCAAATAAACTTAATTTAAGTTAGTTTTATTATTATAACATGACACTATGCTTATTTCTTCGTAACACGTAAGCATTTTGCATGTGTAAGTAACACATTTATTTAATAAAAAATAAATTTGACAATTAAGCATTTTCAAATACTAATAACATATTATTTGAATGAAAGAAAACATTCCAAGATAAAATCACTAAATTTAATTTATGATAATAACATAATTTTATAAATAAACATGTCGTACTAATTGAAAAAATTACATCAGTAAGTAATATATATATATATATATATAGAGGTTGGCTAATATATTTGTATATATGGATCTCGGGATACAAACGGAGGTTGGCTATATTTGTTCTGCTCCAAGATTTTCAAAGTCCAAACGGTCGATCCAAACCGACAGATGTTTAATCTATATTAAAATGTGCTTGGAGACCAAATTTTATATTTTTTGGATTTTTTTTACTATTTATTAAGATGGTTTGAAAATCGCTGTTTTTATTAAAATTCTGCACCACTGAAAACAGCGATTTTCAAACCATCTTAATAAATAGTAAAAAAATCCAAAAAATGTAAAATTTGGTCTCCAAGCACATTTTAATATAGATTAAACATCTGTCGGTTTGGATCGACCGTTTGGACTTTGAAAATCGGAGAACCGAACCGTTTGTTCCTGAGCCTAGGAACAAACGTTTGTATATTAGCCAACCTCTGTATATATATATATATATATGGTATATAAATAATAGAAAAATTAATCAATTTCAAAGTAAGTAAGAAGAAAAAAAAACATATATAAAAAATATTAGATGAATATCCAAGTATAAATAAAACTACAATACATGATTTATAAACCTTATTATCACACACTATTATAGGAAAAAAAAACAATTTGAAAAAAAAATTTCACTGAAATAAACGGAAAAAACGGAAATAAACGGCCGATTAATCGTTTTTTCCCGCCAACAGATATCCGTTAAGCGTATTCGGAACGGTTTGGCCGCCGTTTCCGATTAAATGGCCGTTTAATCGGCCGTTTTTTCCATTTTTTACAACACTGTATTAAAGGAGTATATTGACGAACAATATATGATAGATCAAATACAAAAAAGATTCGTCTAAGAGTTATATTGTGGCTTATTTTATCAAACACATCCTTTTAAATGAGGAAAGAAAAGCATGATACATGAATCATCCTATCAAAAAAAAAAAAAAAACGAGTTTATATAACTCATACTTGTATTAAATGGGAAAAAAAAAATAGAAGGTAATAACCGACATTTATATTAAGATGGTTTACTGCGTAGCGGTTAGATTGATCAGATATTACTATACAGATTCGTGTTAGGCTGGTATTAAGATTCGCAATTTCGCATATATAGAGAAAGCCCCGTGTCCGTGTGAGACTTGAGGTGTGACCGCCTCTCTCCTTTTAATTGACGAAAACGTTCTTTACCGCCGACCCCCAAATCCCTCTTCCTCCTCCTCCTCCTCTTGCGCTGCTGATCAATTACTTACATACATCCATCCCCATCCATCGAAGATTAGTTCAAATCCCACTAACAAACTCGCTTTTAAGGTAAGAGTAGACTCTCTTCCGATTCAACCGTTCTTTCTTTCGTTCTTGATTTTCGAAGCCATGGCAGCAATGCAATGCAATAACTTCCCTATTTCTTGCTAATGCTACGGTATAAGGTCCTAATAAGAGTAGGAGGGGCCTGCTCACCCCTCGCTCTCCCTCCATGTTCGGAACAATGCTTTTCTTTTCTTTTTTGCTTCTTTTTGGAAACGAACAAGGTAGCATTACGATACTCGTTATACCCAGGTTATACCAGGTGTAGTACCAACCAGTGGGAAGTGCCAAATGCTCAGCATTATACCCAGCAACCATAAGCCAATCCACTTTTTAAACACAACCTACTGCTTGGTACCAGCACTGGTACATCTATTGCAGTACCCACAAAAGGAACAACATATGCACAGTGAAAGTATCTGAGGATCAACACATACCTCACTCAAGCTTCACACTGGCACCAGTTGTCAGTCAACACTGCCAGCACAATGTGTTTTACTTTAAAGTTTTAGTATTTTCATTGGGCTAAGATTATCTTCCTGACTATACACACACATTGAAATGCATGTTTTCCTCTTAAAACAAAACAGTAGATAGTGAAACAACGTTGCATAAATCATAAAGGCTAGCTTCTCTTCCAAAGACAAGGCCTCTGACAGGATAACCTGTGAGTTCAAAGGTTCTTGTGGTTCATTTTGAATGAGAAGCACGACTAATTATTTTCTTGACCTAAGTATAAAGATTCTTGTGGTTCTTTTTGCATGTTTTTTAATTTAATGATCTTGTGTTTGACCTTAATTACAATAATACATAATGCATGAATTAAATAACTTGTCTCGAATTCCAGTTACATCAGCAGCTCTGTTGTTTAATACTTTTTGTTTTTTCTAAGATATTTGCCTAAATAATTTGAAGTAAGCAGATGGCTGTGTTGCTGGAGTTTTATTGCCACTTATGATATGGAGTTTGCAGTGTTCTATTCCTTGATAAAGATTTCTCGAAAAGCTGGCAATACTGAAAAAATATACCCTACATAACTATCAGTTTGAAAACAGCCCTTTTCTTTCTTTTTTTAAGAAATTGACACTCTCTTAGTTAAAATTTAGGTGTCATACTTGACTAACATTTATTCATATAAGATTTTGACAAAACTGTTTTTTGTACACATAACTAAATTATGTTAAATGACGGTCTGTTGGTGCAATATTTTAAATATCAAAGTGCCATCAAATGAAAATTCAAATTTGTGTATAGAAGATAAGATGTTTGTTGGAATGGTGGTTGATTAATGGGTAGGTTTCAAATTTTCTTTTTTGTTAAAGGCTGACAATGCCTACTCCAACTTGTTTGGGACTGAAGGCTTGGTTGTTGGTTGTTGTTTTGTTGAGTTTATTTCTTGTTTGTTCTTTTGCAACTTGCGGATGGAGCTGGGCTCTTTCCCAAATTCTATCTTTAACATAGTACTTCCTGCCTGTAATTTTTACAGCTCCATCTATAAAACTGAAGGATTTTGCATCTTTTGTTGGAGAGTCTTCCGTAAGCAGCATAGACATGGCTCAAAAGCCAGTCCAGGAGAACCGCAGTGCTAGCAGGACTGCCATATCAGCAGAGACCAGAAGGCAACCCACTATGCAAGAGAAGAAGGCTGCCTTAAGGGAGATATTAGATAACACGAAACCAACCGAAGCATCTCCTCTCACCAAGGACAAAATCAGCACATCAGATTCATCAACAAATAAAATAGCAGGCACCAAGAGGTCAAACCCTAGCAGCCCAGCCAGTCCTTTGACCTACACCTATGTGAGGAGGAGGTTAGAAACTGAACAAGGGAAGACAAACAGTTCATCTGTCATCAAGGAGGAGGCAACTAAGGAGCAAAATGTGCAAAATGTACGAAATTCCCAAGAGTCACAAATTTTGCACAACTCACAAAATGTGCAAATTTTGAAAGATTCACAAAATCAAAATGTATATAAGGGGGAGATTAGTGAAGGTGCTAAATTACAACATGGATCCAAGTTAGATGTGAGCGAGGTTACTAAGCTGCAAAATCAGTCACCCGGAGAGGTGAATGAGGCTGTCAAACCGCAAAATGGGGCAGTGAGCGAGGCTACTAAACAGCAAAATGGATCCAAGGGAGAGACCAGTGAGGCTACTAAACCACAGATTGGAACCAAGGGTGAGGCAAGGGAAGCTACTAAATCACAAAATGGAACTAAGGGAGAGGCAACTCAGGCGAGTGAGGCTACTAAATCAGTTTCTTCATCTCCGACGGCTAGTCAGGATTGGAAAGAAAGGTTTATTCGATTGCAAGCTTACTTGAAGAATTGTGACCAGTCAAACCAGGAGGATTATATAAGGAGTAAGTAAAACTCATTTTTTATTTTTGCATCTTTGGAAAATTTTTTTACAAAAAGAGCTCCTCTGATAAATATTGCTTGATCCCTTTCAAGCATACATGCAAATAATCAAAATGCCCTTGTAACATTTTTCTTTGTAGACAGGGTGTTAATGGATAGACTAAGAATAAGTTGATGAGGAATGTCAAGTGATTAACTTCTTGATTTTGCATTGGATTTTTTGCATGCGAGTTGAGTATTGTCATTTTTTGTATGTTTCAGTGCTGAGGTCATTATCAGCAGGTGGCAGAAGTAAGCATGCTGTCGACTTGGAGAAGAGGGCAATACATCTCTTATTGGAAGAAGGTAATTGGTGAACTGTTATTTTTTGTTTTATGCCTCCTCTTGTCTTCCCTCTTTCTATTTTTGGAAACCTTTTCTTTCTTCCAAGTTCATGACTGTGTCTGGGGATAATTAAACCTTTTTCTCAGCGTTGCCCCAGTTATGTTTGGTTTTGTGATGAACAAAAATTAACCATGATCAAAAGTATCTTCTGCATTGTTCATGGACCACCAACCTAAGTTGTGAAAATAAATAAACAAAAGAAAGAAACAGATTAAGTTACAGCAACTCAGTAAACTGTTGTTTTATGGTAACATATTTATTAAAGAAAATGCCACTCTTGCTAAGTAACTCCAAGTAAATAGCAGACAGCAGATCTGAATGATCAGAATCAGACACCTTATAACCAGCTTGGATGCATAGAACATTAGTTCAAGGAGAAGATATTATTTTGTGGGGTGCTATGTGTGGCTAGGTCTTTTCTTAGAATTGATCACCATCTCTTTATATAGAAGAAAAAGAAATCTACCTTGTGGTATAGCCACCTAACCCTTGTTTTTGCCTGGTACCAAAATGTGGATTCCCTCTTGGTCTAATTTTCTTTAAACTTATTTATTCTTTTCCATGGACAGGGAAAGAGTTACATCGGATGAAAGTATTGAATGTTCTAGGCAAAGGGGCTCCATCTGATCCCTCTCTATATCCTTCCCAGCTATCTTCACCTCCAGCACGGCCACAACTACAGAGGTGAAGATGGACCCAACATGTAAGGTGTGACTTGGCGCCTTTAGTTTGACTGCCCTATATTATGTTTTTGAATCCAATTATGCCAGAGGTTAAGCCTTTTAGTTACGGTGTACAATCGTCATGTAGAATTTCTGTATCTTTATTAGGTTATTAGTTTATTTTGTAGTTACTTGCTCTTAATTTCTAACCATCGACTTTGTAGTGATGCTTTCTTTTTTGTTCTTCACGATTTAATATCTAGCGCATGCATTCTAAATACGAACTGTACTGATGTTTCGGGTCATCTCCAAGCTTACTTATCAACAAAACACATGGTGTTCACATCCATCTGAAGATCATTTAGTTGTAGTTTAACAGTTATGGTAAAGTTTTTCAAGTCTGGTCATAGTAGGTTTTGTGTACCTCAAGCCAACTTAAGTCAGATCTGTTAATTCTATTTCTGAATTAACAGAAATAGTAGGTTTTAGATGCTCAAAGTGGTGGTTTTGAATGACTAGGGAGATCTTTCATCATTTGCATGTCATGATATCTCTTTAACAGGTAGGCTAGAGTTTTGTGTTATTCCTATTGAAAAATATGGTTGACCAACTTTAAAGTCTTCATGGGATCATGATGTAAATAATATCACTGTAAACGTTTGATGTGATCATGATGTTATGATGTTATATGTCAACTCACTGCATATGTTGAGTAAGCGATGAAAGTAAAGAAAATGTGAACTTGTACCATGTTCATGTCTGCTTAGTAGGGACAGGGACTTAGAACTGATTTATAAAGATGATTTTCAGAAGTATGTATTGTATGACCAAGCCTATATTTTCTTAGCAAATGATCACTATATTCTTCTGATTTATGGATTGACTGCTATATTGTTGGTCTTTGTCATTTTCAATTGCTATTACTTATTTGATTTGTGGTAGGGAAATTGTTATTTTGAAGAAGAATCAGTGGAGTGCTTTGTGTAATGAAGAATCAGTTTATGAAAACCAATTCGAGGGAGGTGGTCCACAAATTGCAGAGATGTATTGACTAATTTATAATCCAAAAATAAGGTTGAGCTTCTGAAGCTTCCACCAACGCCTCATTAGCAAGATATTTCTACTGTTGAATATATGATAACTTATAATTCATACATTGATTTTGAATTTTTTTATCGAAGCGTCAATCTTCATTTAATTTTTGAACAATAAATGTTTGGTCATCAATTTAATCTTCATTTAAAAATTCTTTACGAGCAAAATAAAAGTTTTCAGAGAATTTTCAACTTGATCACCTTTTTCTTTTTGTCATAAGCTATTCAGTTTGAAATATCTATTCACTAATCACTATCATTGGACTGCTATATTATATATTACTCGGATACTCCAATATAGGCTCCGTACCCATATCAAACACAGATACTCCACTGATACGGACTCGATACGTATTGGATATGCCAGTTGGTGTATTGGTTTACGTGGCATATCCTTAATCGCTTGATACGGTTTTCGATACGGCTCTGACACTTACGGATACGGTCCAGACACTTCTGGATATGGACTGGATATGTGCATCGGGACTAGAGTGGTATCCCATCCATTTTAATTGTATTTAAATATTTATCCATTAAATTATAAAAATTAGATATTAATTCATGAATTAATGATTGAGATTGTGTTTGTCTGTCTAGTAAATATGAATTCAAAATATAATAAAAAAAACACTTATTTGATTGAAAGGATATAGTATTGACAACTATCCATATTAATTGGCGATTTGCCAGAGATATAATTTGTCTCGGGATGGAGAAGCCATTATTTTTAATTTGTCTCGGGATGAAGAAGTCATTATTTGTTACCAACGGTAACATTCCTAAACAGAGTTATTTTCTAATTTATATTTTTACCTTGAATTCTTTTTCTATTTTAACTCTTAATTATTCTTTATTCTCAACAAATATAGCAAAGATATGACACAAGTGCAGCGGAGGTCCAGTTTTTCTTGTTTTATTTATTTTTAAAGAAATATAAAAATATTTCTAATATTTAATAGAAAAATAAAAAATTATAAAAATTCTAATTAAATAAAAAAAACCATAAATCCAAAGAAGAAACATATGAATAAAAATATCTCTAAAATTCTAATTAAATCTATATGTTCCATAGAAGGAACATATGAATTTTTTCGATTTCATAGAAGAACATATGAATTTTTCAATTTTATAGAAGAAACAATGAATACTATAAAATTACTAAGGAAGTATGTAATACGAATTATCATGGACAAAGTATTGAATTAATAAATACTTACATTCAGTACCAAATAAAAACCAGGCATATGAATTTTTTGATTCTATAGAAGGAACATATGAATTTTTTCGATTCCATAAAAAAACATATGAATTTTTTCAATTCTATAGAAGGAACATATGAATTTTTTCAATTCCATAGAAGAAACATATGAATTTTTCAATTCCATAGAAGGAACATATGAATTTTTTGATTCCATAGAAGGAACGTATAAATTTTTTCGATTCCATAAAAGGAACATATGAATTTTTTCGATTCCATGAACAAGGAGGATAGCAGGAATCTAGCTGCTGTGTTTCCACTTGTTCTTGGTAATAAACATGATTAAGGTGTATAAAATGGTCATTAAAATTAAGAAACCTGCTAAGTACCTATGTACATTGTTTGGATTTTGTTGCTGTCTTATAATCATTATATTTTGGTCATTCTCACAGCTTTTTTTTTAACTCTAGTCAAATATGTTCAAAACAAGTTCAGCTGTGGAGCATTGCACTTAGCAGCAGTTTAAGCACGTTTTTGAGCTTCAAAAGGCTTCAAACTTCACCTATAAATAGCCCATACATCCTCACTTCATCTCCATAATTGGTTAGAGCATCCAAAGCACTAAAAGAGAGCAAAAACGTTGAGAATTTAGCTCACAAAAAAACAACAAGGAAGAAAAATAACTTTCCACAAACATCCTCATAAAACTCTAATATAACGAGCTTCAAAAAAAATTTGAGTGATAAACCTATCATGCTATCCTATTAATCGAGTTCTCAAAAATACCAAAACCATTTATCCAAGCCATTGAGGAGATTTTTACGACGTTCTAATAATGTGAATGAAGATCAGCGTGGCTTGAAAATTTTCGATTAATTTTCATTTTCTTTTAGTTTCTTTCTTATTGGTTTTTTGTCTTTCTTTTTTTATTGTTGTTGTTATTTATGTTCTCAATTTTTTTAGGATCTTAATATTTTCATCTAAAAATAAAAAATAAAAAGTATTCAATTTTATAACAAAAAAAAAATGTTCAATTTTACACTATATTCTTAATTTTTTTTAATATTTTTTTAATATTGTTTTGGAGGCTTATGTTTTAAATTTTTGATAAAAAAAATTGAACATTTTTATTTGATATAAAATTGAACACTTTTTATTTTATATTTCTAAATAAAAATATTAAGATTTAAAAAAAAAATAGTATATGAAAATATTAAGATTAAAAAAAAAAATAGTATAGCAGATTCAGACCGCCTCTAGTTATTTTTATTAATGTATTTTTTTTGGGGTTATTTATAAAAAAATGGGAACATAACGAAAGGGAACAGAGAGAAATCTAAAAGTCAGGAGTCTGAATAGTTGACCGTTTTTGGAGTTAAAAAAGGACTCGGTCGAGCTCAACTCCGACTCGTTTGCATCCCTTACAATTACAATATTACATTAGTATCAAATTATCAATTATCACATCACACGTGACACGTCGGCTCTCTTGCCTCTTGCAAAACCTCTCCAAAATACCGTGCAGCCGCCGTGCTGCTGCTGCCCCTCTTCGACGCGTGCTCCTCTAAATGGCCGGAGCGACGCCGCCTCAGCCGCCCCCCGAACAAGCTATCTCTAAGAAAAAGAGCAGGAAGAAGAACAGGAAAGAACCACTTCAATGGACCGACACTTTTCTCTCCGAAGACCCTTTTTCCCTCCTCTCCGGTAGCGATCAAGGAGGTCTCTCTTTCTCTCTCACGAATTACTTGGTTTTGTTCCCCTGTTTATGCCTGTTGAAGTATTATTGTTAACTACTTATTGGGGTTTTAATTTTGAGCAGGGTTTCTGTCTCTGGAAGAGATTGACGAGTCAGAGTATGGCTTGATCGGGGAAGTTGTTGAGGCGGTTGGAGAAGAGAAATGGAGCAAGAAGAAGGCCACTTCTCTATCTAATTCTCATAAAAGGAAGCGACGACATGAAAAAACAAGCCAGCTTGTTTCTGCTGCTGTTGCTAGTGAAGGAGGAGACAAGGGCAAGAAAAAGCGCAAAGACAATAATACAAGTAAAGATGTAACAGCTGATGCACAAGGAAAAGATGAAGCAAAAATGAAGAAGAGGAAGAATAAGAAAGAAAATAAAAAGAAAACCAACCAAAAGAAAGATAAAACTGACAATATTGTGGAGGCTGATGTGCAAGGTACTTCACTTATTTCTCTCAATATGTTCATAATTTTTGGAAGTTAGATTTTGAGTCCTGAGAGTATAGTTCTTTGTGGATTTTACAAGTTTTGGGTGGCATTTAAGAGGTGGATTTAAGCTAATTCAAAACCAATGCTTTCAAAGTTTAGGAGTACATGTAAGAATTTCTGTATCATTTCTACTTTGGAGGAAACTAGAGCTTGTTTGTTTTGGAGGGTACATTTGAAAAGGATCTAGTTCATGTAAAACAGCTTTTCTATGCTTTTGGAGGTACAATTCATTTCTACTTCTGTTTGTTGTACTTTTCCTGATAACTATTCAAAAATAAAAATGAAGACGGTAGGGAGTTACTTCTTGGAGAAGATGAAGTATATGCATGGAATGAGCTGAGGTTGCATCCTCTTTTGATAAATTCAATTCGTCGGCTTGGTTTTAAAGAGCCAACTCCTATTCAAAAAGCTTGTATTCCAGCTGCTGCTCATCAAGGGAAGGTTTGTACTTCATTAAAATAGTGGTACATAAATAAAATTAGCTTACAAAACATAACTAAACTAGCACAGTGATTAAGAGCTAACTAAAAGATTACTGTTAATTTACAGGATGTGATTGGTGCTGCGGAGACTGGATCTGGTAAAACCTTGGCCTTTGGTCTACCAATACTACAGCGGCTCCTAGAAGAAAGAGAGAAGGATGCGAGGTTAACATCTGAAGACAAAAATTTAGCTGATAAAAAAAGTAGCACAGAAAGTCCCCTTCGCGCCCTTATCTTGACACCAACAAGGGAGCTTGCCTTGCAGGTTTCCTATGCCTCCAATTTTTTTTTTTTTGTCAAATTACATCCCATTTCACCAGATTTGTAAATATCATCCAGCTTTTTGAGAAAATATCAGACTTCTAGTCATTTCCAAGTAGCATCTTACTTTTAAAACCAGAGTCAAGTAAAAGAAAAGGCTGTGGCAAAACTACACCAAGTTTCCTCATGTTAGGTCAATCAAGTGTCTTCACTACTAGCTCTTGCAAATAATAACCTGATATATCACTCCATTTGACTTTTGATTTATTTGATTGAGAGGAAAAATAATTGGTGATGCACATATGCTAATATAAGAGGTACTACAGGCGAATTTACTTGTAAGGTCTTATTGATTAACTAAGTGTTAGTTTCTGGCCTGAGAACTTATTTCCCTCCTAGGTTTGTGATCATCTCAAACAAGCAGCAAAATCTCTGGAGATTTATGTGGTACCAATTGTAGGGGGTATGTCGTCGGAGAAACAAGAAAGACTCTTGAGAAGACGACCTCATATTGTTGTTGGAACTCCAGGCCGGCTTTGGGAGCTGATGTCATCTGGAGAACAACACCTTGTTGAGGTTCATAACATTTGAGTTTATGCAGGAATTTGTATATTTTTAATTTTTATTGACATATTTGTAGAATTTCTTTTGTATATGGCTGAACTACTGTGAATATCTGTTTCCCTATAGATTGTTTGAAACTTACTCAGGTCACAATCCTTGACAATGAATTGTAAAACCGCATCTGTCACAGTTCCCTTTAATTTTTTAAAGGGAGGTGAAGCGTTGCAATTTATGAAAGGGGGGCTTTTAATGAAGATATTTTTGGTGGCTTATGGTACATTTGTCGTAAATTGTAATGCACTTTTTGTTTTTGTTTTAAGAAAGCTCCCAAGAAATAAAATAGCTGTCAACTGTAAAATTAGTATGGTGGCCCCATCTAAACTCTCGTGTTCAATATCACGATAGTGACTGTACCTCAATTGCTGTCTACTCTAATTAACAAATACATTTTATTTTGCTCAACACAGTTACACTCTTTGTCATTCTTTGTCCTGGATGAGGCTGATAGAATGATAGAGCGTGGTCACTACCATGAGCTACAGTCCATCATTGATATGCTCCCCATGACAAGTGGGCCTGGTACAGAAAGCTTTAATAGTCAGTCTGAGCTCAATGTGCAGAGAAAAAAAAGGCAAACTTTTGTCTTTTCTGCCACGATCGCCTTGTCAGATAACTTCCGTAAGAAGTTGAAACGTGGTATCTCTACCTCAGGGTCTATATCTGGTGGTCTGAGTTCCATTGAGATGCTCTCTGAGCGGGCTGGGATGAGGCCAGATGCAGCAGTTGTTGATTTAACGAATGCTTCGATCATGGCTAACAAACTTGAAGAGTGTTTTATTATGTATGCCCTTTTCTTGAACCCCTCAAATACCAGATAAGAGAGATAATTTAGAGATGAGTAATGTGAATTGTGTTCGTCCTTTTTTTTTTATAATCCCCAGATTACAACTGCAAAGAATGAGCAAAGTAAGCAAGTGGATAAGTAAATTGATTATAAGTGAACAATTATACTCTTTCTTATCATCTGATGTAATGCCTTTTTATGACTAGAAACTTGCTGATAGTTTCTTGATGTTTGGATTGTTTATAGGTGTGGGGAAGAGGAAAAAGATGCATACTTGTATTATATTCTGAGTGTGCACGGTCAAGGCAGAACAATGGTATTTTGTACCTCAATTGCTGCTTTGCGCCATATTTCCGCCATTTTACAAAATCTTGGAATCAATTCATGGACTCTTCATGCTCAGATGCAACAGAGAGCTCGTTTGAAGGTGATCTTACATTTCATATCAAAGTCCATAACCTCTTTTTTCTCAATATAAACTCTAGCTGGAATCATTGTTGCATTGTAATTTGAGCAACATTTTGGGAGATACTTAATGACGTTAGTGCCAAAGGTAAAAGGGCTGATTCTGGAAATGGAACCTTGAACTCATTTTAGACTTTCACCAAAAGGAAAAACTTAAGCTTGACTGGTAGTATTACAGACCAAAATTCAGTGCCTACAGTGGCTGAGCCACTATTTTCGAGGGTTGGGCGTCAGCTCTACTCCGGATTTTGAATTTTTTTTATGAACTCATATTATATTGTATTGGGTTGCTGCCCTACTCTGAAAAAACTTTTGCCCTACCCTGTGAAGTCCAAATTTTCCAATGCATGATGCAATTTGTAGTTTTTTAATTTGTACTTTAATATTTTGATGAAATTTGAATTGTTAATATTTTTGCCCACTCCCGACTCAAATCCTGGTTATGCCACTGAGAGCCTATTGATAGCTTAGTAAGTTTACCTGAATTTCTGAAAAATAAATTAATGTCTTCTACTGTTCGACTTGAATCCTTGTTTGTGAATTTTTTGGTGATGTTTTGAGACCTCATATGCTCCATGGACAAACTTGATCATTGTCAAAGACTAGAACAAAGCAATGAGCTCATTTATTCAGTATAATTGAATTCTACAAATCGATTTCATGTTCCTATCTTTTTTGCATTGAGCAGGCTATGGACAGGTTTTGTGGAAATGACAACTCGGTATTAATTGCAACTGATGTTGCCGCAAGAGGACTTGATATACCACATGTACGAACTGTAATCCATTATCAGTTGCCACACTCAGCTGAGGTAGATACATCACGTGTTATTATTGTTATTTTATCGATTTTTTTATTAATCGAAAATAAAAATAAAAAATATCACAGATGGGGAACGGTTTGATGAAATTTCGATATATAGGTAGGACGGGACAATTTATCTCGTCCCACAAATTCATATACTACAGCACCGAAATAACGATCTGACTTCGAGTGCGCGAAAATCCAAAATCCTTATTTGTGGGATAGAATAAATTGTCCCGTCCCGTGGGACGGGATAAATCGTCCTGTCCTACCTATATATCGAAATTTCCGCTAAATGGAACCCATCTGTGATATATTTTTTTTTTAGATTAATAAAAGGGTTAGTTTATGCTGGTAAACTTTTTGAATGCTTTACTGAGTTGTTTTCTGACAGGTTTATATTCACAGAAGTGGCAGGACAGCACGTGCGTCTGCTGATGGGTGTAGCATTGCTTTAATCTCTGCTAAAGACAAAACTAAATTTTTTTCCCTTTGCAAGTCTTTGTCCAAGGTAATTTTCTTTACCACCTTTAACCAGTCTTTTATGTTGAAATATCTTTCTAATCTCTTTCTAATGTTGGTTTGAAATGCAGGAGAGTCTTAAACAATTCCCTGTTGATAATTCCTACATGCCAGAGGTAATGAAGAGACTCTCCCTAGCACGTCAGGTTGACAAAATCACCAGGAAAAACTCGCAGGCAAGTGCCGTTATATTTGTTTATGAATAACGTGGCTGTAATTTTGGTAAATGCATATTGATTATTTTTGTTGGTTTTTCTGTTTTGTCTAGGAAAATGCAAAGAAGAACTGGTTTGAAAAGAATGCAGAAGCTCTGGGATTGGACCTAGATGTCAGTGACAGCGAGGAAGGAAGCACCAAAGGAATCAAGGAGAAGAAAACCTCTTCTGCTCAACTACACAAACTCCAACAGGTTCATTTTCAAAATTTTATAATCTACATTATCGTCCTAATTATCATCCAGATATGGCAAAAACAATTTACTTAAGCTGGACAACGAAATTGGTACCAGTACAAGCCACCTGATTTTAGTTTGCCACAGTTGATTGTACCAGTGTGTTATTACTAATACAAAAGGGATATATTGTACAGAGGGATGTATTGACAACCTTTTTTTTTGTTTTTGTTTTGACAACTGATATTAAAATTAGTCTACATTAAAAAAAAGTGTAGATTTTTTATTTTTCATTTGCGTAACTTATCAAATTTGGTGCAATTTGAAAATTGCGACAATCAAAAGCATTATACTATTGAGGCGGTAAACTTTCCAAATCTCTGGTGGCGACTAATTGGTGTTTAATTGCACCAAATTCAATACATAACCTATCTATGTGATGGAGAACATATCTACAATTTTCTAAGTTTGTTACTTTGATAAGCATCATGCTGGTTGTCCTTGTATTATTTATTTATTTTTCAATATAACCTATCCTATCACTAACATAGTACAAATGTTGTTACAAGTTGAACACTCTTTCTACCTGAATGTTTGGTTTTGATTGTTAATTTGTACTCTGTCTTTCATACAAGTACTTGTCCTTACTATGAACTTTCTTCAGGAATTGAATGCTCATCTGAAACAGCCATTGCAGCCTAAAACACTCTCGCACCGCTATTTGGCTGGGGTTAGTACCATCTTTTCTTATAATCATGTTATTATTATTGATTTTTTTTTTCGAAACTTTAATAAATTAATACTTGCTTGATATATGATAGGCTGGTGTTTCGACAGTACTTCAGCAGCAGCTAGAGGAGCTCTCGAAGAGCAATGCAAAAGGTGATATTACAGAAAATAATAAAAAGACAAAATTTGTGGTAATTGGCCAGGACCTTGTTGAACCACTCCAGGCCCTTCTCAATGCTGGCCATGAGGTACGTGCAATATTATATTTTTTTTCTTCTCAGTTTAGTTGTTTATTGGAAATAATCATCTCCCTCGCATATCTGGCCCCCATCTCACAGCCTGACATACTCTCCAGTTCACTAGTCAGATTAAAAAGATATTTTTTTTATTTGTTTAAAAAATGTAGCTTTTACTAGAAATTTTTCTGTTCTTTTGGAGGGAAAATAAAGGTCTAGGACAATCTGAAGAATATGTTTTTCAAAAATGTTTGTTCTTTCTTGCTTTCTTAGAATAGCTTTTTTAATCCCTGAATTTTTTCTTTTTAAAAGCATCTCAATGTTAAGAGGCTCAGACTTTTTCACTTAACAGGAGTGGCATTAAGGACTCCCACATTTCTTTTTTAGTTAACTCTTGCAGTAATTGAACTTGCATCTTTTGTAAAGCTTATCACCATTGGCACTAGGCTTAAGATTCATGTTTAAATCCCGTCATTTGTTCCCTCTTTCCGTTACTGTTGATGAATTTCTCATCTCTGTCTGGCAGGTTTGTGTGAACTTGGAAAAGCAGAAGGAAGTGCACAAGCGTGCGGAGATATGGAAAAAGAGGAAGCGAGATGAAAAGAAACGTAATTTCCTTCCATTATAATTTTTTGCTTCTATATATTTTTATTTTTATTTTTCTCCCTGTTTGTTCATTCGGCCTGTAATTGGTGGTTATTAGGTGCACATGAGCAAAAGAGAAAGGCCAGAAAGAGAGCAAAGGAAGGTATGTAATGGAGCATGTGAGGTCATCATGCAATTTTGCAGCAGAGTAGCTTTTGTTTCTCCTTTTCAGTTTATTGTGTTGGAGTTTTTAGAACTTGAGATATCTTATGGCAGGCTTAGTTGATAATATATAATTTACATTTTGTATTATTTTTCTGTAATAGAATTATAAACCCTTTTATAGATAATTGGACTAAAAAACTTGAAATTCTGAGTTGTGGACTTTAGGGCCTGTTTGGTAGATGAGTTTCCCATGGGTTTTCATGGATACAAGTAAATGTGGGTATTTTTTTTTTTTTTTTGAGTAAAAGTTGGAGGTAAGCTATCAAACTATTTAATACTTTTGTTATTACGAATGATTTCTCCCATTTGGGTTTCAAACTCATGACCTCTAACAAATGTGGGTATTTTTTTTTCTTTGGGTGTGTTTGTTACATAATTCATATATCCTCTGAGGTAACAGAATATTTCTGTTTAGATCCGAATTGTCCGATCAGGATCTGAATCAATTCAGCTCAATGTGAAATATGCTGGACCTTTCTAAAATTCGTGTGGATTCTGATCAAAAGGTTTGGATCTAAACAGACATACCCTGTTACTCAAAAGGTGATATGAATTCTTCGGCACACGGGTATTTTTTTTCAAATTAAATTCGCAGATGGTTAACTTTTTCCCTTTGGCTGTTTCATTGAATTAACCATTCATTAATCATTGATATTGGCGGAGCTGTTTCACCAAATTCATTAATTTGACCATTTTGTTAAGTTCATTAAATTGTGATTAAGTTAAAATAGTTTAAAATACATTAATACAAGAATTGAAACATAAGATTAAAAATAACTTTAAAAGGCATTTCAACATTACCATAGTAATTGATAAATACAAAACTAAAAATGATTAAATAAAACATAATTTAAAAGTAAAAAAAATTTAATTGAACAAAATACAAGATTAATATTTAAGTTATTATTTCGTCTGACATAATGATACAATGTAAGTCTTGCAATTTCATCTTTTTTTTCACATCTTGTTTGACGTTGATTATTAAATCTTTCAACATCTTTCATACTCTTTATTTCCATGCTATAAATACAGGGGCGGACCCAGCATGTTGCAGGGGGGCAGCTGCCCCCCTCTGGATTTCAAGTTTTAGTGGAGATTTATTGGTTCCGACTGGTTTTGCCCCCCCCCCGGAAATTTTTTTGCCTCCCTCTGAATGTTTAATTGGTAATTCGGGTTAAAAATAAAATAAATTTCTCGAAATATGATTGGTAATTATAATTATATGTCAGAATATCATAAATTACAAGTCAGATCATTATAAAGTACAAGTTAAAGCATTATTTTTTTATCAAATACCCAATTAGTTAATGGGTTTAAATCCGATTCGATATTTTTTTGCCCCCCCCCGGCAAAAATCCTAGATCCGCCCCTGTATAAATATCATAATGCAAGCATGTATGAATTTTGTCCGCCATTATGATATATAATAAAAAAATTGAGTGTAACACATGCTGCTTGAATTTTTCTGCTCGTGTATCAATTGTGTAATATGTTGCAACTTTTAAAATGAGAAGTTGTCATGATCACTCATTTGTCACTTTGCATTGTGTGATCAATTCACTATGATATCTTTTCACAGTATAAACAATTCACTCATTTAATTTTTAAGAGTCTACAGTTACTTTTAAAATAAATTTTTTCTATGTATTTTCCGAACAACTATATATTATAATGTTTTTATATGTTAGAAATTCACAAATTGAGATTCCCATAATTGTTTGCAAACATTAGATGGTTTGATAATTTATGTTACAAACATCATACCTCAAGTCAAGGTCATCGTTTTTATTTAAAAGTGCTGTTTTACTTGGGCAACTGTTTCATACTTTCAATGTTCCCAAGTCAGCTTTAAAAAAAAATATGTTTGTTGAATTAACAAGTTCAAAATTGTATCTGTGCATATAATTTTTGTAGAGAATACTGGCTAATCTTTTGTCAACTAAGATCCTTGGTAGTTCGTACTAAACAAATATGCCATTTTCGATCCAATAAGATGTTAGGCGTCTCTTTTCAGATACCATTTCTCCAGAGATTATTGATAATTGGTGCACACTTTACGGAGGTGGATATCTAAGGGGTCTTGTAGCAGCCCTCTTCATGGCCCCATTGTCAATTGTCATTGATTCCTCTGGAATCAAATAATTCTCACAAAAAAAAAAAACGTAAAGTATTTATTATTTTCAAATGCACCCCTTTTAATAAATACAAATGTATCACGGGATCCTACAACCAATTTTGGAGAATTGTTGACACTGATTAAGTGCTAATACAATCAAACTATCAAAAATTTGATACACACGGAAAGGCATTCTATATTCTATATTCTGATCATCTTATGAGTTGTGAGTTGTGAGTTGTGACTATGAAAAGATGCATGCTCGACGGAACGAGTCCTTGCTCATTCAATAATGCAATTATCTCCGAGGATGTAACTTTAGAATTCATTTCAGTGTTTCATTTGATGTTAGTTGTCGTATTTAATATTTTTATGTTCTTACTTTTTTACGAAACGAAACTAAAGATAACAATCACAACCCAAATCTGGATAAATAACTCTACAACTAATAGTTCATGGATTGTCTTTAAAAAATAATAAATTAATGTTATTTCCAGTCAAAAATTAGTTTATGCAACGTGTATCCTGTCAAAAAAATATGTTAAATGTAGTGGAATTCTAGAAAAATAATAATTATAAATGTATTTCCTGCAAACAAATTACATGTAATGTATTTCTAGTAAATAATTATCTGTAATGTATTTCCAAGTTTCCATTAAAATACAGATAGTTAAATGTATTTCCTATAATGGGAACAAATTTACAAGTTAATTTGAATAATATGAGCAGTTTAGCAAAAGTTTGTGCTTTCAAGTTAACATGCTGTGATACATCTTCAAATAATATTAAAATCACATGAAATTTGATTGTTGGACTATCAATATGCCAAATAACATATCTATAAATATATTTTTAATTGCAATTTTGTTTAATTTTAAGAAAATTATTGTGAATATTATCAAAATAATACCGAGAATATGAAAAGAGTCAAAGATTAAAAATTCAAAGTAGGAGCTAAAGAATAAAAAAAAATTAGAGATTTAGAAGTGTAATTTTAGATGTAAACAGGTCAAAAGTAACTGGAAGCTCATAAAAGGAGCAAGCAGTGTCGCAAGTACTGTAAATTTGTATCTGCCAATCTTACGAGATACCAAGCTACTGAATTTAAGCAAGGTACCAGATACCTCATGGCATTTCCTATTCCTATTCCTATTCATACTATTCTTTTGAAATATAATCAACAGTGCGTAAGATCTCAGCCGAAAGATGGTGATAAATGTTTGCAATAATCACGGTGAATCAGCAATTGGACACAGTTTGCATCACAGAGAACGCAGTGTTGATTCAGCCAAAACAAATTTCACGAATACTGAAAATAATAAATAAATAAATAACAAGAGGAAAAAGGTGGATTCAGATAGAAATAATTAGTCAATCAGCATGGATCCGCGGATCCTAAGACTGGGGCGACAATCAAATATCATCATTTTCCACAAAAAACAATCTCTTTTCATTCATCAGATCAAAAACGAAAACAAACAACAATAGATTTACCGAGAAGAAATTGTAGGCTCGGCCTGAGAGTCGCCGACGATGGATATGATAGAACGACGAGGAAGAAATAGAAATAGAAATAGGGTTTATATAAAGAGAAGAAACTAGGGTTTCGTTTCGGCCTGAGCGGCTGGCTGGTTCGTGTTGAATGTTCATCTCTAGACAGATATTGATTTGAGCCTCTCGGACCGCTGAAAACATGGACTGGGCTATCTCGGCCCAAAATGTAAATTCTATTTAGAACCTACTTGGACTATTTTTTTTTTCTCTTTTTGGGCTGTGTTACTTTGGTTCACATCATTTTTCCAACTACTATCACTGTTCAGGTCAAATGTGATTGCAGATCACCTCTCGTTGAATTAGTTCAAAATTCTGGGTCTGGACTCTGGACAGAACATAATTAATTAATTAAGTGAATCAATAAGACAATAAAAAAATATAGAAGCAAATATATAACGGCGCCAAAAATGGAATAATAATATGAACAATGAAACATTAATTAATTAATTAATTGGAGTCCCTAAAATAAAATTGAAGTATATAATTATGAAAACTTGCATCATAACAGTACCAAATTGAGTTCCAACTTTACATTAACTTGTCAAAATCTTCAAGCAAGGTGAGAATTTAACCATCCAATTCCAACCATGACATTAATTACCAAATAAATGAGTTAGTAAATGCGCTTTCAAGTGCAAAACTATCGATATCGCTCCGATCATCCATGTGAACCTTCCAGGAATTGACAATGAAGCGGATGATGTCCTGAACACAACTCAATTAAAATTCTTTTGGTTCATCAAATAATTTTAACAGGAACAAATTAATATTACATGTGTCCATCCCTCTGCAAAACCTCAAAATTTATGTAATTTTGTGGTTTTCAGGAGGCACATAATTAAGAATTTCATCATGTCCAACCCAATTGAAATATAATTGTCAAGTACACTTACTCTGAGGCCAAATACTTGCAGGAGCCATAACCTGTATAACAATAATTAACAAAAAGATTAACACAGTATAAAATGGAGACAATGTGATTATGTAATACAAGGAACCAATGCTAGGTGTCTACATTGATAAATAATAATGTCCTCCTTGTACTGTCTCATTATTGTTACAGATATTAATGTTTCAGGCTATCTTGAAACATAAAATGTTTCTCTACTGAGATACTTATGTTAAATTCTTTTGAGAGAAGACGTAGGTTAAATTCTTAGTGTATTGATACGAGCCCTCGTCTCTCTTCAAAGAAATGCAGCTTCTAATTCCCGAAAATAGCATCTAAAATATGTTGGAGGGTACCATGGCACTTTAATATATAATAATACTAAAAAAAAAAGGTTTCAGGCTATCTTCACCTTTGTTTTCTGTTTCCAGTGAACTCAATCACATGGTTGATTCTCTTATATATTTCAAAAGTTTCATGCATGTAAATTGTAAAAAAAAAAAGTTACTTGGATCTCTCTTTGTAAGTGTTGCAGTTCCTCCAAAATTGCATGCGATATCTGAATTACCATTTTGCTGGTAATAGCTATTGAAAGCATATGATGCATGTGAAAGAAGCGTGTTAGGCTGGTAACATGGCCCGTCATTTTGAAGTGCAGAACAATCGGCCGCACCGAGACCACATGCCCAATCCAGAGCAATTTGGAGATCAGATTGGGTAGCACTAGGGTTAGCCACACACCATGTCGCACCGTCTACGAATGTTGTGTTTCCTTCAGGCGGTGAGAATGTTGGTATTGGGGTCGTCGACTCTGCTTTTTGTTGCAATGCAGCAGTGGTGCCTAGAGAATGAGATGTAAATAGAATTTTATAGAACTTAGAAAGAATTGTCGACCAGTTTGTACTGGTACCAAGTCTGTACTCTGTAGTCAGATTGCACGAATATTAAAATTCCCTAACAATACCAGTAATGGAATTTGATAAATTGAGTTTTTTCAGACATGTTAATTGCCTTTTGGGATTCGATCGATAGTAGTGAAATGATTATAGAAAATGTTATTCTTTAGTTTAAATAAATGTGGTACTACTGGTATGCACATCAAAAGCATATAAACTCCTCTGTTGAGCTTTATGATTTAAGCCAAGAAGAGACTAAACTTGTCCTGGCTTAACTGATAGATAATAATATCATTAAAGAAGGAAAATAGAAACAAATACCGAAAAATGACTCCAGTCAGAATACGGCTAGTTAAGATTTCATTTAGCAAATGTTCAGACTAGAAAACTTGAGTTAGAATATTAAATGGTGGCAATATGGTAAGAGAGAATGGAAAAGAGTACCTAAGCAGAGCTCTAGGATTAGAATGCCATGAATAGTTGTGATCAAAGCTGTACTCTTCATCTCTTTCTCTGTCTCTCTCTCTCTCTCTCTCTCTATCAGTAGTCTTGGTCTACCTCAGAGGTGGAGTGCTTTACAAGTAGGAGAAAAGAAAAGGATCTTACCATGTAAGTAACAGCTAGTTGTTGAAAAAAAGGAGAGGAATTTACTTTTGTAGAACTACCAAAGTTATGTACAAAAAGAAGAATGTAATTGATTGTTGTATATATTTGGAATTGTGTTTTATATATATTCAACTTTGTCTTTCTTAAAACCGTCTTGAACTTGCTTTTACAGATTGCACAATTAATTATATATAGACTTCCACAAATGTCATGATCAACAGAATAAACAATGTTTACTTATTAAAGATTTAATTTTGTTTCCAAGTACAAAATTAATAACGGTATTGTTTAACAATTCACATTAAAAGTTGTTAGCGTTTTATAAACCATTTATTTAGATTTTGTTTCATTTCAGGCCCAACAAAGTAATTTTGGAAACTTCAAATCATTGTACATATATAAATTAAATCGGTTTCGTCTTCGATATCTTACAGGATGAAGTGGTCGGTCGCGTGATCCGAACCGTCAGATTACGCATAAATAACGATTTGTAGGAAATAAATAAATATATTTAAAATTGAATCTTTTATATTAAAGAGAGGAATCTAGCTAGCTAATTAAAAGACATGAAGATAAAATGCTATATATATAGTTCCCATAATTAAGAGGATAACACTGCGCGCACAGGTGCATCAGTGGTCGTACTACGGTCTGTTGTCTCTGTTCAGTGTTCACAAAACTCGTATATATATATATGTGCTGATATGAAGTTATGAACTGTAATGTTTGTAACAATGAAACTCTCAGGCTTTAGGTCTGTAGCTCTTCAGATTTGTAGGGACCCAGTCTAAATTTATGAGGTACAGTTATACAGGTCCGATTCCGAAGATTTTGAAACCCGAAGGAGGAGAAAAGTTTGGACTCTTTGGGGTCGTTCGGCAACAAAAAATTAAAAGTGAAGGATTAAGAACTTAAGGAGCGCTAAGGAACTCATGTTCGGTTGTCTTAATCCGTAGGTGAAGGATTAAGTGCTTAAGGAAGGGGTGGGGGTGCCTTAAAGTTCGGACAGAGGATTAAGATCCGGGCAAAAGGAGGCTAAAGAAGGTAATCTTAATCCGCGCTAAGGAATCGGTGTTCGGTAGGATTAAGCTGCTAAGGAAGTTAAAGGAAGCGGATTAAGTCTTAAGGAAGCTTAATCCTCTCCAGCCGAACAACACCAAAATATATACAAATTTTATAATACGTTTTCATAAGTACTTCAACATCGTATGCTTATAATTTATAAGTCATTTTTGTATTTTCAAAGTCCAAACAGTCGATCCGAACCGTTCAACATGATATCAATATTAAAACGTGCTTGGAAACCAAATTTTATATTGTTTGGAATTGTTTTACTAGAAAATTCATTGATTCAAAATATTCTAGACCCATAAAAATAATAATTTTCTATCTACCTTAATAATTTTTTGGATTTATAAGCATATAGTGTTGAAGTACTTATGAAAGGGTATTAGCCGGTCTCATTTTTTATTGATACACCTATAGATATACCTCTTTATAGAAAATTTAGATTTTTTATATATAAGAAATTTGAGTCCTAATATTTTATTTATTTTAATATATACATATTTTTCTTTTTTTATATAGACAAACTAATTTTTTTTTGGTGTCCTGCACTAGAGCCGGCCCTGCAGATATATATCCCGTATAAAATAGTCAAGTCACTGACAGACAATTAGTTCTAACTTCAGTGATCGACTAAAATATTAATAATCTGCTTGGCTTAATTAGATAACTAGTGAAACCGCATCTCTAAAATAACTCCTTGATTGTTCGATTTGAAGATGTACATTTATAACAATGAACATAATTATCTAAAAAATATAAACCGAAATGTATACTTTCATAATTAAGTTCAAAATAACTACGTAGAGTTGTCCCATGTATAACATTTATTGTCCTCATTCATTTTACATATCGTCTGTGCCCGGCGGCATGTGATTAACCCAAGAGTTATATTATGAAATCAATTTATTTTGTATTTATCTGTATCCATATGTTATTCATTAAACTTAATTACATAATTTCACATTAATTTTATTTTTCTGTCTTTCCATAATTCCATCCAATGCTATTTCCGTTCGATAATTATTACTGATAAGGCTTTAAATTTTGTGAATCTAATTAATACAGCATTGCAATTCTTTTTTTTTTTTTTTTCAAATACTTCTCTTTTCTGAATAGATTGATAAGACTTTCTTGAAGTCCTACAAATGCATCTGCTGTTATAATAATAATTATTATTTGATGGTAAAATTATATGAGTATTCAATTGACGCGTTAATCAAATACCGATATCACACAGGGTTGCGAAGTATGTATGTATGTTTGATGTCCATCGCCATCGGACCTAGCTACTTGGCATTTGGCAGTCGTCAAAATTTAGTAAGACGGGCAAGAAATAAATAATGATAAACTGGTACGTACTATCATATATAATTAATGATGAGTAGTAGTGTTCATCTGTAGTCCCGCCCGGGATCATCATTCATCTATCAATTAATAATTCAATATAGAAGAATAACTTGAGAGAAAAGGCAAGGGATTCCTTCCAGTACTTTCTCATGGTATATAGCCATGTAAAGAATACTGTCCCTTTTTCTTTTTCTCTTCTTTTATTTTCCTTTCCGTCTTATTTTATTTTATTTTTTTTAAATATCAGTTTCTTTTCCTGTTGTTGATTTAAGCTTGGTAGTCCTAGCTATGCACTTCCTAATATATCCTATATATACAGTTAACTAAAATACACTACAGATCATATCCGCTGTGGAATGCAATCAGCAATCCTTTTCCATGCTGCAATAGCTGTGTGGACTCTGTACGGGTGTAAGTGCATCGAGTTTTTCGTCTCCATTCAAAATGCATCTCCATTCTTTTATTCTTATATTATTTACGTAGTTGTCTTGATCTGTCAACAGTTGAGATTGAAAGATGAATTTTCGGATTTAATATTAGTCCTTCAATCACACAATCTGTCTTCTTTTGATTAAATACATATATTTTACGTGTAGAAGTTTAAATTTAGTTAAAAACATTCTCGTCACACATACTGCTATATGATTTGTCACAATTAAAATTGAATGAATCTCTAGCGATTTGTTTCCTTATTTCTCCTTAAATCTATCTCTGATTCCTGCAATAAATTATTTCTTTATTTCTTCATTTTCTCTATTTCATTTCTCATCTTCTTCTATATTTTTGATAATTAAAATAAAAATAAAAATTATTCAATATTTCCGAATCTGTAGAGAATTTTTTTTTATATATTATATTCACTGTGTCAATAGGAGAAATAATATTTATTAGGGCTGTTGTATCTTTGCAAATAAATGAAGAGCAGATTTTGTGCTGATGAAAACAATAATATCTTTCCGATCTGGAGAGAAAATGAAGAATATCTAAAACTTTCATGTAGAGAAATGATCTATGGAGAAATTTTCATCGTTAAAATTTTTTTCATCAAGAATATATTTGTAGAGAAAATTCTAATCTTGAGCGAGACAGACAGGAGCGGAATGGCGCAGGTCACGCCGAGCTACGAGCGTATGAAAAGCGGGAGGGGCAGATAACAACTTGTTTATTTATTTTCAAAAAAACCTGAATTAGTTCAGTTATGTTTTTCTTTAAAGGAAAAAAAGCTGAATTTCTTTCATTTTTTGAAATTATATAGATATGTAAAAGAGGTTTTATTTGAATCATTTAATCATATGTTCCCAATTTTGTTTCCTCTAAATATTTGAATCATTTACTGACCTATCTTACATGTAGAGAAAATTAGATATTAAATCGTATTGTGTTTTGTGTTAAATTTCCTAACCCCACGGTTAACACAAAACGAGAAGCATTGTGCAATGAAACTTATAATTTAATTTAGTCATTTTTGAATTGGAGTGGTACTAGTTCTTTCATTGCTTACTGTACAGGTTTTTGATGTGAGAGAGGTTGATTTGAAAAATAATTTAAATTTCTTGATCCGATTTGGAAGATGCTAGTAAAGTTCTACTCAAGGGTTATAAGACATTTACTTTCTAAGTGATAATTATGCTTAATAGTTTTGTGAACAAACACTTGTATTGTTGTTCTTATGCGAGGAATAAGATATGAATCATATTAAACATTTCTAATTTTCTAATTTTATTATATGTTTTCAATTTGAGCAATTATAATCTATTTTTCATATTTTGTTTTTTCATTTACAAAAATGCTGGACTTCATCGAAGATGATACATGACAATGATACTTGAATAACTTTTTTCATGTTATATTTAATCTTCTTTTTTTCATATGTTTCTTTTATTGTTATTAATTATTTGGATCTTTGTTTTTTTAATCTGTCTTTTATTTTCATTTAAATATTTTTTTTTGTTAATTTGTGTATATGCCAAACAAAAATGTCTCTTCATATTCTATTCAATCTTATAATATGTCTTGTTGCAATGTACGACCACAATACTAGTAAGTAGTTAATTAGCTGCTGTTGACATTATCATATCATTATATTTCAATATTTTAGGTGTTGGGAGGGGGGAGCAAGTCCGCATTCTCTGCTAACTTCAGACCGTCTAATCAGAATCCGAACCAATCTGATCTATGATACATGGCCATTTTATATTTGTGTGGATTCTTTTTTTTGAGAAAAAATAGGATCATGCCCATATTTTCATTCATGAAATGGGGTTACAAAGTTTGTATCCTCATCAATTGAAGACAAAGATAAGTAAAAACAAAATGCAAGGTAAAAGGAGCCCAAAACAGTTGAGCCTAAATAGAGAAAAGACTTAAAAATTAAACAGAAAGATAGAAAAGCGAGTGGAAAAATTGAAACAAGGGTAAAAAAGTAAACAGTTGAGCCTCAATATTTCTGTGGATTCTAATCGAACAATTCAGATTTACATTCAAACGGTGTGTTAACTGTTAACGCAGATGATATGAATTCGGGGTCAGATTTTGAGCACGAATAAATTTTTAACTGGACAGGTTTGAGATTCATAACTTGCACCTGAATGCTCTCCATTTCGATGAGATACCTCAAAAGAAGTGAAATCAGATATTGGTGTCGGTTGAAATGAGGCAAGACTGCGAGAGGCACAGTACATTTGTACTCACAGGTTTAGGTAGGGATCGGATACGGTAAAATTACATTCGTTTTTATCTGTATTTCCTTTTTAGATTCGGATTTGGAATAAATATTAGACGAATATATACCAATATGGATTGAATATCTGATATTTGTAGATATATACACAAATATTTTTATAATATATATTAAACTATATGATATATATCTACTATTCAGATATAAATAATTAAAATTTAAAACTATACCCGTATCCATATTCGTACATATATTTTGACATCGGATATTCTTATCTAATTTTCGGATACGGACATATATTATCCGATCCATTTGCACCCTTAGATTTAGTATGTAGTTATTACACGAATCCATATTCTCTGAGGAAATAGAATATTTATGTTTGGATCACGGCCATCCGATAGGAATTCGGGCCAATCTGATTCAAACAGAAATATTTGGTTAGCTTAGGTGATACGAATTCCTTATTAAACCACTGAATGTTCTACTATGTATCGAATGCAATGCAAGGAAGTGCAGACAATTTCTAGAGAGTATTTCTTGTGGATTAAGGAAAGAATGTGATTATCTTTATGGTGAATATATAGGAGGAGCTCATTAATTAAACTTTAATCGGAGGCTAATGTGAAAAGAGAACTGGAAAATGATGTTTACATCGTTGCCTTAATGAATTTGGCCTCGAAAGATAGGCTAAAAAGGAACCCAAAAAAAAAATGATATCATTATAAAATTAGAATAAGAATTGAGATTTTTCTCTCTTTCATTTTGGCATAAACTAATGAGAAGTGCTCACAAATGCCTGCAAGTTTAAGTGCCTTCACTATGCTTTTATTTATTAAAATTAGAACCCAAGTGTTAAAAATTGTTAGATGTAATATATCTACACATGTAAAATGAAAAATACAACATTCGGCTTTGTTTTATTAGCACCAAGAGCACAATTATATATCGTCTGGATTCACTGATTAGCACAAAATTTCTAGGTTCTTGATTCCTATCAAAATAAGATCAAATTGTTATAATTTTTATGTGTATATATCAATATACATTGTATATAATAATTTTAATTTTTATTAATCTTTTCAAATTGTTTTTATAAGAAAATTTTAAAATAAAGGTACGGAAGTTAGAAGTATTTGAACTCTATAAATTAAGTAATTAACAAAGAAATGTACTGAGATGACCCACTATCATGATCCAAACTGTTTGTCAATGTTCTGAAACTTTATTATTTTAGGAAAAAGTTTAAAATTTGGATGTCAATATGTGATTTTTTTTAAATAAAACTTATTTTAAAAAAAATTAACCAAAGCAGCACCGTTCGCTTGGAAGCTATAAAAATAGCCTCCATCGGTCCTGTGGACCGGTGTAGCTTGAGGAGCGGCAGTGACAGTGTCTATTTTTAGGTCATTAATTGAACGAATCCGGTGGAGACTATTTTTATAGCTTCCAAGTCAACAGTGCTCCTTTGGTTAATTTTTTTAAAATGAATTCTATAAAAAAAAAAGTCTCAATATGTCATACAACAATACATCATGATGGGCCAGAGTTTTTTTTTTCCCCATTTTCCTTTTATTTCTATTTGAGCTTTTATACTGTTTATTGTTGAACGGAGAGAATGTGAGATGAGAAAATGGAGAGCACAATTAGCTCTAGTGTCCTTTCCAAGCAGATGGTATATATATATATATATATGTATTTCCCATCTTCTTGTAAAAGGTTAAAGTACAAAAATGTAATGAATGAAATATTAGTTCTTTTTTTTCTCTTCTTTTATCGTTGTAACTAGAGAAGGAAATATGTGACACGCCGTGACGTAACGTGATTAACTTTTTTTTTTCACGTGACGTGACATGACGTGACCAAAATGGTAAATGATGGTTACGTCACGCGTAGTCATGCCGTGACAATACGTGACGTGACATGTCGTGACGTAAATTAGTCATGTCAATTTTGTTTATATGTTAATTTAAAATGTTAAAAATTTAGAAAAAAAATATGAAAAATTCTAAAATAAGTAAATAATGTTGTAAAGATTATTTTTTCTTAGGAAATATTGCATCTGACGTTACTTTAAAAATCTAAATTACAAATAATCATTAGACTAAACTAAAGAAAATAAAAATCAGTACTATATCAGTACCAGTGTCACTGAACTTACACTAAAATAAAAATCTGAATACTCTATACATACAAAAAGGTTGAATACTCTATATTTTATACCGTAACGTGTATTTTTTACTGGAATGCGGTTACGTCATGCGACACGCGAGTCACGTCACGTAATCGACACACGCGACGTGGCGTGACAAGTTTCCTTCTCTAGTTGTAACTGACTATGTTCCATAAAACCATTTTTTTGTTTATCCAATTTTCAATTAAGTTCATGAGACCCACACATGGCAAATACAAAATTCTATGGCCCAAAATTTATATATATATAACCCGATTGGTGACAAATTGACCCAAAACCGAACTAGCTGCTGCTGAGTGCTGACCCATTGACCCATTCAGCCATTAAATTATCGGATTAAAAGGCTGACAAGGCTTTCTGGATCACAATTGCTGACATTTTGTTCTCAATAAGAAGAAGTAAGGTTAAAAACATTAAAAAACACACAAGTCCAAACCAATTAACAACTGCAGGCCACTGGCCACCACGATAACTTAATTACAAGTCAAGGGATAAATAATTAAATATCGTTGCAAATATTAAGTAATGCTTTCTGAAAAACTTTAAAAGTTCAACAGAATCATTCGCGGTCTTATGACAAGTGATACTTTATTTATTTCATCTGTGCACGTACCTATACTCCGAACATGTTATTCGGACAGTTTGGTTATTTTTAAAATTAAATTTGATTTTTAGTTATTTTTATTATTTTTTTTTATAATGGTTGTGAAAAATCTCGGCCCATGTTTTCTTTCTTCTTTTTTTGCCACCATAGGTGTTAGGAAATTTCAATTGAGAAATGAACATAAAAATTGTAAACTCCGTGCCTTTTTACAATTCAAAATTTATTTAATATATTCTCAAGAATTAATTTTAGATAGTTGTTTTGGAAATTGCAGAGACTATTTTTTACTATTTAGTAAACAGTAGGGCTATTGTTGGGTTCGGTACCAATGGTTCGGTACCGATACCTGTGAACTCTGTATGATTTTTATTTATATCTGTATTCTAAATAGCGCGCTATAGAGCTACGCGCTATAGTGCACGCTATGCTATATGGACATTTATTTAAACGTTTAAATTGAATTTTTTTAAGGATCATTTTTTTTAAATTCGGATTACTTTGATTTTAAATATAAAAAAAGATAGATAGTTTTTTCCATGATGATTATTTTTTTTAATAGAAAAAGATATATAGTTTATGCCATGATACTTAGGTTATTTTGAATGGAAAATGATAGATAGCTTATGATATTATAAGGGATATTTTGAATAGCAATTTGGACTTTGTAATGATTCAATATGAATATTCTAATTTCTTAATCAAATTTGCGTTACTTATCGCTATATGAGACTTTAGATAATGTTGATAATTAGTAGAACTATAAAACATAATTTTTAAACAAAAAAAATGCCATGTAGGATAGCTTTCTCTATAGCTACGCTATTTGCGATAGCTTTTTATTTAGCCTTTCCGCGATGACGCGATAATCGCTATTTAGAATCTTGATTTATATGAATGAAGTCGGTGGATAATCTATACTTTTATCAACAACAAAAAATCAAGTTATGGAATTTTTTCTTCTAATTTCGACACAATCACACAATCAATTGAAATTTGTTGCTAACGGGAAGAAATTATCAGAATTCATCCGATCCACGCCTATAACACACTGTTTGAGTTACTATTTTGTGCGTATGTAAATTGAACGGTCTAGATCTTAACTCAAAATTTGAGTTAATGCAGAGGCAGATGACCCGGAACAACCGGCCCATAACCGGCCTAAATAAGCAAGAACATGTGACGACGACCAAACCCATTTTGAACTGAACATAAAAGAAACCCGAATTAAGCAATGCGGTTCACCTATTGGCCCATAACCCATTCTATTATAGTATTATACTATAGACGGTCGAGGCTCCCAGGTATAATTTCTTCTCTTTTGCGACGATAAAAAATCGCAAAGGCGAGCACAGGTGCTCTCCTCCTCCTCCTCCTCCTCACCTCCGTTTCGCTCTCGGTCTCTCTCTATCTCTCTCTATCTCTCTCTCCGCGTGTTCTTGTTCTTCATCAGACGTCTATTCTTGTATTGTACTCATAATCCCATTCCGCCTCCCCTTTTCTCTCTTGCCTTACACGGTACATAAGAAAACCCTAGGTGTCCAACGCATTTTGTGCCACAGTTTTTTACATTTTAGTGGACTCTATTTTGTAGTTAGTAATGCTTTCCTTTTATTTATCTTGTATGTATCATTCAGACTTGAGCTCCTCAACCCTTTTAAAAGCAAAATTCTATGGTTGTATTCTGACAAAGTTGCTCTACTGGTTTCAACTTTGAAGGCTATCTTCTTAGAATATAATGTTTGACGGAATTGATTAAGAACTTACCTTAACTGTTGTTTGATTGAAAAAATTGGTTTGACAGGTGTAATCTGATGATCTGTTTAATTACTTTTGTTATTCCAATCTCAGGTCTCAGGTTTTCGTAATATTACTCTGTGCTTCTTTCTTTATTTGATGGATCAATTCGGAAGGCACTTTGGAAGAGGTAATAGTGCACATCTTAATCATTTTCTTTAGCCCTTTATTTTGTATAAAAGAGATGTAACATTCAGGGGCGGAACTCAGGCATGGTCAAAGGTGGCTAAGCCACCCCTATGATTTTAAAATTTTAATTATGTACATTGAAATTAAATGGAATTTTATTTTTTAAAATATTTTATATAATCCAGCCTACCTTAATAAGTAACAAATGTTGAGTTGTAGTCTAGTGGTTAGAGCTCTATTTTGTAGTTGAGAGGACATGAGTTCAAATCCCACTCACTACATATTTTGCATATTAATTTTCAGCCACCCTTATTGAAATTTTCTAGTTCCGCCCCTGGTAACATTGGTATCCATATCAATCGGTCTCACAGAACAAGACCCCGTTGTTGTAGTATTCTACTGTTAGTATAAGCAGGTATCATACCAACATCTGACTAGCCAAGTAAACTACAGCACTTGTTAAATTCTTGGTACTACCATCTAAATATGATTGCAGTCTTTGAAATTGACGGACATTTCAACTACAGGTCCAAGAGAGCTAACTGGTGCAGTTGACCTTATAAACCAGTACAAGCTACTTACCCACCATAAATTCTTTTGCAAGAGAGCACTTCCGGCTTCGATCAGGGAGACACACTACCTGCGCAATGTGGTGGGGGAGAGGGACATCATGAGAGGCGAGGGAATGGAGTTCGACCAGCTGTTTGAAAATGCACCATACCTGCCTGAAACGAAGGCACGTATAAGTACGTTTGACCTGGAGACACTCGGCCAGGCATTCCAGTTGCGTGAGAATGGTACTGTCCATTTGCCTCCGGTAAGTTGTTTCCTTCTTGTAGTTTGGTGACTGGTACATACTGGTATGGACCTTTCATGTGTGTGATATTTGGTTATGTTGTTGTTATTGTTTGGTCATATCTGGTGCTGCTTCCCTGATCCGTTCTTAAAATCTCAGTGAAGTGAGCAAGGTCTTGAAAACCTCACAATCCGCAGTAAAGTGTGGACTGTTTGGATACGTTGGTTTTGTAATGCTATATTAAAACAAGTGGCGCCCTGCTCCTAAAACAAAATCTCGATGAAAGATGAAAGGCTAGTGAGAGCTTGGACTTACCAAAAGGATTAGTTTGAAATATCACTAGCTTTGTATTTTTTGAAGGAATTAAGTACATTTCAGGGTTATTAGTTAAGTACTCTATTAGCCATGATTTCTGAATTAAGATTTTAGCTATAAGAAAAGGGGTTTGAATTTGAGATCAAACGAAGTGGGTGCACACTGTATCTAAAGTTGTTGAAATAGAGCACTTAATGTGTGTAATTTTCCTTGCTCTGTTTTCTGTTTGCAGTTTTCTCAAGTATACCTGATGACGTGTACAATTCTAGTTAAATTGAAAGCCAAACCCAGTCTATAAAATGCAGTAGATAGGGCCTGTACTTCATATTGGTAGAGGCAGTTCAATGGTGACCTAATGGAATGGTCAATTAGCAATCTGAACTTACCAGAATACAGTACAGAGGGTCTGTACTCCGTATCTTGGTAGAGGAGTTCCACTGGTGACCTATTGGAATGACAAATTGGCAATATGAATTTACATAAAATTCACTAACCTTAAGCATGAATTCTTTCTCATTTTTGTTGGCTATTTAATTCTATAATTGGATCCATTTTTCACATATTTGTGTATAACATGAAAATTCTGAAATTACTTGGATTCTGGTTACATCATAACATCATCAAATAATGAATGAATGCTCTAAGAAATTATATTTTGTTCCTAAGAACAGTATTTGTTTCTATGCACTTGCTCCCAAATCACACCGTCTTCTGTTCCTAATTCTTTGGGTTCAGGGGCATGGGGTAGCGTTCTGTGTTCCTGTTTCTGTTCCATATCATAATGTCCTTTAGCCCCTGCAATAAATCAATGGAAAAGTGAGTAAGGAGAAAGCTACATATCCTATCAGCATTGTTAAGTTGTATGACAACAATGCGTATTTACGTTTGCAGTCAGAAAAAGGGACACCTACCATATCTTGCAAAATAAAAAGCGAGGAGGAGAAAGAGAAGAAGCATAAAAAGAAGAGAGATAGAGAAGGCGGTGACAAAGAACGGGAGCACAAAAAACACAAGCACCGTCACCACAAAGACAAAGACAGAGAAAAAGAGAAGGACAAGGAAAAAGAAAAAAGGAAACATGCAAACGGCCATTATCCATTGCCACCTATCGCCGATCCTTCAAAACGGCACCATGATAAGATTTTTAGTTTTTCTTTTTCCTTCTTAATAGTGCCCTTATGTCATGCCTGGAATGTTTTGATTTGGCAAACTTTTATTTATAACTAGCATAGCGACAGTTATGGTTTGGTTTATATACTGATAAAACAATTGCTCCATTTTTTCATATTTGGGGTTCAAAATGATTCAGTTATAGTTATTTATATAAGGTTATAGAAAGTTGTCCTTTTTTTTTTTTCTTAATCAAGATGCTTAAAACTCTAGCATGTTTATGTGACATGCCAATTTTTTGAGTTCACAGCAAAAGAGGAACCATGGCTTTAGTGAAGATCTGCTCTCCATTAACAGACACAAAAGGGGTAAGTCAGGTTATTTTTGTTTGCTATTAGTTTTCTTATATTTTGTTGTACCTCCCTAACCACTATCTGTTTGGTGCCAACTGTTTAGGATGAGTGGGTGGAAAGATTTTGGTGGTGCCACAATTAAATGACCTTTTGTTTCAGTTTTCGTTCTGTTGCTTTTCATATGCCTTTTATGAATTCTATGCTGCCTCTTTTTTTTTGGAGAGAAAATAATCAGGTAATAAAGCATTTATTATTGATGTGATGTTAAACATTCTCCAGCCCATTCCAGTTCTTTGGTTGATACCAGTCTGTAATGTTATGATCATTGTCAGACTTCATCTGTTAGTCCAAAGAGAGTGGGGAAATACCAAGCTGTGCTGCTGTAGCCAAACCATTCCCTATCATTGCTGTTACAATTAAGAAGAAATTCAATTTTTCAAAATGCTAATATCACTTGTATCATTCAGTCTTCCTTTGGTTTTAGATCCTATGCCTTGGACCATTCCAGTACTAAGAGGCTGATTAGCTTATTCATTTTTCTGGCTCCTATAAATGCAGGATTGTTGGTGTAATTGCATCAGCGAACGCCAACATCATTTGAAGTAAATTGAGGTCAGTAACACAGTTGGGGGTAAAAGAAAATAGATAAACTGCCTTTGAAAATAGTGGATAAATATGATCTTAAGATTTGGCAAATCGTTGACAGTTTCTTACTACCCTGGAATTGGAACAAGAATTCCCTTGTCAGAGGGGTTAATTTGTAAAACTGTGGTATTGTGCATTTGTGCTCGGCTGGAATTGAAACGAGAAATTTATGTAAGCTGTTGGGCTCTTAAAGTTTCCAATTTTCAGAAAGTAAAGGAAAATTAAAACTGCGTTAACTTTTTGGGCTCTGTCCAGAAACTAAAAGGGAAAGGCTGGACTCCTTCTGTGTTTGATCAGTAAGTGTAGATTTGGATTTCATTTATTTTGTGTCTTGGGCTGAAACAAGAAAATTTTAAAAGAATAGATTTCTATTTTGTATACAGTGTTGTAGGTCCAGAATATTCCTAAGAATAGTATAAACAGAGATGACATATAACTTAAGAAGTAGCCAATCAATTAAGAGGCAAATTTAGCAAGTTTAAGAACAATTTTGTCATTTTTTTACTCTCACGCACTACCTCGCTCAAACTTTACCAAACAAGTAAGAAGTAACAAAAATTAGTATTAAGTTAACCAAGATTTTTCCCTAATTAATCTTGTTAGTGCTAAAAAATTTCCAATATTCTTTTCTACAGGAATTTCCCATATAAGTGGAATATATTCAAACTAAGGGTCTTAAGATAAATTAAAGGATTTTGAGAAAGAGAAATGGATTGTATTTAATTAATTGTGTCAAATACAATCTGTCTGAGTCTCCTTATATAGGGATCGAGTTACAATCATTCATCAACTGCTAACTATTATGCTAAACTAACCGGGTTTGTTGTAACAACCATCTTAATAGACTAATAGGCCTAACAAACTAACAAACAAACTATGACGCCTAATTACAAATGATCTTGCTCCTTTGGTTGACTGTTTGCTCCAGTAGCCTCCTTTGGTTCATTCTATTAACTTTTTATTTAATGAACATGGACATGTACACATGGCCTAGAGGTTACTGGAGCAAACAATGAACCAAAGGAGCAAGATAATTTGTTAGTTAGTTACGCCTAACAATCTATATATTAAGATGGTTGTTACTTGTTACAATAAACACGGTTAGTTTAGAATAATAGCTTAGTTAGCAGTTGATGAATGATTATTAATTGTAACCCCCTATATATATAAGGAGTGAGACGGATTGTATTAAGGACCCTTAATTTGTATAGGAGGAGCTGGTGATCATGCGATCGATGACACACACACAACACACAATGCATGTGCGCATCAGTTTTCATTCCAAAAAAGGAAATGGAAAATCTTCTATTATTTTTTTTATTAAGATCTAGGCACGCGATCCACGCGTATATACATCAGAAGCAATAGAAACAATTAATATATACACATTATATATGTGAGTTAATTAATTTGCTTTCAAACTAATAAATGATACGTATATAGCAATCGATCGATCGATATATGGTGAGGAGAGATCTTGATTGGTTTGATCCTGTCTACTGTGTTGGCAACTTGGTATCAATTAATATATGCCAATAGGCCCGCCCAATGGGAGATGCATGCATGCATGGTTGTTGACATTTTAAAATTTGTTTATTATTAAAAATTGGAAGTTAAGTCACTAAACTATTTAATACCTTTGTTATTATAATAAAGAATTTTCTCCATCTGAGTTTCGAACCCATGACTTTTTACATATAGATCATATGTCTTAGCTACTAGATCAAAGACTAGTTCTCAACACTTTAAGATTTTGTGCCTCCCACTTCTTTTTCCGATCTTCATGCATTTAATTTCCATGAAAATCTTCATTAATTTTCTCAAAAAAAAAAAAAAAAAAAATCTTCATGCATGATAACGTGCATGTGAAAGAATTTACCCAGACACCATGACATGATTGCTAGTTTGCTACCTCCCACTCGAACCCATGCATGGAATCCATATCCTCTCTGACGTAACATGTATAATATTTATGTTTCAATCACGTCCGACGTCTGATCAGAATCCGGACTAATTCAGTCTGAGATGAAATGCACGTGGCCCCCCTTAATATATAGTTATGCAGATTCTAATTGATCTAATCCATATCCAAACAGAAATATTATGTTAATACAAATTCAAACCCATCAGTTAATTACTATGACATTAATTATTTGTTAATTTAGTACATATCTTTTCTACTTTAGTCCAACTTTTAACTTTAAGAATTATTTGTTACAGATCGAAATAAATATATCAGATATGGACTTGCATTATTGGAAGATGGCTTCTAAAACGGTATTATGAATTTATAATATTTATTCTTGTGTAAATTAATTATCTCGGCAAATTAATACGGTCAGCTGATTGATGCAAAATAAATCTGCTGCGATCGATTTCAAAGAATTGTGAGATTTTCAAATTCAACTGTTCATCTGTTTTAAAATTCGTACATAAAAATTAACTATTTTTGAGATTCATATATTTAAAAAATTAACGGTTTGAAATAGCAAGGTCCTGCGATTTTTGGAATCGCAGCAGATTTATTTCCGTTCTTGAATGTAGCACCAAGGAAGAATAACTTTTACTTGAGTCCATTAATTTTTTATTTCATTTGTCACTAGCTCTCAATCTTACTCGATCTCGTAGTGTGTTAATTAATTAAGAAGCGTTCTAATGATCCTATATATATTAAGCTCAGCATTTCGATCAATATATATATATAACAATTAATTAATTAATTAATGGGAATGAACAAGAGACACATACACTCTCAATTCTCCGAGTTTTGTGACACGTTAATCCCGGTCCACGTTTTGAAATTGTACGTGTTAATTAAATGGCTAAATAGATATGTGTGCTAAAAAAATCTGAATTTATTAGATTGTTGTCTGCTGTCTAATTCTTTTACTTAACGCCTTAATTAACATTCTCATCATATTTTAATAAAATGGTACAATAGAGAACTAAATTGTTTTCATTTAAAATTTATTTATTATTTGGAAAAAGTTGGGGCCGGTAAAAGTCTCCCAATTCAAATATCAATAGTAATAATAATAATAATAATTTATACAAGTTTTGAATCTACAACCTCCAACAATTGAGACATTAAATTTTGCCACTAGATCAAAACCGATTCTCAATTATTTTCGATTGTTAGCTTATAAAAATATACTATATAAGTATTTAATTTACATGGTTAATATTTTAGAAAAGTTAATAATGTATTGCATTTTTAAGCTATTTCTATATATGCTAACACAAATCCAAAATTTAGAATTTATATATATGTAATGAATCATGCATGGTTTTTTGGAAGTATCCCAAGTTCAGACATTTTGATTTGAAAATTATTATGGGCAACCTTTAATTTTTGAAATATAAAAATTACATGTGCTCCTTGTGAAATATAATTTTTAGTTATTGAATTATGAAAAGTGAGAAGCGAGAGGAAAAAAGTAATGCATGTTCGGTGGCTTGGAGTACAGAAACTTTTTTGAAATTATGTTAAAATAGAGGTGACAAATGAAACTAAATTGAATGAAACTGTGTTATTGAATGGGAAACTTGCAGTCAATTTCTTCACTTTACCACTTAAAATTAAGTTTTACAGTTTCTCGATCTGTTTTCATCATGAAAAGATGTGGTCAGAGTGGAATTGTATAATATATTAATATAGCTTTCTCTAAGGAGGCGCATGTTTCCAAGATGGGAATTTGCTTCTATTCGTCTTCCAAATGGAAATATAATAATGTGGAATTGGTGAAATATTTGAGACAATACAATTATTTCCTCACAATCTTATGCATGTGCTGCTAAAACATATAAAATTAAGTTACCTTTAAAGAAAATATGATAAAATTAAGTTAAATACAAAAAAATGGAAGGAAAATATTGATGGTTAATTAATGAATATCCGTATGGATATATTGTAAAAGTTTTTTTTTAAATAAAAATTAGAGGTCAAGACATAAAACTATTTAATATGTATAAAAAAAATTCAATTCAATTTCGAACCTGCAACTACTAAAAAAAAAGAATTGTCTTTGGCAATAGATCAAGAATTGATTCTCTATATGGTAAAACTTTTGGTAACACTTTTGAAATGAGGACATTTTTTTCTTGATGTTTAATTAAAACTTTATACATGTTTTTCACATGTTGTAAAATTAATTCTACTGACAAGAATTAATATTGGGTTAACCATTAAAAAAAATTCATATTGGGTTTCTTGGTTGTTTCTTTCTCCCTTCCTTTAGGCCTCGTTATAAATTTTACTCCTATATTTAATTTGTCTTATCTCCGTTCCATTGTCATCTAGTATTCTACTGTAAATAAACAATAATTTTTGAGCTGGGGGCAACATCGATCTTACTCTGAATTAATAAATACATTTTTTTGTCTTTTACACATCAATCTATCTTTTATTTTTGTAAAGGTTAGTAGCTACACATCGATCTATCATTAGCACGGGTTCAAATATTAATTACTTGCCAATTGCAATACTGCTAAATAATGTTGCCAACCGGGAAAAGAACAACTAATAATGTCAATAAATAGTGCTGGACAAACATTCATATTGACCGGTCAAGAATTGAATTTTATGGTTAAATCTCAATATATAGAGAAAAAAAGAAAGGGACGTCTTTTATTTTTATTTTTTATGGCGAATTCTCATCAGCTTCAACTATGTGATATATATATATATATATATATATGAGTAAATCTAGGATGTGACGTGCTCACCAAGAGGGTCTGGTGAGCACAACTCTAAAAATATATCAGATCAGATTTAAATGACGAATCAAAACCGTTGAAATCCATGTACTTCGTGAGTGATGCATATACATGCAAACTTTTGAAAGTTTCGAATTCATTTGCTACGAGGTCAAACGGTCAAAGTAGTGATGAAAAATAAATATATAAAACAACTAATATAATAATTTATTAAAATATTCATTACTTTGACTGCTTGACCTCGTAGCAAATGAATTCAAAACTTCCAAAATTTTGCTTGTACATGTATCACTCACGAAGTACATGGATTTTAACGGTTTGGATTTGTCATTTGAAGCCAATTCGATGCATTTTTGGAGTTGTGCTCACCAAACCCTCTTGGTGAGCACGTCACCCCCTAGATTTACTCTCTCTATATATATATATATATGAGTAAAACTAGGGTGCTCTTAAGTTCACCTAACCTCTTGTGAACTTGACTCTAAAATATATCGAATCGACTTTAAACGATGAATCCAAACCGTTGAAATCCTTCTACCTAATGATTGATGCGTCTACATGTGAAAATTTTAAAGTTTTGAATTAATTTAATTATAGAGTCAAGTAGTCAAAAGAGTTCAAAAAATTAATGCATTAAAATTAATTTATAAACCTTAAATTTTTGACCTCTTGACTCTATATTAAATTAATTCGAAACTTTAAAATTTTCACATGTAGACGCATCACTCATTAGGTAGAAGGGTTTGAATGGTTTGGATTCATCATTTAAAGTCGATTCGATATATTTTAGAGTCAAGTTCACAAGAGGTTGGGTGAACTTAGGAGCACCCTAGTTCTACTCTCTCTCTCTATATATATACATAGGTGAGTTTATTTCATTACAGAATCTGTTTCAATTAGTGTTGTAAAATGCGGTCCATGCGGGCGCATATGCGTATGTAGTTCGATTCCGCATAAAAATTTTCATGCGGTCTCAAATATGCGGTTTTGCATATGCCGCCGCATATTTTCCGCATATTGGTCTGCATACGTGCGAATTTATTGTTTGAATGATTTTAATGGGAATATATTACATGTTTTGAGTGGAAATAAATTAATATATAGTTTAAAATCCGCATATATGAGTCCGCATGAAATTCTGCATATGCGGCCGCATACCGCATATGTGGTATGCAGTGGCCTTCCTCATGCATGAACAAAACCGCATTTTACAACATTGGTTTCAATGATCGATGTTTATCCTAAATCAGCCTATTTGTTATGGCCTCTTTTTGGTGCAGGTTTAGAAAAAATAATCCTTACTTTAAATTATCCATTGTTTTATCTTTTAATGTTTCTATTTTGCATCACAAAGACAATTTGATTTTTCTATCAGACTTCGATATCTTGGAAGAGGGAAGCTCCCAGACTAAGAACGATGAGGATTATATTCTTGGTTTAGACAGATTGGGCCTAGAGGAGCACCTCCAAATGATGGAGGATATCTGAGTCATTGATGAGGCTTGCGGATTGATCCCTGGCCTCCTCTTATTCTGTCTCGGCTGATGATACTCTCTCTGATATTCAAAGTGTCTCTTATGTCTCTCACTATTTCAAGTATATATATAGTGGTGCTTGAAAAATGATTCTGTGAAACATTATAATATCAGTTTACTTAGCAAATTTTTAATTGTTTGCAAGCTGCTTTATGTCATGTTGGATCCGAATTTATCTTGCTTGTAAAACTTTGTATTTTTTTTTCTTATGGTAACTTTGGTACGTAGTGTGTACCGGTCCTCTATTATAAAACTGATTTTAATTTCATAATGAAACAGGTGGGTTTCACGTACCCACTCTTGTCAAAAGAAAATAATTACAGTTTAACAAGATACTAATAACAATTGTCATGCACTAATTAAATAGAAATAATTTGATACAACTTTAAAAATGTATGTTTTAGCACTGGCTACTAGCTAGGGTGTTATTGCGCGGTGGAACTGTTTCACGTTTCGGATTTCATTAAATAACTTCCAATATTTGTGGTTCTGCTGGTTACAACACCGCTGTCAACTTAATTTTCATAAATTTTCATCTGACTATTTTGCGTTATAAAAGAATAATATGATGTTTTCTGATTTTGGATATTTGAAGAGATGATTTTGGCAATTTTCGAAAAGACATGCACACACACACACACACACACACATATATATATATATTAGTAATTCTGGTTGAATGCTAACATTAAAAAAATCTCTAATAATCAGATGAGGAGTTAATCAAAACACATGCATCGATCGATCCAAAATGCTTTAGCGTATGCATTTAAGTACTCAAACTCATAGCTTCATATATACGTTCAGAAATTCAGTTCTAAATAATGGTACAATATTTTGAAAAATACGAAATATTGGTGTTTTAATTGAGTCCTCCATACCAGACCATGGACATTGGACAGGAAAGAAGTGGGGGCACAAAATCGATCGTGCTAGCTAGCTAGCTATTTCTATTAATTGCCTCTTAATTTCCATGCGCGTGAATCGCGTGCCTTGCATGCAATAGAAGTTTATACATTATTCTTTTATTTTTGGCATGGCATTGCATTGGCATTGCTCCATCATCAAATCACGAGCTGCACCAGGGCACCTAATTCGATCGATCTCCAGTTGAAAAACGCGTCCCAGTACACTATATATATACACTCTCCTTTCACCCTCATTTCTCCCATCAAGTCTAAAGTCTAAACACATCTTCATCAGTTAATTAAGAAACCCTAAAACCTAGCTAGCTAGCTCCATTATTTCAAACAATGGGCAGCCTATACACTGATGTTACAGAAAATAATCCTACATTCCCCTTGAACCCGCTTGATCCCGAGGAGTTCCGGCGGCAAGGGCACATGGTAATTGATTTTCTGGCCGACTATTACCGTGAAGTGGACAAGTACCCAGTTCGTAGCCAGGTTGAACCTGGATACTTGCGCAAATGCATACCTGAATCCGCTCCGAACCAACCTGAGTCAATGGAAAGTATCCTAAAAGACATAGAAAGCCACATTGTGCCAGGAATCACTCATTGGCAGAGCCCAAACTACTTTGCGTATTTCCCATCTAGTGGCAGCACTGCAGGGTTCCTCGGTGAGATGCTCAGCACTGGGTTTAACATTGTCGGGTTCAACTGGATGTCGTCCCCTGCTGCCACCGAACTGGAGAGCATTGTCATGGATTGGCTCGGTAACATGCTAAAGTTGCCTCAATCCTTGCTCTTTTCTGGAGGTGGAGGTGGGGTGCTCCAGGGGACAACCTGTGAAGCCATTCTTTGCACCCTCACAGCCGCAAGAGACAAAATGTTGGACCAGATTGGCCGTGACCAGATTAGCAAGCTAGTGGTGTACGGCTCCGACCAGACACATTGCGCTCTCCAAAAGGCGGCACAGATTGCTGGTATCAACCCAGCAAACTTCCGTGCTGTACAGACATTCAAATCTGAGTCCTTCGGTCTCTCTCCAGTGGAGTTAATGAAGCAGGTGGAAGCTGACATTGCGGTAGGTTTGGTGCCGCTGTTTCTCTGTGCCACAGTGGGGACCACTTCATCAACTGCAGTAGACCTCTTGCCGGGGCTGTGCAAAGTAGCAGCAAAGAAGGGGATGTGGGTGCATGTTGATGCAGCATATGCCGGCAGTGCGTGCATCTGTCCAGAATTCAGGCATTTTATAGATGGCGTAGAAGATGCAGATTCGTTCAGCTTCAATGCACACAAATGGTTCTTCACCACATTGGACTGCTGCTGCTTATGGGTGAAGAACCCGAACTCACTTGTTCGGGCACTCTCAACAAACCCCGAGTATCTCAGAAATAAGGCCACTGAGTCGAAACAGGTAGTCGATTACAAAGACTGGCAGATTGCGCTCAGCCGTCGATTCAGGTCACTCAAGCTGTGGATGGTTTTGAGGAGTTATGGTGTGGCTAATCTCAGGAACTTCTTGCGGTCACACGTTAGAATGGCCAAGGTTTTCGAAGGGCTCATTTCACTTGACACCAGATTTGAGGTCGTTGTGCCAAGGTACTTCGCCACAGTATGCTTCCGCCTGGTATATTCATCTCATGATCTTCATGATCAGATAGATCATGGTCTCAACAACAACGAGATAAACAAGAGGCTTCTAGAGATGATTAATGCTTCGGGCAAAATTTACATGACGCACGCTGTCATAGGAGGAATTTACGTCATCCGCTTCGCAGTGGGGGCTACTCTCACCGAGGAATTCCATGTCCGGAATGCATGGAAAGTGGTGCAGCACCATGCCAATTTCTTGCTCTCACAGATCGATCAAACACTAATTAATTAAAGCTAGCTAGCTGTCATTATGAAGCTATTTATATATTCTTTATGTGCGTACGATCGATCGAGTTGGTAATTAAACATTGAATAAGCTATTTATATATTGGTTACATTTTTTTTCCTCGTATTTTTTGTGTAATCAATATTAATGTACTTGTTGAGCTTAATTATTGATAAATAATTTTCGTTTTTAATTTGACACCAATTTTATTTCTTTTGGAATACAAAGTTAATTACGAAGTCCGGGCAAGCACATGTACAGTAAAATAAATAATTAATAATAAACATTTTAGCCAAATGGTTCAATTAAAATAGTGGGGCCAACATGAGATATCTCGCCTAATTGCTGGTCTCTGCAGTAACTTTAGTTTGGATATATATATATAATAAAAATTAATTTGTTCACATCTATCTGGAACTGGAAGTAACTTTTTTGTTTGTAAAAACAAGTTCATTGTCAAATTAAGTTTCTAATTTGTCAGTCGCAAATAACACCTTGAAATAAAGAATTGCTGCGTATGTAAGTACGTAGTGCATAGATTAATTACTTATAAGTCGTAATCCTCTTAGTTTAAAAATATTCGATTATTTATTCCATATATGGCATTTCATTTCTTTTTAATTTCCTCTTCTCCTGTCTCGGGGGAGGGTAGTACTTGATAAAAGATTAATTCGTTCTAGCTTGATATTTATTTCTTTAATCAGTGAATATATAGGAGCATACACACACACACACACACACTCTAGATCAGAATCATAGGGAAGTATATATGGAAAATTAACTCTTGTAGACAAGAATTCAATAATACTAGCTGGCTAGTTAGCTAGTCATGTTATCATGTACTCAATAAATATTAATTTTTCATCAAAATATTTTGCATGGACGAATCAGAGAAATGAACTCATTAAAAGCTTATCGATGTGATATTGAAATATTGTACGTACTCAACCTTAATTATTTTGGAGGTACATATTAATAAAAAAAGGCGGGCCTTAGCCTCTGTGTATATATTTGCTCAGTATAACATCTAGTGGGAGCCAGAGAACAACGTGATTCACGCGCCTGACGCAATACACTTCTGGTTGTATCTTTGTCGACGCGGTGGACCATGCACAGTCCTAGAGTAGAAAAAACATATCTTGATCAAGTGAACAGATACAGCTGCCGTGTCGTGACTAAAATATAAATGGGTGGTCATGGCATACGAGTCACGCCGTGACCGTTTGCGTATCGTGTCCAAACGTAACTAGTCACATTTCTCACATTTAACTATTTTTCATAATTTAGATTAGTTTATTCAAGATTCACTATTTAATCAAAGACTTAACAGTCCTAATTACACATGACTCGCGTGACCACGTGTCGTGTCGTGCCGTGACGTAACCAGATTTTTAGCGTGACGTGCCGTGTCAAATTTTCAAAAGATAGTCACGGCACGCGATACATGAATCATGCACAGCACGGAAAAGTCACACATGCCTTGCCATTCCGTACCGTAACCGTACCGTTCCGTAACAGAACCGATTTTGCTGTGCTATTTTTCCCACTCTATGCACAGCACACCGTACCGGGGTGATCATGCAACTTTTAATAAATGTATGCAATATTGGTGCAATTGTTCAATAAGATATATATTATATATAGGATCTTGATTACATATCTCTTAACTTTACATTAGTAATATACTTTCAGAAATAATCTAAATAAAAAAAAAATTTAGAGACATCGTTTGTTCGAAATTCTGGATATATATATCTTAGAAATTAAAATTTTATGTTAATTAAAAATCCATTGATAATTTACTATAATCAATAGGCACTTTTGATTGTATCAAATCACTTGATGATTTAACCTCGTCATTTATTTATAAATTATTTTAAAGATTGAAGTACTTAAAGAATTTTAATTGATTATATTGCATCAAAAAAAACTTGATCATGATGAATTATTTGAAAATGCCTACGTGATTCCAATTGAAAGTTAACGTCAATGTACTCTGCAAAAGTAAAAAATAATTCCAGAGACTGAGCTCCTACAAAGTATTAATATGAAAGTGAGGGCAATTGAGAGCGTATAAGAAAATAATTAGATTAATAGACATTAATTGAAACGTTGAAATTAATAAACACACCATGAAACTTTTTTTACTTCTAATTTTCAACTTGATCTTATACCCCAAAAAAAAAAAAAAAAATCTGAAATTCACAAATTCGTCAATCAAAATCCTCGTGCAAAATATTTTGAGAATATTAATATCATGGAATTCCGGGAAATTAATGCGTTCAGTCTTGTCCAAACCACTTGTCTTATTACAATATAAAATTGTTTGCGCCTTGCTCTGTTTATACGTTGTTCGTTTACTTATTTACAATCTGGACTAGGACCTCGATCGGGCAACACGTGCAAAATAAAACTTAATTTGTAGACGTTTGTTGCAGTTGCAGACAACACATTGTAAAAATCCCCTTCTGTATGAAAGACCTGACAAAATGACTGAGTAGAGTGGACAAAACGTGCCGTGCCGTGACTAATATGCAGGGGCAGATGCGGACTCAGGATTTTCGTCAGGCAAAAAAATATCGAATCGGATTTCAACCCATTAACTAATTTGATACTCGATAAAAAAAACAATGCTTTAATTTATATTTTTCAATACTCTGACTTGCAATTTCTGATATTTTAACCTATAATTCTAATTACCAATCAAAATTCATAAAATTTATTTTAATTTTAATTTTAAATTTAACCCAAATTACAAATCAAACATTCAGAGGAGGGGGAGGGGACAAATTTTCTTTTCAGAGGGGGGCCGAGTTGATCGAAACGTCCTAAACTCCACTAAAACTCACAATCCAGGGGGCGCAGCTGCCCCCCCCGGATTAATATGGGTCCGCCCCTACTAACACGCTGTGACTTTGGTCTCGTGCTATGCCATGCCATGGACCAAGTGAACAGTCACACATGCCGTGACTATTCGCGTGCCGTGTCCCAACGTAACTTGTCACATTTAACTATTTTTTTCATAATTTAGGTTAGTTTATTCAAGATTCATCATGTGATCAAGACTTAACGGTTATAATTACACGTGACTTGCGTGACCACATGCCGTGACCAGATCTTCGCTTGATGTGTCGTGCCGTGTCAAATTTTCGAAAGATAGTCACGGCACGCGACACGCGAGTCATGGCACACGAACAGTCACATGTGCCGTGCCGTTCCGTACTGTAACCATTCCGTTCCGTGATAGAACCGGCTCCGCCTTGCTATTTTTTCCAATCTACTGAGGAGCTCTGACATCTGAGTTGCTCATAATTAATTTGGGGCCCCAGATAACTTTTGGTTCTCTCCGGCCTCTTGTCTTTTCTTTAGTAAGATTATAAGCCCATTTGCTTCAACCAGGCCACAAATATAAACTGGGTTTATTGTTCAGAGTTATTGGGGCACTTCAAATTTGTGCTTCCTATTTTCATAATTTTGTTTTCTGGCTGGATTGCCAAATGCCAATGGTTTAACAATAAATTGCAATCGTTGTCTCGTATTATGTAACAGCTTGCTTGTAATTTTTTCTATCAATACAATCACCTACAAACTTTCAACAAAAAAAAACTAAAAGAAAAAAACAAATTACAAGCCCTCGTTTGCCCCAACCTCACTTCTACAGCAAAAATAATATACACATATTGAAGAGTAAATTTCTTATTTTTCAATTAAATAGTCAATCTGAATTATTATTGAAAACAAAGAAACATGGAAATTACATTTGAACTGTCAATCTTAATTATTTGACATATTCCTTATTGCCGGAAAGAAATTTATGACGTTTTCATACACTACAGCGCCTTAACCTCCCCACAAAGGGGACGCCCATCCATTCATAGTCGAATCTAAGAAAATTTTAGAAAATTTATGACGTTTTCATAGTTTATGAAAGAATAATAGGTTCATTATTGATTTAAGTTGTTAAATAAATAAATATAGTTTCGAGTGACTTAAGATAAATTTAATACTAAGTTCCGGTCTAATTAATAAATTAAATAATATCATACCTATCTATTATATTGTCTTTTCTATTAAACTCATTTTAGTTTATAAAGTACCTGTTTTTATCTTTTATTAAGAAAAACAAACATACATTTACATGTTTCAGAAAAAATACTAATACTCTAGTTGATCGGTTTTTGAAAACAAACGAGTCATTTATCTACTTCTAACGTTTACCTTACAAGCATATACTTATGATGCTTACACGAGTATATACTCAAATGTCAGTGCATATGTGTCAGAAGTAGAAAATTGATCAATTTTTTTTCGAAAATTGACCAATTAGAAGGCATACATATTTGTGAAACATACACCGTATTATTTTTTTTTTCAATTTTCTTAATAAAGAGCAAAATAGATACTTTATAAATTTGAAATGAGGTTTAAAGACAATAAAATAAAATAAATACTTTAGAGGGAGAAATACGATAATTTAATTTCAAAGTCTTTGAGAGAGATACACAAAATCCCCTCTTTAAATTAAACTATACTTGGGCTAAATAAATTATATAACATGTGAAATTTTCTGTCAAAGAAAATGTTTATTTATCCGTTTATTTTTATTCCTTAATTAATTATTTAAATCATGATTTAAATAATAAACTTTAATTAAACAAAAAAAGTAAATCCATCTGATTCTGATAAGTGATAAGTAAGTAACTTAATTTTATATTTTAAAATAAGAAACAAACATGATTTAAGACCGGCGAGGCGATAGATATTGTGAGCAATTAAGATTATAATTGACGTCATTTGGTTGATTCCAAGAATTGTAAGTAACAGAAGCCGATGAGTTCCAAGTTGCAGAAAGTGCCGATGGAGTAAATGAAATACAATCAATTATTAGTCGATTCGTCAACTTCCTCGTAGAATTCGAGCCAGTGCCCAGTGCCCAGTGCTATGAAATTAATAAATAACCAAACCTTATTCAGTCGGACTGGGTCTGGGTTGGCTACTGCTTTTGTTGTTTGGATTTCTTGTAATACATCCATCGATCAAAGAGAATGAGAAGGGAGATCATGTCGGCTTCGAACTTGGTCGACTTGGGCAATAATCTGAAGTACGCAAGAGAGCATGTAGAGAGGATACGGCGCGATAGGTTTTTCATTGGGAGAGAAGAGAAGAATCCACTGGCTGAAGACATGCATCAGGCTGTCAACTACCTCTCTCAGGAGCTTTACTCTAAAGATGTTCACTTCCTTATGGAACTCATCCAGGTATGTATGTATAGGTATACTGTACGTCAGGCTGTCAACTTAAGGTTTAATTAATTAATATATATCCAAGTATCCAACCCAACCCAACCCAACGTACCCAACCCAAGTATTATATATATTTTTAGTTAATTTTATGTATGGGAGGCAGAAATGAAGCTCCGCATTTCATTTCTTTTAATTTTGGAGTAGAGTAAGCTTTTCATTTTAATTAAAAAACAAAAGTACAAATTGACTCTATCCAGATCCTCTCAAAGCGGACCCAACCCACTAGACCATCTTCCTGACACATATGGCACCGGCATACTAAATTTGTCAAAAAATTTTGTTAGTTTAAGGGATAACGTGGAATTAAATATATAATGCTCTCTGTGTGGGAGGTCGCTGGTTCGAAATTCAGATGGAGATCTTTTGTAGATATTAAATAGTTGGATAGCTTGACCTCCAACTTTTACTCAAAATATGCCCTCAGTGCCAATCTAGGAAAATGTGGACTCCTGTATTTCCTTGCTTCCTTGCTTGCTTGCGGTCCTATTACACAAAATTGGCCTTGTAATTATTTAACCTATAGAGTTGTCATCCTCACTAATCGATCCAGTGAAATATTGTGAGCCATAGCTAGTTTCCTTCTGACTTGCATAGTATTAAACCCTATGTAGATCAATTTTGTAAAGTGATTGTTGCTGTTGCTTGCAATATTCAGTAATAATACTGCACAAGCATGTGTGCTTGCTGGTGTATATGGCTAAAGATTTAGTTTTTGTATCATAAATACAAATGTATATGTCGCATCTGACAGAAAGTATTATGAATTGCAGTCATAATATCTCTATTGTTTTGTTTTTTGTTTATGATTTTGTGTATCAAGATGCATTGCTGATTCTTTGACCGGCTAGTTCTGTAACGTACTATTTCTCATTGTTTCATTATGAACAATTTGTCAGAATGCTGAAGACAATGAGTATCCATCAGGAGTGGCACCATCTCTGGAGTTTGTGGTCACTTCGAAGGGTATAACTGCAACTGGGGCAACCTCAACTTTGCTCATATTCAACAATGACAAGGGCTTCTCTCCTGCTAACATTGAATCCATTTGCCGTGTTGGAAAGTCAACCAAGAAAGGGCAGCAGTATTGTGGCTATATTGGCGAGAAAGGTGATTCTTCAGCAATTAAGTATTGTTCTATAATTTTCTCTGACTACAGATAAGTAGGTAACTATGATTTCTGACAACCCCAATATACAGAGCGCCTCTGACTAAGAAGAAAGTGCAAATTTAGTTTTCTCGAAAAATAAAGAAAAATGATGTGCTTAATTACAATTTTATACATTTAACTTCATTAACTCAACAAAAAGTATGTTTCATTGTATTTACTGTATTAATTAATATGGCGGTAAGCCCAAGTGAGTTTCCTTCTGATCATGCATATATGTATACTTCCGTTTGGTCTTCTTTAGTTAAACTTGTGCTGACTTCTGGAATAGACATGCTTCAACAATCAACATGCAATAAGCAGCTTTTTAATACAATTGGTTAATAATTAATTCAAAGTCTTCAAAACCAGAGAACTTTAGGTTGCATAATTCAAAACCTGTTTATGATTTTTACAATTATCTTATATATTCGATACTTTTAAAATTATATCACATAGAAAGCAATAGAGAAAAAATTATAGTCAAAATCACCTGACTAACATAAAGTTCAAATACTGGAAAAGAATAGATTATTTATATTAGAAACCATATAACATTGGTTACCATATAGTCTATGAGTTTAACAGAGTGCTCTGCATCTTTTATAGTTTTTCCTATTTATATTTTGCCTCATTGAAATTATGTAGTGAAGTTGACCTTAATATATTTTGTAATATTTAAATACTCATAAATTTCTAATGTATCAGTCATAGACACAGAATATATTATTAAACATATTCTTTTATATATTTTTTGTAAACTAAAATAAGTACATCAATCTGTCAATCGAGGTCTATAAACTCCACATGTTCATGATTTACTATTAATTGTTTATATTGATGGCTAGATATCTTCTAGTTTCTCCTATTTTCATCAGTGTGATACATAATAGTTGCCTATGCATGTTTTATCTTTTGTCATTTCTACACTAGTCATTTTTTTTGTTCATTTTGATGCAAAATACTGAATACAAAGCAATTTCATTTTATTGCAGGCATTGGATTCAAGAGCGTATTTTTGGTGTCAAGTCAGCCTCACATCTTTAGCTATGGATACCAGATAAAGTTCAATGAGGAATCTTCTACTGAGTGCGAGATCGGCTACATTGTGCCAGAATGGGTTGATGAACACCCTACCGTGTTTGATCTGAAAGAGGTATACGGTTCCACAAAAGTTCTTCCAACCACCACAATAATTCTCCCTCTAAAGACAACAAAAGTTGCAGCTGTAAGGAAGCAACTCTCGTCCTTCCATCCAGAGCTCCTCCTCTTCCTCTCAAAGATCCGAAAGCTTTCTGTTAAGGAGATTGGCCACAACAATACCAATCAGACTGCTCTTACCGAGGTCTCTATTTCTAGTGCGAAGGACAACCAGACTAGGAAAAATGTGGATGCTGAATCTTATACGCTCCACCTAGATGCTGATGAAGCTGGCAAAGAAGAGCAATGCACTTATTACATGTGGAAGCAGAAGTTCCAAGTAAAATCAGAATGCCGTGTGAAGAAAAGAGAAGAAGTGGACCAGTGGACAATTACACTCGCATTCCCTCATGGGCAGCGGTTGGGTGGGGCCCAAGCACCTGGCATTTATGCCTTCTTGCCAACTGAGATGGTCACAAACTTCCCATTTATAATTCAGGCTGATTTCCTCCTTGCTTCTTCAAGAGAAACAATACTTTATGACAGCCCATGGAATAAAGGGATTCTTGAATGCGTCCCTTCAGCTTTTGTTAATGCACTTGCTGCATTGGTGAAGTCAACAAGTGATGCACCTGCATATGCTCTTCCCCCAAAATTCAAGTTTCTCCCAATCCAAGCATCTCCCTTGCAATTGCTCGACTCAGTTCGGATCTTTATTAAAAACAAGGTGTTGGAAGAACATATAGTCCCCTGTGAGTCATTCAATAAAAAGAAGATATTTAGTAAACCTGGTGAGGTTCGGAGGTTAACTTCTCAATTTTGGAATCTACTAGACAAAGCACAAAAGTTGGGGGTAGATTTGCAGAGCATATCTTCCCATGGTACGTATGTCTTGAGCTCTTGTTTTGACACTAATGAATTTGATGATGTATTGGGGTTTCTAGGAATCGGGTATATGGATTGGGGCTGGTATCCAAAGTGCATTGAAGGATCCGTTCTTGTGAAAGAGGCCCCTGAGGAGGTCTATATGATGTCTATCCAAAGTGCATTGAAGGATCCGTTCTTGTGAATCGGGTATATGGATTTGTTTTCCTGATGTTTTATCTTTGTCAGTCTCCCTATCCATCCCAAATTATCAATTCTTTTTTTAAGAAAAAAATCCTGATAGTGGCTATCAGTTTGAACACAACTTAAATTACATTATCTCATCTGCCTAATCACCCATTCCTACAATTCCTACAAATTGCTAGCCCCTGTTCCCATCGTTTGACAACCAGCTAATTAAAGCCACTGTTCATTAACAGACTGACAAGCTTTCAATAGCCCCAGTTCCAACCTTTTTACATTACAACCATCTAAAACCGCTATTCATCAACAGTATTTTAGCCACAGACAAAGCTTCTTGCCAACCTTGGAACTATATATGCTACACGAATGTACTATATATAGCATTAGAGTTGATGTAGAAATTTCAAATAAAAATATCTAAATTTATTGATTCTTGATGTGCCCAAATTATCAACTCAACCACTGTTTTCGTACTTGTGAACTACAATTAATGCTTAATTAGGTCATCAAGGAAATCCTATGCTGTGAAGTTTGGCTGCTCAATTTCAGTTATCAGCATCCTGATGCTTTTATTGTTTGCATATAGGTGAGGCGTTAATTCTGGCTCGTTGTTTTTCTTGTGCTTTTAGAGTATATATAGCACAAGAGCACCTTTTGTTATTGTTTTTACATTTTAGTTTAGTAGTGGCCGGGGCTTGTTATCATCAGAGTTCTTGCTGTTGCACTATTAATTAATAGTTATTGTTTAATTTAAATTCTGAATCTCATACATATATTTTGTTATTAATTCCTTGGTGAAATATGCTATATTCATATCTATATTTTTCCTTCAGTGTATACTTTTTGAGAAGATTGACTCTTTTTATCTATAGTATATGGCTCGAACTCAATTAAAAATAAAATCATTTTTGCAGGAATTTCAAATATATTCGGCCCACTAAATAATTCAACGGGTCAAGGACCCGTTGGATGATGTAGCGGGTCAATTTGCAGACTTTGTAAAAGAATTGAGTGTATAAATGACTAGCTAGATATGCAGCCCGCATTTTGGTATGTATCCTTTAAATTGAGTTTGGGCTATATGCGCATATAGATAAACATTTCGGCTCCAAACCTCTAATTAAAGTTTCATTACCAAGTTCAGCAATACAACGTATTAAAAAATGCAACAGAACAAAACAGAACAGGTACTATATAACTAATCATGATGAGAGAGAGAGAGAGGTCAAGTACTGCCGATTTTTTTAATAATCGAAATTAATCTAAAAAAATATCGGAAAAGAAGGGGATTGGATTGAGAATATTTCTAAAAGCCATAAAAGCTATATAACCGGATAAATTTATCCTGTCCTCTAGGGACGGAAAAAAATTTAGCATCCCTTTTTAATTAATCCTGTCTACACTAATCACTTAACAAACGGAAAAAAAAAAATTTAACGGATAGATAAATCATGTCCGTCCATCAGGGACGGGGAATTTCTGTCCGTCCATCAGGGACGGGGAATTTCTGTCCGTCCATCAGGGACGTGGAATTTCTGTCCGTCCTTCAGGGACGTGATAAAATGGTCCGTCCGATAATCATTATCTCACACGCGAACCATCATTTGCCCTTTCTGTCCGTCCGCTCGTCCAGCTCCAGCGACTCCCTCAGCGACGCGACTCCGACCCAGCGACAGCGACTCCGACTCCACGCGCGCGAGCACCCGGACGGGTGAAATTTTGACGTCCCTGTCCTCAGCTTCCGCTCCGCCCTCCAATCTGTTTCTAGTTTCCAGGTAATTTTTTTTTTAAATCCGAAAAAATTAGTAAAATTAACAATACGTTTAGATTTAATTTGTTATCAAAAAATTAATTGTATTTAATTTTATTAATTTAGTAATTATTTTTTAGAAGAATTGATAAATTAGAGTTTAGGGTTTAGAGAAATTTATTATTTTTAGGCTCATTTGATATGTGATATAATCAATTTCGTTTAGTTAATTTTGAGATGGTGAAGATAATTTACATGATTATTATAGTAAATTGATAATTGATAATTTACATGATTATTGAGATCGTGAAGATTATACTCAAGCATAGAAAGAGAAAATAATGGTAAAAGCAAATCAATAAAAAATAACATGAGTTGAGAGTTTTTTTTAAAAACAAAGGGAGCAAAATAAAATTTTTAGTGCAGATCATGAACAAAGCACAACTCTAGTCGTGTTTCCAAGTAGGCTCTTTGTATTTTGGTGATTTATTTTTTGGCGCATGGACTTTGAAAAATAATATTATTTATGTGTATGTAGAAAAAATAATATAAATCACATATAACAATTAGATAATTTATACCTTTGAATTTATTTATTCATGTGATTTTTAGAGTTAATAGGTAGTTATTTTATTTAGTAATTTATTTAATCATGTGATTGTTGAGTAAATTTAGATTGTTATTAATTCTCGAGTTATATAGAATTATTTCAAAATGTTATGCATGCAGAATGTCAAGCAGTCGTGGTCCGTGTGACCCTACAGATGCTACAACTGCGAGTGAGGAATTTTTGGATCCCTCATTGTCAGCAAATAATTATAGCGATTTATTATGGATGCCGCACAACCAACATAAGGTTTCACGGATAAATGATGATGTAAGTTACTGAATAAATTATATAATATATTTTTATAGAGTGATATAAGTGTTTAAATTACAGTCTTTTATTTAAATCAATTTGTATAACATTGACAGGATTACAGAGATATAGGAGTGGATGTTCGACATACCCGGACTGGGATTGCTTACCACCATCTGTGCAAACCATTCTTGCTAAGACTCGGCTTGTATCAAGTGTCTCGAATGAAAAACATAATTATCGATCGATCACTTCTCGCTAGTCTCGTGGAGCGATGGAGACCAGAGACTCACAGTTTTCATCTTCCAGTAGGAGAGATGACGATTACTCTTCAGGATGTTTCTTGTCTCTGGGTGTTGCCGATCACGGGGTCACCGGTGACGGGCCGTTCCGACAGTAATTGGTATACCTTAGCGGATGAACTTCTTGGAGCTGGGACCGCAAGTGCGGTGTTTAAAAAAAAGAAGAGGTCGGGGCCGAATGACCTTCAGGAAGTTCGCATGATTTCCGGATATGCCATAAGTTTGAAGTTATTGCGTGATCGGTTTGCTGCAATGCCAAACACAGAGCCAGGTGAGCCTACACTTGAGCAGGTGCGCCAGTACACTAGGGCCTATGTACTCGACTTGTTCGGGTCTATGTTTTTTGCTGATTCGTCGGGAGATTCGGTTCCGGCAATGTATTTACAATTTCTACAAAATATTGATGCACCGAATCAATACAACTGGGGTGGGGTTGTTCTGGCATATCTCTATAGGAGCCTTTGTGTTGCGGTACAGCGTAAAACAAAGAGTATGTCGGGGCCAACTGTGCTTCTACAACATTGGTGTTGGTCCCGCTTACCGACCGGCCGTCCTCGTTCCTTGCATAGTTGGACTCCAGATTGGCGCAATCCGGATGAGCACAGTTGCCCTGCATTCGGAGAAAAATGGTGTTGTCTCCATGATTACTATGTAGGTTACAATCGGAGTAGTGTTAGTTATTTTCGCAACGAACTGCAGAAGTTAGAGGATTACATGATAATTTGGGAGCCTTATACAGATATGTTACTTGAGAACCCAAATGCACTCTCGTTGCGAGTTAATCAAGAAAGCGGCGTTTGGCTAGCCCGTGTGCCACTTGTACACTTCTGGATGATTGAGCACCATTATCCAGATCGTGTGATGAGGCAGTTCGGATATTCACAGGTTATCCCACCACCACTCCCGCTCGCAGAGGATGAGATACGCCGATTACATAAAATTATTCACAGTGCCGTGTCAGGACAAGAAAGTTGGTATGCTATGCACCAAACTTACGTTACTCAGGCATCCAATCCAGCAGACCACTTGGTTGTTCCGACCGGTTACTGGAGCAACATTGAGATATTGCCATATCGACATTGGTTCCAAAATGACTGCATGTTCAATATCTTTCTGGGAAAACGGTGCATAGAGGGTCTTGATAATCCCATTCCAGAATGCAGGGATGAGATTGGCGAAATAGGGTATATCCCTAGTGCTCCGAAATCCACACGTGATGTAAGTTTTACTAAATTAAAAATGTCTTATCTAATGATATTTTTTTTATGTTTGTAACAATATTTTTTTTTACATTTCGTAGGCATTACGAGGGATGAAGATAATCGGGGCAGCTATGCAATTGGTCAAAACGAGAACTTACAAAAAAATTGGAAATTTTTTTCTCAAAGCAAGCTGTGGGCTTCTCAGAGACAACGGTATGGATGCTAAATTGGGAAGCATATTTAGGGAGGCTAATCTTCCAGAAAATATCGATGACATCTCAGATAGTGACGTTCCGGATGATCAAGAACCCATCCCTGAGTTTCACCAAGATCAAAATCCCAACTATCATCAGAAATGGTTTGAAACAAATGAAGGGTTGAATGATTGTTTGGAAGGATTCGCATCCGGACCTAGTCATCTTAATCTGGTAAGTATTAACAAATAAAAATACTTTAATTTGTTGTCAATCATGTTTATCAAGATAGTGAAATGTTGATTGTAGGGAGCAGACGATCAAGGCACGGCCATGCAAGGTGACACGGGTTCTAGTCAGGTCTATGAGGTAACTCCTTCAAAATTGGAAAAAAATTAAAATAATTGTTGAGTGTGGTTATTACAATACTAAAATGTCGGAGATATTGGGAAACACAGGACCCATCCTTGCAGTTATTCTCGGAGATGTTGGTGAACTCAGTGTACCATCAGGCCTCCGCGCAGGACATCACGGGCCCGAGTCAGGTTTATCAGGTAATTCTTTCACATTTGTAAGAAATTTCAAATAATTCTTATTATATTGATTACAATACTAAAAACTTGGTTGTAGGCATCAAATAATTTTGTCAATTGGGATGAGACATTCGCCACACCGACGATACCAGCGTTTGAGAGCCAGACGATGACAGCGTTTGAGAGCCAGACTTACGATGAGGTCCCTACACAGGAGGTGCAATACATGAGTCACACGGGACCGAGTCAGGTCTATCAGGTTGTAATTTCAAAACTTCAATTTTTAAGATAGATTACATCATTGATTATGCTTACTAAATATTACAATGATTGTTGTAGGGTTCGGATGAGCCTTATGTTACTGGTGCGCATGAAGACGTAGGACACAGTCCGATCGTCACGCCATGTACACAAGCGGTGGAGAATATTTTTGGACCATCGTACAATAATGTCTATGTCAGGCGTAAGAGAACGGAAAAACAACCGAAAGACAGCGCAGATACCCAGAACGCGAGCGTCGGTAACCAGACAAGTTCACTTTTAGTTAGGTATTTCTTGCAAGTGTTAAATGGATCATCTCGTTATTTAGTTTATGTATTTGTTTGCTGTGCTAAGAACCGAGTTCACTTTTAGTTTATGTATTTATTTGTTGTGATAAGAACTATGTTAGTTTATGTTACTACCATCAATACTAATTACTTCAAGGTTCAAGCAAGGAAGAAAAAATTCCAAACTCAAAGAAAAAGATCAAATTCAAACAAATTACAAAATCATTCATGCATAAAAATTTCTAAATAAACACGTGAGTATAATATCAAAATCTTCGATTGTAACTAGAAGAGGGTTCTGGAAAAAAAAAAAGATAACATCATAAATTAGAAACGTATGGTACTATATTTATAATAAGAACGATAAAAAAAATTACTTGAATTTTAAAGATCAACGAACCTGCTGCATGCATGTCGGACGTAGAATGTCTAGCTTGTTGTCTCGCTCTACTACTAGAAGAAGCCTCTAAATAAATAATAAAACAACGCAAAGAGATATAATGTATGCACAATTTTCAAATTATAAAATACAGATATTTTGTTATCAAAATAGAAGAAGAAATAACCTGTTGCACGTTTGTCGGACGTGGAGCGTCTAGTCTGGTGTCCCACCGTCCTTTCTTGCATTTCGTCCATAGTCATGACTATACGGTTGTGCCGTCTCCTATCCTTCCTGATTTTATTCTTATATGGAATAATTTTTGGCCCGTCAATGACCGGCCACTCACATTGGTTGCCATAGAAGTGGAATTCCCCACGCCAAGTTTCGGCAAGTTCCTTAGCGGAATACATATGATTCACGAATAAGTTGTGGTTGTAATTCCGTTCCCTACACACGGCAAGTACATGAGCGCACGGTATACCTGTAAGCTGAGGTTTGAGACATGCACATTGGGCCAAGTTTCCATCACTTATGACGACTTTATAACTGAAGGTTTCTCTTTTATAACTAAAATTCTCATCTCGTTCTTTGTATACGACTCTCTCATTATGAACATTTACCTCATGTTCACCGTGCAAACCGAGCGGTATGGACTGCATTGACATGCATTTGGTGATCATTTTTCTTAATAGAGCTTCAACTCGCGCTGACCAAGGCTCCTTAGCGGCTATGCGAGCTAGTGCTTTCTCAAGCCTTTCCGTAAACCACACGACACATTTTGAATATGTAGCATCCACGAGCGCACGGATTGGTAGTCTTCGAGGATCTTTGAAAACCTTGTTCATTGATTCAAAACCATTAGTAGTCATTATTCCCCAACGATACCCGCCGTCTAAGTGTTGATACACCTTTCATGGTCTAGGTATCTCGTTATGATTGTCATGTTGGTATTTTCCGACAGTTTTTAAGTATTTAACTGCATCCGGACTTCTCTTGCGCAGTATTTCGAAGAACTCTTGAAATCTCCGTGGCTTCTTTTTTTTCACAAGTATCTTAAATAGTTCATAATTTTTTTTATTGTGTACATTTTTCATCAAATTCTCAGCCACGTGCTTGTGAACACAATCGTGAACGCACCGGTTGCCTTCCCTTGCACCAACCACCATATCTATCCTTGAATACTTTTTTTATCCCCATGTGCCGGTCGGAAAGGACGCACATAAACCTATTACCAAATACCTCGATGCGCAACCACTTCATGAACTATCCCCATGTTTGGAAACTCTCTTCCTTGACTATTGCAAAAGCCAGGGGAATTAGCTGGTTCTCAGCATCGTAACCGCACGCCATCAGCAATCTTCCTTGATATTCGCCGGACGACAGAAGCATGCATCAATACTAATGATCGGCTCGAGATAAGGCACTTGCAAGCAATGCACGGACCGTAAGCCCACGCGGCGGCCTTAAACAATCTTTCTCTTGGATCATCTGTGGGTACGTGCGCAACTCCATATTTTGTCCCGGGATGTGATCTTTTAATTGCTTCCAAAAGTGGGATGAGAAGGTTGTAAGAGGCTTCCCAACTACTGAATATTTGTGCGATTGCCAGCTCTCGGCCACGCCACAACCTATTATATTTGGGAGTAATTCCGTTAAATCTCTGACGGACTGGCCCTTTAATGCTTTTAATATTTTTGGTAACATCTTCCCTAATATCTTCTCTTATACAGTCGGCGATTACTGCGGCAGTTAATTGTGCATGATCAGTACGATTAGCAGGGAACCAGCATGTATGTGGTGCTCTAATTGTTCTAATTTTCCACTTAGATGAAAATAATCCAGACCTGGCATACAAACGCCACTCACACCTAATGTCCTTGCAATCGACTATCAAGGTTGTTCTATTGCTTTGCGTGTATGTTATTTCAATAATTTTTCCGATGTGGTAATGATGTATTTTCATTTTTAGAGCCTCTTTTGAAGAGTACTCTTTACCTACACCAAGTGGATCATCACTGTGTTGGGACGTACCGAAGAAGCTGACATCTGCCTCTCGGAATCCTGAGGTGTCATTGAAGCTTGCCACCGGATGAAGTCGTGGTGGGCTGGTGTGATTGTACTTAGGTGTATCATGCGGGACATCTCCTTCGGGAATCGGCTTCATCATCCCAGTCAGCATCATTCTCACATGAGTCAGCGTCATCTTCATCATCACTTTGCGGCACATCATCAAGATTATCACAAGGATCGCGTACCTCCGGTGGATCAACCCATGGATTATACTCATTATTGCATTCAGGATAAGAACCTCCGACCTCCGACGGATCGGCCCATGGACTGTACTGATTATAGTATTCTATCTGAACAGTCGGTGACAAATCGTTCACATCGGGATAAGTGTTTAAATTAAGGTCTTGCCTCGGTGTTTGTTGTGTTTGATGGGGTTGGAAGTAACTAGGACCCGCATAGTCTTCACTATATTGGGTCTGCCGAGGTTCTGGTTGTGTCGGATGCAGATAAAGGTCTCGTCTCGGTGTTTATTGTGTCTGATGGGGTTGGAGGTGGCTGGGATCCACATAGGTAGTACTATATTGGGTCTGTCGAGGTTCTAGTTGTGTCTCCGGTACTATACTATTAGTGAATGACTATGGTTGCCCTTCACGGATGATTGGAACCAACTCAATGTATAAATCAACATAACTATACTGGGTCTGGGCAAGCATACTTGGGTTATAAATTCCTCTCCAAGTCTGATCGCACACGATTTCTATGGTCTCGTAGTAACGTCGGTTTGTTGTACCAACATTAACCCGTGCATGTGCTATGAGACTGTACTCACTCTCGGAATATCCAAGTTGTCGATAAATTTCACCTTTCACATCGTACCAAGATTGTTCACCAGTTATGCTCAATGCAAATAGAGAGCTAATACTATACCGTGCTCCACTTTTATTGTGTTGTATTTCACCGCCAAAATGAATCTTTAATATTAGCATGATTATTTTTTTTAATCAATTAGCCTACAAAAGAGTGAATAAATTATGTATAATTTATTGTTGTAAAAAATAATAATTAATTAATATATAAATAAGTTTACCTGTTTGAGAATTTCGGATTGCAGAACGACAAAGCACCGACAAACTTTGAAACGAAATCAACTTGCAAGAAAAAATACACACCGGATAACTATTAATAATATATATTTAAAAATATAATAATAAAATTTCAGATTTATAAGGATTTGAATTGAATAGAGAAAACAGACAGCTTGTAATATGTAACTTTTGCATGCCAGTCTATATTTGCATTCATGAGTGAAGAGAATTAAGGGCTATATCTAATAATATTATCATAAATCAGACAGTTTATCATGAAGAGTGGATCATTAATTTCTACAATTGATTCTATATAAAACTGTGGCATTAGTAGTGCATGAACTTAATATATAGGAATTTATTTAATAGAGCACTTACCAAACACAATTTCTAGTAGCACAATCAAGCTAGTAAATCTATTAAAGTAGCACAACTTGTTCTTCAGTCTTCAGTTGATGAAATACTGATATGAGATTCGCTATTATAACCAACTTCTCTGAAGGACGGAGAAAAATTTTCCGTCCCTGACGGACGGACTATTTTATCACGTCCCTGACGGACGGACAGAAATTCCCCGTCCCTGATGGACGGACAGGATTTATCCATCCGTTAAATTTTTTTTTTTTTTTCCGTTTGTTAAGTGATTAGTGTAGGCGGGATTAATTAAAAAGGGACGTTAAATTTTTTCCCTCCGGTTTTATGGCTTTTAGAAATATTCTCAATCCAATTCCCTTTTCCGATATTTTTTTAGATTAATTTCGATTGTTAAAAAAATCGGTAAGTACGTCCAGCAAGTGTTCATCTTCATCAGCTTCCTTCCGAGACTTAATTAACACAACATTTAATTTCTTTACATTTCTTCTAATTTGCTCAATAACACAGCGAGAATCAAGTCTTCCATTAAATGTCTAAAAGCTCCTTTGTGTCAGGGGTTGTAAGTTAATTTGAAATTTGTGACGAGTCTGCTATGAATATATATATATATATATATATATTTTTTTTTTTGAGATAGAAAGGTTAAAATGTAACCTACTAACTTCTATTTAAAGTTCATATAGAATTCACATTCGGGCTTTAAATATACAATCTCGGGCCGCGTCTTTTGCCACTATATCAAAGGCTGATATTTTCCTTTGTAGATACTTTTAAAGATGAAAAACTTTCTTTTTTTCTTTATCTTAAAATAATTGAATGATTATGCATAAATCTTTATCTCAAAAATGAATGCCTCACACCTACAATTTTAAAAAAAAAAATCACTTCGACGCATGGCCAAATTTTAAACAGATGAATACTAATTAAGAAGAAATAGAATTTCATGCAACTTCTTTTATACGAGTTCTCCTTTCCTTTTCAGAATTTTAATGGCCAAACTGATTCCTGTAACCCTCCACCCGACAAAAAAAATTGAATTTTTATATAAAAATATAACAGTAAATATCCCATTAATTTTCAACCACAAAATAATACTATCAGAAATTCAGAATCCGGTCTAAAAGTATTAGTATTTATAAAAATGTTCTTTTTTTCAAATAAATGTTTTTTTGTTTGTTATTATTTTGGTAAACAGCCCGTAGGCTTTCTTCTATGCGTAGAGTTTGATCAGTTCTTACAAGCAACCCATTATATATTACATATTTATAAAAAGAGGCCTAGGCCCTAGGGTAGGTAAAACCGATTTAATCAAACTGTTTACATCTTCCCTAATTTGCTAATTGGTGGGTCAGTCAACAGTGCATTGTCTTTTTGTTTTCTGCTTGAAGAACACAACACTGCTAGCTAGCTTTAACTTATCTTATCTGAAAAAATATATATATATATATTATTTTAATCCAAACAGTTGTCAAAGTGGCTCTATATCCCTTGTAGTTTTAGCAAATAACAATTAGAATTGTATAAATAAACTACAGTTGTCATGTCATGTCATGTGCCAATTGCCAATTGCCATGCATGTAAAAAATTAATAGTAGAACTAGTACCATAAACTCTTGAGTGTTGGTCTTAATTCTTTAGCTACTAGCTAGTCATGTTATGATAATTTGTATGATTAGTTGTAGTAGTGGAGGATCAAATTAAAGGGCGGCCCCCCCCCGTAAATATAAATTAGTATATTTCTTATTTATAATTTATTATAATTGTCTTTATAAAGTCGTAAAATTTTGTAATTTCGGCTGTCTGTAATCACATTCACATATATCTCCGATTTTAAAAGTACTTAATTGTGACGCTTGGTTTGATCCAAAGCGTGTCGTTTGACTTTGAAATTAAGTAGTGGCCGGGGTTGTAATTAATCCCACATGCATGATGCATCCTTTGACATTAATTAATTAATTATTTATTTTATGGCAAAAATCTCGGTCGTTGTTTGTTTCAGCATGAGAATATGAATATGAGATGGAGTTGGTCAAGTTGGACCAAATGAATCGACGATTCTGGGCAATATAATAAGAAACAAAGGAACAGTGTACTTGATTAAGAGCGAGTCTTCTGTAGCGATTTCTTTAAATGTCTCCATGGAGCAAGTCGATCTCTTGATTGCTTTTATATGGAATCATGGAATGGAGTGGACCACACTCGATCTCGATCCAGGGGACTAGCACATACTTTGCCACTAAATTTCGTCACTACTTTATATATTATATAGCTAGTTGATTGAATCATTCAAGTTCAACAACAAGCCTTTTGAATTCTATCCTCTATATGACTATATACTATATAGCAGGCAGCATCTCAGTCAAGTCAACAGACGATGTCATTGGATAAATGAATAAATAAATGCAAGTAGGAACTAGGAATTAGCTAGGAAAGCGCGTTCCCTCTTCTCTTGCCTCTTGCCTCTTGCCTCTTGCCATCCGAAAATGAATAAATAAATAAATGCAACTATGCAAGGAGGAAATTAAGGAGCTCTCTCTCTCTCTATATATATATATAAACCAAACCCTTCTTCGTCTTTTCCCCTCAATACCACCACTCAAACAACCAATTCAATTAACAACAACAAACCAATTCAATTAACACTTTCTGTTCTGACCTCTCTAATCTGCACAAATATATATATATATTTATATATATATATATATGGCACTGTCATCATCTTGTTCAACAATCAACCATCACCATCTCCCACCGGCTGCCCGCTCCCGGCTTGCTCCTCGAGCTACATACCGCAACACAACAACTGTTGAAGAGCCCGCAATAAAATCGAGCTCGGCAATAAACATTCCTGCCACTCTCTCCAATCTTTTACACCTCAACACTAACCACCATACCAATTCTGAAACCACCACTACCACTACCACTACCACTGCCAGCGTTAATAACAACCCCACTTTAACCGTAGAAAACTTTAATCGTCACACCCCGACATATTCTCCAAAGGAAGATATCTCCTCCCTGTGTACCGAGATACACGGGTCTGCCAATTGGTCTCACCTTCTCTCCCCTCTCCACCCATGGCTACGAAGGGAGATCCTTAAGTATGGTGAATTTTCACAATCAACCTATGATGCCTTTGATTCGAACCCATTCTCCCAATATGGGGGCAGCTGCCTGTATGGCCGTCATCGCCTTTTTGAAAAGCTAGGGTTATTAAGGCATGGCTATGATGTAACAAAGTATCTATACGCAATGTCTCATGTGGATCTACCTAGATGGCTTGAACGCTCTCTTCATGCCGAGGCATGGAGTAGAGATTCCAATTGGATGGGTTACGTAGCAGTCAGTGGAGATGAGGAATCGGGCCGTATTGGTTGCCGTGACATAATGGTTGCTTGGCGTGGCACTGTTAGGCCCGCAGAATGGTTGGAGGACATCCAAGGGAAACTTGAGTCAATTGAATCAAACTATGACTCCGACATAAAGGTCGAGCATGGTTTCCATTCCTTGTACACCTCAAAAGGTGAGACCACTAGGTACAACAAGTTAAGCGCATCAGAGCAAGTCATGAGCGAGATTAAGCGTCTCGTCAGATTCTACCAAGAAAAAGGAGAGAAGGTGAGCATAACCGTCACAGGTCACAGTCTTGGTGGGGCCCTTGCATTACTAAATGCCTATGAAGCAGCATCAGCATTGCCTAGTGTACCTGTCAGTGTAATATCTTTCGGTGCACCAAGGGTCGGTAACGAGGCCTTTGGCAATAGGCTGAAAGAGCTCGGGGTAAAGGCTCTTCGTATGGTTATAAAACAGGATGTGGTGCCTAAGATGCCAGGAATTCTCTTCAACGAGGGGATTAAGATGGTAGAGAAGGTGACTGGCACGCTCGAATGGGTGTACACGCATGTCGGTGTAGAGCTTGGACTCAATGTACGCACATCTCCTTACTTGAAGAACTGCATTGATTTTGCAGGATTCCACAACTTGGAAATCTATCTACATCTAGTGGACGGGTATATGAACTCAAATTCAGGGTTTAGATGCGAGGCAAAAAGGGATGTAGCATTGATAAACAAGGCATCCGGTATGTTGCGGGAGGAAATCGGGATACCACCATGTTGGCACCAGACAGCAAACAGTGGATTAATGTGTAATTCTTATGGGAGGTGGGTGATGCCAAATAGAGTGCCTGAAGATATACCTTCCCCCTATAGAGAAGGTTATATGAAAGTGTAAAAATGTACAGATACCGGGTTATATAAATTAATTCGTTCCTTGTATCAATGGATCTGATTCAACTCATATGCTGACTGATGTCTAAAATTGAAACTCAATTTGCACTGATATCATGTATATATGAAACCCAGGAAGTGGGAAGATATCTACCCAAGATTAAAGGGGAAAAAATGAATGATGAGCAACAAGCAGACAATGCACCTTCAAACTTAATTTAATCAGAGGCTTACATAATATTTAGCATGAAAACAAAAAATATATTAGCAAATAAACAAACTACCTAACAAATAAGGTACAAACCAGTGCACACGAACATGACTAATTTTTTTTTTTTTTTAAAAAGGCAAAATGCCCGTTTCATCAATGAAACAAATGTTTACAACATGACTAATTTGTAAATGCGCATGACTTTTGATTATCTATCATCTATCTATATGGCAAACTGACACAACTGAGAAACACCACAAACTTTAGAGACGAGCACTCACTTCTATATGTACACCAGTTCCTAATATCATCAAGCGCAAATCATCACAAATCACTATCAGGATGTTGATATGATGCATACAGTAACATCTGATAAATACATGAACATATAACTGTTAGCAGTGTGAGAGGCATCAAACATACCTTTGCAAAACCACAAAACATATGACACAGTACCACACCAAATGTAAAGAAGAGAGTATTTTTTTTCCTATTTTCTATAGCTCACCATACAAGTTAGCATAAACCAAAACTCCTTTCAATTGTTGCCCAATCATAATAATTGGAGAACAATGGATGGTCTCAGCATTTTCAAAGAATGTGGCAGTAAATTTTCCTTAAGCATTTACCAGGTGTTAACTTACCTTAAAAGGGGGTGGCTCGAGATGTGGCATGAGCTTGTGCTTCGTCGAACAACTCAACATCCTCGAGCTTCTCAGGTTTCAAGCATTTAGGAATGTATGCTGCATAAATTGCCTCCATGTTTGGCATTTCCTTGAGCTCCCCTGCTGCCACCTCAAGGGGAGTCACTGCAAATGACTTGTAGAAGCGGTTCTTGGTGACGAAGGCAAAGATGAAGCTGATTGGTACCAGAAGCACCAGGAGAGGTGCGTAATAAAACTCCTTAAGGAGCATGAAGCCAAACATTGTAATTTGGTAGATGATCAAAGCTGCGATGATACGGTTGTGCATGTGTGGCCACATCCTGCCATTGCTCTCATAAATTGGGATGTATACTCTCAGCGCCTGTGGAGAGAGAATGAAAGTCCCGACTTACCAATGGAAGTCAATTTAGCTATTAATTTTCTTTAGGTGCTATGTGTGATTGTATACTAGGGCACAAGATTTTGGTGCTTGATTGAGAGGTAAGAGCTAAATTCAGGTTACTTTCTTGAAGCGCAAATTCTTCTGTTATTTTTTTTTTTTCTTTTTCTTTCTGATGATATTCCGCTCATTTGATTAGCAAATCAGTAGAAGAAGAGCTTCTTGCATCTATCTTACAGACAGAACTGAGAGTTTATTGAGGCCATTTTAGTTTAAACCAGGAACAATAGAAGTCTGCTCGGGGCATAATTGGGTTAACTTGGGGAAAATTGCACATTGTATATTAACAGATCATGCATTATCTTACCTGGTTTCTTGCAACAAGCCAACCAAGGCCGAAATAGATGGCACCAAAGGGGATGATAAGGGGCGCAATTACAGAGTAGCATAGCACAATTGTTACGATAAGCATATCATTGGGAACTCTGGTTGCATATCGAACATCTCCTGGGGCCCACGCTGCCTTTATCTCCTCTTCGGTCTTGCAGAGGAACCTCTTCTTCAGGCGAAATATAATCAAAGGCACCAAGCGGGATAGTTCAAGTCCATAGCCCACGAAGATTCTGTCAAAAGGACAAAAAGCAGCTATCACACCCAGATGCACCAATAAATACAATCTTTAGGCCAAGATGTTCCTTTACTGCCCAAAAGAACTACTGATATTTTACAGGAAATAAAGCAGTGAGAGGCCAAAACAAGAACATAAATTATAAAGAAAATTACTTGAGAGCAACGAAGGTGAGAAAGAAGGTGGCATTTCCTGGAAGGCTCTGACCAAGCAAGCTAACAATATTCTTAGGGTGATTTAGGATATTCTTTATCTGACCCCAAAGTGACCCCCCAATTGTTACCCCAATAAAAACATTGAAAACAATGAAGTAGAAATACTTCCCGGCCGCAGCTCGCATAGCATGGGACTCCGATGGTATCCCCTCTGACTTGGACAAGAACATAAGAAAACCCGGCAGTAGTGCCAAAAAGACAATAAGAATGATCTGGGGTAAATATGCTTGCAAGATTGTCCTTATCTCAGGCTGCTCAACAACTTTCTTCAAAAATGGTGCCAGCTTCACTAAATTGGGCAGGGTTGTAAAAGCTGATATGAAGGCAATCGGGATCATGTAGAAGACAACAGTTAGAAAAACAACAGTGTACACAATTGCCTGTCTGATCTTGCGCATATAAACCCGCATGGAGAGGTTACGCCAGATCACAGCCCGTGGATCAGGGGCTTCTAAGACTGTCCATGTGTCAATCATCTGAGCATGGATGGTCTGAGCAGCAGTAGCGGCAGCAACACGGCTGTTGAAGAAGATTAATGCAGCTCGCTGCTGTTTGTCCTGTAAAGAGATCTTTTGTTCGGCATCAAGCTTCGGGACAAGTTCTTTGATCTTCTCATTACAGTGGTCAATCGTGTCAACCTTTGATCCCACAAGCCCAAGGAACCCAGTTCGCATTGTAGGCCGGGCACCTTCGGGTTTGCCGGCGGCTTTGGATTCAGCAAAGACAGCCTCTGCGTGTGCCAACTTCTTTTTGTAGCCTTCAAGGCTCTTGTATATTTTGTTTGCCTGATTATTAAGAGAGGGAGAGATATAATTAGGCAACTAATTCTCTGATATTTTTTTAGCCTTCTTTTGTAGTTCCTCCTCGAATATATTAATCAGTCAACCGAACTGGACCGGTATATTCTGTGATACATGCAGGTAAGGTACCAGGTAAAATGAATCAGAAACGAAACTCTGACCTGCTACTGTTGATAAAAGACTAGTAAATTCCATAACAGTGCCATAATGGTACAATTTAGTAAGTGAGGAAACAAGTACCTCTTTTTGGTCAGTGACGACCATCGATCGGTAAAAGGTGTCGGGATGAAGGCGCCGGAAGTACGAGTCCACTCTGTCCTTTATTGATTGATCCGAAGGGCGAGATGGTACATCTCTGACCAGTATGGTAAAATCTTCGGGTTTTGGTTCGGCGCTTGATTTTGCAGTAGCCCTCAGATTAGACACGTGCTTGTATGATTTCCAAAGGATGTAGTATGTGACAATTGAGACCCAATACACGCCTAACATAAATGCCCATAATCTAATACTTTTCCTCTGAAAACCACTCAGAAAAAAAAAGTAATTACACAATCAAATTAACTGATTGTAAAAATTCCAGTGGTGCAAATGCTTACTGTACTATTGTAAACATCAATTCTAGAAAAGGAAACAAGAAGAGTAGAACTGCGCCAGTCAATGTTTTCTAGGTATATGAGATGATAGTTGCAGAGATATACATCATATGATTTAGTGTGAAAAAAGCTGAAGTCCACCATGGTCCATGATCTAACTTCCAAAAGACCATTAGATTGGCTCAAATGATTAATTCAAAATACTGATCTACATTTGTTATATTTAATTTTTTTTTAGTCTGTTTTGTATATGATCAAGAGGTTTATAAAAATGAATTAATTTGGTGTATTCATTTTTCAACAAATTTTCATCTACTTGACCATGTACAAAACAAATTAAAAAAAAGTAAAGATAGTAGGAGTTTAAGCTTGCCAAGAATTTGTGAGCTTAAGCTCGACATTAATTATGAGTTTTTTCTAAGACTTGTATACAATTTATCTTTTATCATAATGAATTCCAGAGGACAAAATAAATTACCTGAACATTGCCCATAGCGAGTGTCTCTAATTCAGAATAATTGGTAGCTGTTTTGTTGTTCCTATTTAATAATTTCAAGGCATCATCAGTTCCTGCTATTGGAAGCAGAACAGGCACCAACAGCACACCAGAGAACACCAATATTCCTAAAACTGTAGCAAAAGGAACAAAAAACAAGTGTTTCTTTGAATAGTTTGTTCTAAGCATCGATGAAGCAACTAAACATTAAGGAGCAAAATAGTTATGTTAAATCAACAGTTATATTCACCTCCATTTTTTAATGTGTTCATAACAATAACTGTGGTACTTTCGTGAATCCTGATCATTGAACTCAACAAATGTTTCTTTGCATTAATTTGTTCGGAACTTTCTTTTTTCAAAGCATCAATGAAGCAACTAAACATTAAGGAGCAAAATAGTTATGTTAAAATCAACAGTTATATTCACCTACATTTTTTATAATGTGTTCATAACAATAACTGTTTGGTACTTCTGTGAATCCTGATCATTGAACTCAACAGGTAATTTATATGCATTATCAATCTTATTAGAACATATACTGTTATGATGGTTAACCAAGAGGCATTAATTCTAGAATGTACCATTAATTATTGCTTGGAACTGTTCTACCAAATTGTTGAAAGTACTAAACAACTTTTACAAGGGTAAAGAGGATTGTATGTGCTTGGCATACTGTAATGAAAAAAATCTCATCAATTGGAATTTTCAAAGAAAGTGGACCCAATGACAAGGATGTTGGAAGATACTTGCATTTAATTAAATAAACGAGGCCTTCATAATTATAATAGAAATTTGTTTTTGAAATTCTAAAAAAATCAATCAAATCATTTCAAAGTTAATTTAATGGCATCAGTTTAATAAATTAACAATAAATTTGTGCGAGTCCGTAGTCTCAATTTTGAGTAATCGGAGGACACCCACAAATTTTTTTTTCAAAGTTACGATAGGTATGATATTTAGAAATGAAATAGGCAAAACTTTGATAAAATCCAAAAGAGAGGTAAGCGTTATTTGAGTTACCAGTGGAAAGAAAAACAAGATAAACTGCAGCGTCGACCCCACCAGCAGCAATGACATCCGCTTCAGAAGCACTGAATGCTTCACGGATCCAACCTATCGGGCTCTTGGTCCTCTTCCCGCCCTGAAATGGGTCCAACCCTCTATGTATGGGGTTGGGGTAGTAGACCATTGCATTACTCGGTTTGCGGGAAAGCGCTGTGAATATCAAAACCAAAACAAGGAAAATTGCAAACGAGGTCCCCAAGGAAGTGATAAACGAGGTCAAATCCATGGTCTAATGAATTAGTGATGAGGAATGAAGATTGAAGTAGCTCTCTGCTGCGTGCTAAATAAAAGGAATAAAGTGGAGCTGGGGACGCTCTCTGTGTATATTTAAGTGAGAAATAACGGCATTGGAGCAATAAAGTGGGAATTGGATGCTTTGTGTAGGCGCTTAAGATGGAAACCTGAAAGAGAAAAGCATAGAGGATAGACACAAAGGAGAGGCAAGAGGATACATATATTTTCAAAAGACGAGAGTACCCTTTTTCAGTAATGACAATAGTACCCTCCTTTCAGGTCCATAACCGCCGACTTGGGAGATCCGATAGTTAAATGGGTCAGCTGTATATCTAGATTTTTTTTAACTCATTTCTGGTTGACTTAATTATGTGTTGTCCAATTCAGTTTGAAATTTAGACTAATTAAGATTAATTTTATATGCCAACCCTAAACCTGAAAAGCGGTATGTGGTAAAATCCGCAACCGTTAACCCGTTATCCGGCTGTTGCGGATCACTAGCGCGTGCACCTCGAACACGGTGTGCCGACCATCTTGTCTGAGGGTGTTTTCGTCATTGTGAAAAGATCAGCAACAGTGGCATTCTTGTCCTACGCCTTGCCTTTTGCCCAAATAAATATACAGAAAAAAAAAAAAAGCAGATATAGTGGAAACCGTTGCGATCGCAACGGCTAAGGCGATGTAAAACGGTCCAGTCACAAGCTGGCTTTTGTCGGCAGAGTAAGACTAACGCCACGTGTTACCAAAATGAGGATTCACTTACCTGAGCTACCTCAAATTTTTTGTTTAGATCTCCACTGTCCGATCTGCATAAACACGAGTATTAAAGGTGCATTTCCCCTCTGGTGGGATTGATCAGGATTCTGATCGAACGGTTGGAATAAAACCACAAAATTCAAGTTACTTTAGAGATATGAACTAATAAATGAGAAGACCGAAAGACTCTTACATAATTACCGTGGTCCAAATTTGGAGCGAGTCATTTTGTATCTATGGATTCATTCACTACATGTAAAAGATTTCACATGAATTACCAGAGAGGATAACTGAAACGTCGCTTGATTTGGGCCCCAGGACAGCTCCTGGGGTGCGTATACTATGAGATATCTCAATTTTTGCGTGACCGACGTGTCCGGTGCCTATCCGGGGGAACGTAGGGGACCAGTATTATTTGAGCTTTGAGATTCGTGCAGAACGTATTTGAACGATTGAGATATTCCAAAAAGTCACGCAAAGTTTGAGATATGCGAATTCCAGCTCCTGGCACCCTGTATCTTTTTATTCTTATTCTTAGTTTCTTACTATATCAATCAATCAGAAAATTCAGGATTAAAATAATTAACTTGAACTTGAAGACTTGCCCCACAGCCTCCCTGTCCACAAAGCTGGCAACAAAACATGCATCATTGTCTTGTATGCCACCATACATACCTTTCTTTTTAATATACAACTTCTGCATGTATTTCCAAAAAGTTTTATTTTATTATATTCTAAATAGAGAAAGTTTAGAGGATCTCCATGTATACTTTGGTTGTCTATAAAAGTTGGAGTGTCCTGTGCAATTTAAAAATTATGCTCACGCCTTACAATTACAGCTATTTAGTCATCTCTCTAGGAATAAAAAAAAAGGACGCAATAATTTTATGAATCATTAATAATTGATCAAATAATTTTGAATTACACTAAATTTCGTAGTCAAGCTATTTGTTTATAGAGTTGTAATTATTATTATTATTATTATTATTATTATTATTATTATTCTTCTTCTTCTTTTGATTGTGACTTTACTAAAGATATAAAAAACGTATTTGTCAGTATGTTTTTTGTTCTAAAAAAATGTCAATGTATTCTTCACAAATAGAAGGCGACTGTTTTTTTGTTTATGGAAAAGGGAAAGGACGGAGATCGGCCACGTAGTCGAGTTATTATCAGTACAGATTTTGAAGCTACCAATTATGTGTGGATTCTCGAAAGCTAAATAAAGTTTTATTGGTTGAATTTCTAAAGTTTGGCGAAAATTTATCTGCCCGGACGTTGTGTGATAGTGATACGCGTAGTGCCCCGGAAATTTTTTAGTTGGCACCTACTAAATTCTAATTAAACAATTATTAATTCTTCAAAAAAAAATAAACAAACACTATTCTAATTAATTTATTTAACAAAATGTCACCCACACCTTCCCAATCTACACACTAAAATAAGCTGGTACGCACCTTGAGAAAGGGTAAAGCTTGGGTGCGTGCACCAAGTGGTACCCTTTTCCAGCGTGCACACCAGCTTATCTATTATATATTAGCAAAAAATTTAACATTCTTTTATTCACCAAGGAGGCAAACACAAAGCTAAAGAGCAAAGAACAACTTGAGAGTTTTTTTTTTCACCTTAGTCCTTTATTTTTTAAAATTATTTAATAGTATTTTTAATTTAATGTAAATTTATTAATTGTTAGGTTTGTCTCTTAATTCAACCAACTATGATTGTAATTGCTTGTTATTTTGGTGGTGAAATATTACAAGGGTCAAACAGTGCTTATTACAGTACCCAACTTCAGAAAATATTCAACATCGTCTCAAGTTTAGATTTTAAAGGTATAATTAGGGAAGTGTACCAACAACTTGATATTTACCCGAATTATTATAAACTGGTAATGTCTGCAATGATCAATATTGGTCAAGACAACCAAACATGGTTCCAACAACTCCCGACACAAAACGATAATAGTTGGGGTTGTGTACTCAAATGACCATGAATATGACCTCTAGTTTGAAGTTTCTAAAGTTATATGTGGTAGCCAACTCCAGCTAGAACACCAAGTATAACCCCAACCAAAACACCAAATCATTGTTGTAGTTGACCCAGGAGTCAGGTCCGTGAGCAATCTGTGACGGGTCATATTCGAGCCTTAACTTTAGCAGGTACTAGTCAGTCCCCATCCGTGTGGGGTGGTCCTAGTCGAGCCCAATCTGACTGGGGCAGAACCGTCTAAACCATGAAAATCCTGATTGGTTGATATACTTGGATACTTGTGTCAAGTATAATGAAAATGACAAGGCAGAACCGTCTAAGTCATGGAAGATGTATCAAGCTATGGACAACAAGGCTTGCTGGGCCATCATGACTAGCAATAGTTATGAATCGCTCAACAATGTCTTCAAAACTTCTCGCAGGTTTGTAATTTGTAATTCTCGTAGGTTTTATTTATTCTTGATTTTAGATTCTTTTTATTTAATTGTAATTTGTAATTCTTGTAGGTTACCAGTTGCCGCAATTATTGAGGACATGTTCTATAAGTGTGTCAACTGGTTTGTTGAAAGAATAGAGAAGGCCGTGCAATGCCAATTAGAGGGTCAGCATCATTCCACTTGTGTGCATGAAAAGCTGACGAAGTACATTAATAAGACTAGTAAAATGAGTGCGATTGCATTCGGCCATCATGAAGAATTTATGGTGACCTCACATGGTGAGAAAATCTCATTTGACATAGAGAGATGCAAATGGATGTACACGTCTCAAGACTATAGGTACAAGACTGCAATCCCAATCAACACATGGAGTGGTGAATTTACACGTGTATGACAATCAAAGTGATTGGCTAGCACATGAAGAACTGATCTTAGTTCCAGAGCATCGGTTAGTGAAGTTGGGTAGGAGACAACACAACCGGATCCAAATGTGGATGGACATAACTGGAAGGAAGACGAAAGGGTCACCATACCAGCAGAGCAACTCTTGAAAAGAATGCGAAAAGGAGAAGGCGTGCTAGAAACAATACTCAACAAGATAATTTCTTTTTAAATTACATGTCACAAAATTAACAATCGTTGTAACAATAGATATTTTTTCTGCAGTTTCATCGTTCAAGAGGTGATTATGTTGTGCTTCATTTTTTATTTTGCAACAATATTTCAATTTGTTTTTTTAGATGTAATGTGTGTTATGCAATAGGCTTTATGTTGTGTTGTAGTATGATTTATTAGTTATGTAGTAGTAGACTTTATATTGTGTTGTAGCAGAATTTATTTATTGTGATCTTATTTGTGCTATTTTTAAGTTAAAACTAGCTAATTTTAAGTTTTTGTCTTTTAAGAAATATAATAAAGGAAACAAAATTCAGTATTCTAAAACAAAATTCATAAACAAAATTCTAAAACAAAAACATAACATAACAAAAAAAAAAGTGATGCATACTTTGGGGGTACCCTTCCCCAGAGTGCGCACCAGTCTATTTTGATGCGCAGACTGAGGAGACGTGAGTGATATTTTGTTATATAGGTTGATTAGAATGGTGTTTGTCTAATTAAAATTTAAATAGGTGCTAAGTAATATAAAAAATTTCGGCGTAGTGTCCAGCAATGATTTAATACGTACGGGTTATTGAACGTTGCAACAGCTAGCTAATGAAGGATGACATTGGATAGGTTATTAGGAATGCGGTACCAATTAATACATTCATTGGGGGCTTGAAAAGGATTAGTTATCCACGCAAATGAAATGATTGAAGATATTAAATATCTTGTGGATTACAAAAGACAATGTATTTCTTAAAATAATGCTTCTGATCACCAAATCTGTACACAAGAGAAGAGGCTGCTTATGTATTTTGTATTGTCCAATATCTTCCAACAGTTTTTCTCTCCTTAAGCCTTAATTGTTATACCGATAGCACATGAGTCTAGTTCTCATAAGGTATTGCTGAATGAATATTATAAACATTAAAAAAAATATATATTTTGAAAATAATTATGTGACATAGGCGTGTATCTGGGTTCAATTTATGAAAAAGAGTTGATGAAACCAATTTGTTGAATAACTTCTACTTAGGCTCTTTACACATCACATGCGATAGGTCCAAATTATGTTTAAATTTTTCTTTATTTTTGTTTTTCTTTTCAGTTGGCTAAAGTTCAACACATCACATGTCACAAGTCTTAACCGGATTCTAATGTAGTTGGACTTACTAAATAGAAAGAGAAAAGAATACCAAGTCAACTGAGATACACAAGAAAGATACAACAAAACTACTCGAGATGTTCGAGGTCGATACAATGTTTATTTCATTCAATATCAGCTTTAAAAAAATTATTGAAGCAATTTAGATTTAACAATTATTTTTGTTTGTAAATTTGCAAGTTGAAAAGAAAGCAATGAATTAAATTTATGTTTCTAATGTATTAGATGTTTTTATTGTATTGGTAAGAGCATTGTTTATTGTTTATTTTAAATGTATGAGTTGTATTTTTATTGTATTTGTGAGAATATATGCAGTTTTTTTATTTTTCTATTGATGGTTTATTTTAGAATATGTTATTATTATATGATGAAACAAAAATACATCTATCTTGCTTGTATATATTTTTATGAAAATAAAACAGATAAATAAACTCATATATTATGTTTGAAAAATAAACTATAACAAAATAAACACATAAATTAAAATAAATTAAATCTATTTTATTTTCTTAAAAAAATTAATGGGGCCACAATGACAAATGGTAGCTCCAGTTTGTCATTGCGGTCCGAATAAATATCGAATTATGATGAATAAGTGGTTTTTTGTTTATTTTTTTAAGTGGTGGTAATTAATAAAAAATTCGGAATTTAGTTACGGGTGTAAATGGAGCAGATTCGAAGAGGATAATGCTAATATCGTATCCGTATTCGTTTTTCAACGAGCGAATACGAATACGGATATATATAATAAACATTATCAAAATTTAAAATCATATCCGTCTTAAACGGAATACAGAATAGATAATCCACGAATACGGATTCGAATACGAATGTGGAGTGGATAATTGTCGGATATTGAGTAATTCTACTAAATATCATAATTCTAAATTGGGACAAACTTGGGTCCGATGCCCATCGGACTCAAACTGAGTCGATGGGTTCCACAACCGTCCTATTCGCTTTAAAATCTGTGCGCGTTGCTTTAATATCCATGCATATTTTCTTTAATATCCGTGTGCACGGATATTAAAGATGATCGGACGGTTTTAGAACCCATCGGACCCAAGTTTGTCCCTTTTAAATTACCTAATTTGATTATCTAAATTGACAAAATTTAATGAACTTTTTAAGTTTGCACAGTGACAATTATTCATAACTAATTACTTATTGGTTCAAAGAACCAATCCATTATTCTAATAGATTATATGATTTTCCTACCAAAATTCTTGGACTTCAACAAATATGTATGTTTTTTTGGGAATTTCGCAAGGGTGAAATGAATTGAAAGCTGCTGAAAGATTAAATTTTGGATCTAGATATATACGGATATCTGCTCTGTTTATATTCTCACGGAATTATCTGTATCCGTATCCGTTTAATCTGGATGCAGATTATAAGCAAATTTGAAGCGGATTATCCACGGATAATCCGAATCCGTTTACACCCCTAAATTTAGTACATCGATAAAGGGCCTGGAATGAATAAAAAAAGATGAATTTGTTGGAAGATTGCTATTAAAGAGCATAAAAGAGGCCCCTGCGGATCCTATGCCTTTGTCTTTTGGAAAAGAGCATCACAACTTGCTTGGATTTTATACAGATAGAGATATTTACAAGAGAGTAGCTTTCAAACCTCCATTTTATAACGTGTACAGTATTTTACCTTTGTTGATGTTTCTTTTTTAATTCAAGGATTTCTATGATACCGATATTTATAAATTAAAAAATTGTAGACAGCATCAGCCATCAGCTACTTAATTGATTTAGTATCTCTAGTTTTGATCTATTCTCGGAAAAATGTTTTGAGCAGCGACTAATCTATATCTATTATTAGTTTTAAAATTCTATTTGGTAACTTTTTAATTACAGATGGCAATTGATGGAGTCAGACCTAATTAGTTTGAGTTGGAAAATTATACAGTCACCGGTGGGATCGGGCTAGATTTCGGATCGTCCCACTTTAAATCATGTCCTAAATTCATAAGAAGGAGAAATCTAGTAAAAAAAAAAAAAAAAGAATGTTGGAAGGTGTTTACTGGAGCAGCTTAGCATAGCAATTAGCATGTGTCGGTTTGACATCAATCTGCAATATGAGGCTGGAATAGGCCCAGCCTCTCCTCACTCCTCACTACTTTCCAAGTTGCTTTTTCTTTTTGTGTGTGGTTAGGACAGAAATTTACAATGGATCAACCAACAACAACCTGTGAAACTCCATACATAACTACAATTAATAGTCTAGTCTCTCTCTCTCTCTCTCTCTATGAGAATAATAACGCATTCCCTTTTTCTCTGGAAAGAAAGATAAAATGCAGTCAGCAAGTGACAGAGAGAAATCAGGTGTGAGGATAGATTGGGGGAGGACTAAACCTATGAAATTAGACAGCTCAGCTAATTAGCGACATATATGATCTCCTCATTTAATGCGCCATTGATGGATAGTGATATTAATCTTATCTGTACCTCCGATTAATAGGTAGTGATGCCCAACTCATCACCACATTAATTATTATGACAAGCATTATCGACTGACTACAAGCTAATTGCAGAGCTTCAGATCTTGGGCCTTGTACAGCCCAATATATTACAGGCCCAATGGCACCATCCTTGGTACGTTTTGCTTCCAGTTATCGTCTTTTGGCACCCCTTCAATAGTTTCATGTCATGCACTGATGCACACGCACATAAGGGTTAAGGTTGATTTCTAACTAATTTTTTTTAACTGATTTTAAAGTTAGATAATCAAGCTTAATTAGATGGTTTGACGGATCAATAAACAAATTTCACAATTGAATGATTAATGATTAAATTACTAATAGTTTATTTCAATTTTTTTATATCTGATTTGGTGGTTCTCAATTAAAAGTGCCAAATGATTAATTAAGCTTAATTATTTTACATGCATGTACCTCAGTCGTCCTATATATATATGTCACAGCACACTTACACACATACTCTGCATTTGTTTTACACACACACACATATATATGTCATATTAAACAAAACAAAACAAAAAAAAACCCTCGTAAAAGTTTGTTTTAGCCTAGCTATAACTGTGTCCTCTCTCCGACAAGATCGATCAAGGCATCTCCCTGCAGGTAAACAGAAAAAACAAAATGATAAGCAACTGACAGTAATGAAGACCAACATGCATGTCCAAGGACCTCGATCGATCTACTAGTAGGAAATTGTAACTTCAGATATATGTTTCAATAGCAATTAATAACATGCATGGATGTACGTGCAAATTAAGAAAGCAAAACTTAATTACCCATCACAGTGATTAAGATACTTAAAATAGGGCAGCTTTGCAGCGCATTTACGGGGGAGGGAGTCTACAAGAGTATTTCTGATACCGTGCAAGTGCTGCACTCTCTCCCTCAAGCAGTCGCAAGCCACGCGCCTGTCACTGGAGGTGGCTGCAAGCTTTTCTAGGTGACGACATCCTTCACAACATGCCAGAGACGGAGCCGTATGGCGCCCTGCCAAGTACCAGATGCACTCGCTCAGGTTCAAATCAATGTCACCACATGACATGGCACCGGTTGTCTTCAATGTCATCATGCAAATAATCACCATGCCCAAGCCCAACATCATCACTAAGGTGTTGTAAAACCCAACTATACCTTTCATTTTTCTTAATTATATTAGTACGTACGTGGATCTATTTTTCTTGATTGTACAAGGATCGATGGTTGATAGTATGTATATATATAGGCCAGGCTAGCTTTTCTAATTTTTTGTGGTTTACAGCCCATAGCCATTTAGGAGTACTTTAGTTTGTTAGCAGGGAAGAAAACATATTGGTGTTTTGTTGGGATTTGTAGAAAAGACGAGGTACGTAGGCTAGCTGTGGAAATTAAGTTGAGACGTGGCTTAATTTGAAGAGAGGTGCCACTGCGCACTGCCAGTACAGGGTGTACGTTTTGGGCTGCTCTGGATGATGAAATGGGCTGCTCTGCTGATGCCACAACAGTCAACAGATTTGTTGTTATGCAAATTAACAGTTAGTTGCTCGATCATAGATTTGGTGTTACGCGGAGCTGCTTTTTGTTCAATTAAATGTATGTTGTGTGCTCATGCATGCATGGTTTCTCTTCTCTCACCGAGGTGAGAACATTGCGTGGATATACTACCGTGTATGCATGCTCCTCTTTTTCAAATTCAAATCTAAAAATTAAGAGTCTGTTTGGCGGATCATTGAAAATGGGCATATATAAACATGGTAATTGAACTAAAAATTACTGATTTTTTTCCTACGGAAACAGTGGAGCGGTTGAACACACCATATGTCGGAGGGTCCTAATAGGGATTAGATAGCTGCATGCATTGATCCTATGAGGCTATGTCATATATATATATATATATATATGAACCTGCTAGTATGCGATGCGTAGCATTTTGCAAAATCTGCAACGGTTTTCACCCTTGATCTTCTTCAATATTCATGCAAATGATGGGAGCGTTGGGAGAACTAACGGAGATGGAAAATTTTAATTGCTCTTCTCTGTTAAAATTTTCAATCAATCCAACTCTTCTCCCCTCCCAACCCATATCCTGTTCGACGCCTCCCCATAGCTCGCTCCGCCCCAACCTTGCTAGGATTTTTCTTGCCCTCCTCCCCGTTGCCCTATTTCCTCTAATCCCGTTCCTCTCTCCTCTGCAATCGATCAAAGTTAGTATACACTCTTCTCTCGCGTTGTCACATCTCCTCTGCTACTGTCGCTAGGTTTTTCTACTCTTGTGCTGCCCTCTCTCCGCTGATGTAGTTCTCCTCTCGTCTCGCTTCACTCTCTTTTTACAAATCAGGTATCTCTCTCTTACTCACTTATTGGTCTCTCTCACTTGGATTATAAGTTTTGGGAATTTAAGGTTTGCAAATATGGGTCTTATGGATGCTGAGTTTTAATAAGACATATCAAGCCAAGGAATGTAAATGATGGGATTTCGTGACAATGAAATTATCTGACAATCTTAAAAATATTCAAATTAATATAAACAAGAGCTCCAAAATCACAATATCAACTTCAGGTGTCTTGTTGACATGAATTGCTGGCCAATTAAATTTGGTTTGTTAAAAAGTTCAAACTATTTGGTTAATGGTACAGCATGCACTGCATCTCGTCATTTTCTATATTTATGATATATTTACCATATAGGTCATGCCTAAAGTGTTGGATTTCAAATTTGATTTTTATTTCTGGAGATTGATTGATTATTAAATAATTATTAATGGATCATATACTTGATACATATAGATGCTAAATACAACGTTTATCAAATTTATCTGTATTTCTAATCATGCAATGATTTTGTTGAGTACAGGTGACAACATACCCTGTAATTCTGTTGCCGAAGGAGAAGATGGTAGACACCAACAATGCTGGTATGATTTTATTATACTTACGATTTTTCAATGAAAATTAGAAAAATATGATATTCTAAACATAGAAATAATGCTTAAATTCATATTGTCAGGTTTTCAAATTGTGAATGTCACAGTGAGACCCCTGGTTTTTTATTTATTACATGTATGATTATTTTTTGTTAAAAGCAGCTCTATACTTCATGAATGCATATTGTCAACTCTAACGTCATTGTATAATTTTTCATTTTTTTAGCTCACATGAACATGAATACATGAATGTAATTTTTGTGTTTGTAGCGCAAATAAGATCTTGACTAATGGAAAGAGAAAACGAGATGAAGATGGTGATACTTCAAGTATTTTTTTTTAGTTGGAGCTGTGGTGTGAAGGAATGAATGAATGAAGGACAAACATAGGAATTACTTGTGCATTTTGATAGATAGAATTACTTGTGCATTTTGATATATAGAATTACTTGGCATTTTGATAGAGCTCTCTTCTTTTGTTATACTACTTAGATTGCTCTTGTTTTTGATATGTGGTAATGAATTTATTAATATTTAACAAGATGACTTTTATGGTGATAGAAATTACTCCATTGTTGCTTCTTGTTGCTGATTTTGTTTGCCTTTTGGTTGCATGATGCTATAATCATTATTATTTTATATTGTTGTATTGTGCTTGCCATCTCTGTGTTAATCATTTGTTGTGCTTGGATATATCATTGTTATTCTCTACAGGAACCTTGTTACATGAATATACGTTATAATCAAATGGAAAATAAAATTTCATTTACAAACTTGATCTCTCTTTTTCTCTTTTTCTCTTTCTTGTTGAAGGTGTCATATTATGTTTATTAATGATGAATAAATAGGAGTTTTCTTTGAATGTGTGTTGTTATTGCACAAATAATCAAGTCTGGACATACTAGTTTATCAAATTGAGAAAGAGATAATAAGCAATTAGCTTTAGGCTTTTTTCAACTTGCTATATTCCATTGCTGGTACAATTTTCCTCATTTTAGTGATTCTCCTTGTTTATATATGAAACACAAGTACCATGAAAATATTAATGCTAAAGGGGCAATGTTGTCATTAAAATACAAGTACCATCAAACTTAAATGCAAATTCTTTTTCATACAACTTTAAAAAAAAGGATAAATGAACAAAGAATATTACAAGAACCTCATAAAACTTAGTTCAAATGAGACTGACAAAGGGATGTGAAAAATTACAAACAGGACCTCATAAAACTTTAATTTACATAATAGTTGTAAAGATTATATTGCAAGCAATGATAACAAATTGTACACAATGTTATAAATTAAGGAGCACAAACAAATTAATGATAATACTATTGGTATCAGCAAATTAATGATAACACATTGAAAGATCCATAACAGGAGTACAAGCACAACAATCATCTATTCTATTACATCTTTTCTAAGCATATATCACAAAGAGTGCAACATCCTAGTATGATGCAAATTATATTTGCACAAGGACCTATCTCTACAGTTCTCTATTTTCTCCTTGCTACAATCTACATGCGATTGCACCATACAGGTTAGCATAGGTCCTCTTAGTTTCTTCAAAGAAAACACAAGCAAAAAATTACAAAAATCTAGATACATCAAACTAGTACATTTCCTACTGTAACTCTTTTTGCCGAATTAAACTCTACTTTTTAATCTACCAAAAAGCAACCATAAATTCACTGAAGCACTCCTTGTGCAATTCCTTGAAAAGAAAAATAAAAGACGATTTTTCTTAAAATGATGATAAGATGAATATATAGAGATCATGAACTTTTTTCTCTTCATCAATTTTTACGAACTATCATTATACAGAGAATTTTTGGTTCATTGTTTCACATTTTAATGGCTAGCTTCAACATCAATTGAATTAATCAAAACTAATCTTTTTCAGTGAATCAAATCCTCAAGTCTTTCATGTAAGTAAAATAACCTAGCTCGTATTTGTCAACTGGAAATGTAATATGAATCAACACTAACCTATACATGGTACCAGTACAAATCTATATCGGTTGTACATGGTACATGTACAATGAGGTTGGTACTGGTACCATGTCTCTTGTGCACATGGTACTAATACCTTCAGCTGTAATTAAACATAAAGCTCATATTTGACCCACTTTATCCTTAAGTGGAAAATAATTACATAAATTTAAGGAAGAACTAAAGGTAAAAAAAAACTGAAATGCAATAAGAGTGGGATCTAGGGTTTTCAGTCCAAATTTAATTTTTTTTGTGGAAAAATCAAACTTAATGTGGTGGCACATTCGCACCAGTAACATTGAATAAATAGACAAAATAAATCATGTTTAATGTGGTGAGCGAGAGAGAGAGAGAGAGAGATACCTGATTTCTAATTTTTGGAGAGGGGGTCGTGCATAGTGGGAGGGGAATGGCAAGGCCAGGAGGGGAGAAGTTGTTTTGGCGAAAGAAGACATAACAGAGAGAAATTAAATTTTTCCATCCCAGTTAGTTCTTCCAACGCTCCCATCGTATGCACGAATATTGAATAAGATCAAGGGTGGAAAATATCGTTGCAGATTTTGCAAAATGCTACGCATCGCATGCTAGCAGGTTCATATATATATATATATATATATATATATATATATATATATATATATATATATATATATATATATATAAAATCCACTTTTTTAGTTCGTATGTTTATTGTTCTTGAATTGGGAAGAAAAAAAAAAAAGGAAAACAATTATTCCTTCTTTACTAAATATCTGAAGTTGTTAATCTGTTGATCATCAACTGATCACAGCTACCAGGGACGGAACTAGAAAATCATAATAGGAGATGCTTAAAATTTAAAAGCAAAATATGTTGTTGGTGGGAATTGAACCCATGTTCTCTTAAACCATAAGATAAGCTCTAACCACTAAGCCACAAGTGAACATGTAATATTTTATGAGAGAGGCTAGACTATATAATTTTGTTAAAAATAATAAATTTTAATTAAATTTCAATATATCTAACTATAATTTTAAAATAATAGGGTGACTTAGCACCCGTAGGGATGTATGTAAATCCGCCCCTGACAGCTACTTCCTTGTTCTTAATTTTCAGCTCGAATTTTATATAATTACAAAATTTAATAAGGACTTTAGAAAGTGGATATATATGGATATCACTAATTACTAATTAGGGGTGCGAGGAGGTATTATTTTTGTCCTTTAAAATTATTTATTTTTACAAAAATTATTACAATTAACCACCTTTATAAAATGAAACTACATAATACTTATTCATTCATCTTTTCTCTCCACAATCTCAATTTTATGGACCAAGGGTATGTTTGACAAGAATAGTTAGAATAATCAAATTAAATATAGCTATTGTTTGTCTTATTAGAATAGTTAGTTTTCAAAACTCCTAGAAATAAAATATTCTAATAAGACAAAAAGTTTGAATTCACTATTCTTACTATTGTAACACCGAATAGGTTATTATTTCAAATAATCTATTCTCAATCCAACCAAACACATAACAAAAAGGTTGCGCATTGAGTACATAAACAGGGGACCGGATGCTTCAAGTGGAAAAATGAAAATAGACACGAGTTTGTGTTGTGTGATGTTTTAACATTCTAGCACGTTGCGATGAGTTTGTGTTGTGTCAATGGAGCATTGGCTTTTTTTTATTATGTAATTTTGAAGTCAATTTTTCCTATTGTATGTTATTACTTGTCAAAAAAAATTTCTGTATAGATCTTTTATATATATTTTTTTTAAATCTTTACAGAGAATGTAAAGTCATAAGAGAAAATCAAACTCTCGACTGTTGGGTAACTAACATTTTTAGCTTTCATATTCTCAATATACAGTATGAAAGATATCAGAAAATAAAATACCAATTATTTTTTACATGATCAGTGCTAGGACGGAATAATTTATATTAACTAAAGATAAATTGGTACTATTACTTGGTAAATTATCAAAATAAATTAGCAATTCATAATCTTCCAAACCAATTTCACTAGTGAAGTAGAATCAAAGCACACAAGAATATCCAAGACCACATGAAACAAGAGTCATAAGACCATCAAACAATTAACAACAAAAACAAGTACATCGATCGCCAAATCAGCCAATGCTTTCGATCGGGCATTCCAATAATAACTCACTGTCTATACCCAAACAAGTAAAATATATAGTACTCTTTCTCTCTCTCTCTCTCTCTCTTTTTGCTAAAAGTTGAAATAAAAAAATGACGGTTATACACCGATTTATTTAATATGAATAATTAACTATATTTTTTTTTTTAGTTGCTTTATTCTTACTTTGTTGCTCATATTTGGCAATTAGTTTCTCCTTTTCACCTTCATATTTGTCCAACACATCTACAAAAAAAAGGAACAAAATAAAACCAAACTATTAGAACAAAATAAATATATAAGTTTAAGAGATGGTGCTGAACTTCTGATGATATGTCTTGACTCTTGAGATTAGTTAATAATACAATAAATAAATGAATGAAAGGGGGGACCACCACAAGATTTTTCTGTTTGAATTGGCTATGGCCTATCACCTATGGGCAAATAACAGTAAACCCCGAATGCCTTTCTGACACAACTGATCTAAATGCCAAAAGTGCAGTACTAATTAAAGGAAAGATAATTTGTACAGTATTTATCCCAATATGCATGCATGCTTGTACTCTAAATTATTAACAAAGAATAAAATGAGGGGGAGAACATGTCAAAAAACATAAGCTGCTGGAAATTAACAAATAAGTGGTGCCAAGACCAACAAATAAATCAGTTACTTCTGTAAATATCACACGGTTGAATATTAAGCTAACACCAGAAACAACAATTGAGAAAATAACAAAAGCAAACTATAAATAATACATAATAAATATTAGGTAAATAAATATCAAATTGCAATCATAATATTATACCAATTTTACCCTTAAGAGAATCAATTATTACCCTAATCTTCATATAAAAATGTATTTACAAACTAAATTTAATAGTTTTTGTAGTTTTTTTTACTATTTTTTAGATAGCTAGAAAATTACTAGTTTCGAATAATCTTGACTTTTTTAGATTTAGTGATTTTACACCTATCTATGAATATATGAAAAAAATTATAAAAAATGTACAATTTGATCTACAAGTACTTTTTATATGGAGATCACGTTTAATGATTTAGATAAACAGTTTGGAATTTAAAAATAAAAATATTGATCTAATAATATGGACCAATATGCGCTGTGCATAGTAGCATACCCTCACTCCTATAAAATTTAAAATAATCAGAAATTAAAATGGAACCCGTTAAATCAGATTAAAAGAAAAATCTTGTTAACAATAAAACAATCAAAGATAATTCAAGGACACCAAAGCAAAAACATTTTGGGACTTATTTAGAACAGGGGAAATTTCACGTATGCTCTTCAAAAATATTGATATTACGTATTTCTTTTCTACAATTCATAATATATTATTTACCCTTCTAAATTTCTTTATTAACTCTTCTATTAAAACTCATTTTAAATTTATAGAGTATCCATTTCATTCTTTGTTAAAAAAAAAATTAAAATATAAATATTTAATCTTCTAATGATTAATTTTTTGTATAAAGAGTAAAATAGATATTTTATAAATTTGAAATGAGTTTTAGTAGAAAAGTCAATAAAATTGAATAAATTTGTTAGTTTTTTAAAACTTAGAAAGGTAAGTATGTCATTATGACTTTTAGAGGAGGAGATACACAATTTGGAGCCCCTCTTCTGCTTTGTGATATTGCACTGGATCTGGATTAAAACTAAGCCTGGTAAATGAGTCGGGCCGACTCATGGACTTTGAATCGGAAAGAATTCACCCTAACCTAACGATTAGTCGATCCGAACCGAGTTGTCCAAAGGAATCGCGCACCGTCTCCTTCTTTCCCAGGCTCAGGCGCTCAGCTCACCTCCCTCCCTCTGAACGAATCTGCTCCCGCTCCTCCCTCCTCTTCGTTCCCAATCTGCTCGCCTGGCCTCTTCTCCTCCTCCTCCTCCTCCTCCTCCTCCTCTTCGCCTGAACGAATCTGTTTCAACGGGTAACTCTCTAGCTCCGATTTTCATGTCTTCGTTTTAACAACAGATAAAAACTCGGATCTCTAGCTTCCCGCATCACTGTCGCCGCTCTTACCTCCTCGCTCTCCGTTTGCATCTTACATCCATTTCATTTTTCTAGTACAAGAAGAGTCATAGTGACGGGTCTCAAAAACAGTCGCCAAGATGAGGATTATGATCAAAGGAGGCGTATGGAAGAATACGGAGGACGAGATTCTGAAGGCCGCTGTAATGAAGTACGGCAAGAATCAGTGGGCCCGTATCTCGTCACTTCTAGTAAGAAAATCAGCCAAGCAGTGCAAGGCGCGCTGGTACGAGTGGCTTGACCCCTCAATAAAAAAGGTACTCTCTCTGTAGTGCTGTCAATGTCAATGGGTATCGTATGGGTCGGATGGACACATTTTCGCATCCATACCCGAAAAATATTAGACTAGTCAGTATCTTACCCTTATCTGGTAAGATTGATTAACGGTGATTGTAGTCATGGTTAAGTGATTCTATAGATTGGTGCGGTTGTTAACTGACCCATGTACCATAATGTACTCTGATCTTTAGAGGGCTTGAGAAAACATAGTAGTCTTGAAAGAACATTAGATTAGGTATGTCTTGTGCTGTACCAACCAGGTTTCTTCAATTATGTATTACAGAAAAGACTAACTTTTGTCTGTCATGTCAGACTGAATGGACACGGGAAGAAGATGAAAAGCTTCTCCACCTTGCCAAACTCATGCCCACCCAGTGGCGCACCATTGCCCCTATTGTGGGCCGCACCCCATCCCAGTGCCTGGAAAGATACGAAAAACTCCTCGACGCGGCATGTGCTCGTGACGAAAACTATGAAGCAGGCGACGACCCCCGAAAGCTCCGACCCGGCGAGATTGACCCAAACCCGGAATCAAAGCCTGCTAGGCCTGATCCAGTTGACATGGACGAGGATGAAAAGGAGATGCTCTCTGAGGCCCGGGCCCGCCTTGCAAATACACGCGGAAAAAAGGCAAAGAGAAAGGCTAGAGAGAAACAGCTAGAAGAGGCTCGGAGGCTTGCATCTCTACAAAAGCGAAGGGAGTTGAAAGCAGCTGGCATTGATATTAACAAGAGAAGAAGAAAGAGAAAAGGGATTGATTATAATGCTGAGATTCCCTTTGAAAAACGCCCACCACCTGGGTTTTATGACACAACAGGGGAGGATCAGGGGCCGGAACCAATGAATTTCCCGACCACAATTGAAGAGCTGGAAGGAAAGAGAAGGGCGGATATAGAAGCGCAACTGAGGAAACAGGATATTGCTAAGAACAAAATTGCTCAGAGGCAGGATGCACCAACGGCCATAATTCAAGCTAATAAAATGAATGATCCCGAGGCAGTGAGGAAACGAGCAAAGCTAATGCTGCCCGCACCTCAGATCTCTGATCAGGAGCTGGAGGAAATAGCAAGGATTGGCTATGGTAGTGATCTAACGTCACTGGCTAGCGAGGAGATGTCTGGAGGCGGAGGGATTGCCACACGGGCCCTCCTAGCTAATTATGCCCAGACACCTAGGCTTGGGACAACACCCTTGCGGACCCCACAGAGGACCCCATCTGGGAAGGGGGACGCTATTATGATGGAGGCTGAGAATTTGGCTCGGTTGAGGGAATCTCAGACTCCACTTTTGGGGGGCGAGAATCCTGAGCTTCACCCATCTGATTTCTCAGGGGTTACGCCGAGGAAAAAGGAAATACAGACACCAAATCCAATGGCAACACCTGGTGGAACTCCTGGACCGGGTCTCACCCCCCGACTTGGCATGACACCTGCACGAGACGGGCAGTTGCTTGGTGCGACCCCTAGAGGGACTCCATTTCGAGATGAACTGAGGATAAATGAAGAAATGGAGATGACAGAAGATGCGAAGGCGGAGAAAAGAAGGCAGGAAGAAATGAGGAAGAACTTAAGGTCGAGTCTGTTGTCCTTACCACAGCCCAAGAACGAATACCAGATTGTGGTGCAGCCGGTACAGGATGATGCAGAGACCGAGGAGAGGATAGAAGAGGACATGTCAGATAGAATGGCTAGAGAAAGAGCTGAGGAGAGAGCCAGAGAGGAGGCATTATTAAGAAAAAGGTCTAAGGTGTTACAGAGAGAGCTCCCCAGACCACCAGCCGGTGCATTGGAGATTGTCCGGGCATTGATTGCCCGAGGAGGTGAGGGGAGGGGATCATTTGTGCCGCCAACATTGTTGGAGCAGGCTGATGAGTTGATCAACAGAGAAATGCTTGCTCTGTTGGAGCATGACAACGCAAAGTACCCGCTTGAGGATAAGGAAAAAGAGAAAAAGAAGGGAAAGCGGAAAGAGAGAGTTTTTATACCGCAAATTGAAGATTTTGAAGAGAACGATTTGACAGAGGTATGTGGAATAGGGTTTTATGTTGCTGAAAAGCAATTGTTTGGTAACTAAAATCTTTATTGATACACTTTAAAATTGATTTGTTTATGTTCCACCCAAAATTATTCACAGTTGGCAGCATGTTATGTGCTACTTAGCAGTTTCTATTGATGATGTTCTGTTTAGTAAGTTTGAGGGTTAATTATAATTTTATTTTGGATGTATTTCTATGCTTTGAAAGGGTATCATTTTTTATTGTGATGTCACCTTATCGTGAATTTTTAGGTCTAGAGTCATCTCATATGTGACCCTATTATAACTCCATTATAGTTCAGATTTTAGCACAGAAATACAAATAAGTCTTTGAACAACTATTCCGCTGCATGATTTTCTGTTTGTTTTTTCTCTATTATAACTCCATAATACCTTCTGTATGAGCAATTCATGTGTTAACAAACCAAATTGTGAAGGGTTGGCAGCAGGAAGTCTAATTCTTAATGTACCCTCAGTAACTAATCATTGATCAAGCATTTGCTAAATAAAAAAAATACAAATGTTTAGGTTAAAAATCAAACAACATATGCTGAACTGCAAAGGTGCTCTTTTCTATATAAAAGTTTGTTCATTGTTTTCTCTTCTAGGCGGATGCAATGATAAGGATAGAGGTCAATTTCCTCCGTGTAGCCATGGGGCACGAGAATGAATCCTTTGAGGAGTATGTGCGGGCCCATGATGCCTGCCAGGATGACCTTATTTTCTTCCCAGGGACAAGCAGCTATGGTCTTGCTAGTGTCGCATCGAGCTCTGAAAAGCTTGCATCTGTCCAGAATGATTTTGAGATAGTGAGGAGGCGTTTGGATGAAGAGGCCAAGAAGGCAACCAAGCTTGAACAAAAAATTAAGGTTCTCACTCATGGGTACCAGGTACTACAAATTTTGATTAACTTGGATTTTTAATCCTTTGTTTAGTTCTTAATAAGGATCAATAAGCTTCTGCTATGTTTCAATATTTGTTATTAATTATCATCAGAATTTTTTGTTATTGAAGATCACATGCATGTGCACTTGTACAACACATACAAGCACATGCCACATCTTCGTACCAAGTAGCAGGCCGTAGGTCCCAGATCATTGTTAGTTTACTTTTGCCAAGTAATGATTGTGATCCTTAACAAAAATATGCTCATAAATTATTCATGCTATTCTGTTACATAAAAAGTAATTTATGCCCTTAATGTAGTCATGTTATTCTGTTACATAAGGTAAACTGTTAGAGCAAAATGTAGCAGTGGGACTTGAACTACTCTGCTAGGGATTCACATCTGCTGCGATCCTAAAAGGTAAACAGTAACCCTAAAATTCCTGCGATTCCAAATCTGACCGTCCAATAATTTCGTGCACGTATCTCAAAGCAGATAATTTTTCCTTACACGAATCTCGAAATAATTCAACAGTTGGATTTGGAATCGCAGGAATTTTAGGATTACTGTTCACCTTTTAGGATCGCAGCAGATGTGAATCCCTCTGCTAGATCATCTCCTCTCTGTCAGTTAACTTGTTGAATTATATGATGTGGCATTCGCCATGTCCTGATTTTACTTTGTGGGAGGAATATTTTCATAATGCGAATGTTATTTAAGAAAACATATGCTCTTAAAACTTAAGAAAAGAAATAAGGCAGATTGGCAAAGCAAAACCCGCTAATTTTTTTTCTGTAGTCTCTCGACAAAACCTCCATCATTTTGTCTCTTGTTGTAGGCTCATGTTCCGAACCCATAGTTCTTCACTTTACATAAAACCTCCATATTTCCTATCTTTAATCTTCTTGCAAAATGCTTGTTTTACTCCCTTTCTATCCTACTCCCTTCATGATGAATTTATAACCCTGTTGCACTTCAGCCATGGCGTATTTATAATTAAATTCCTAGTTTTTTCATTTGCTTTATAATAAAGGAAGGAAAAAAGTACAATATCCATATGGAAAAGAAGGAAAAAGAAGCCAGAAAAAATTGAAATCAGTTAAACATTTGAGCTGTAAAAAAGAAGCTAAATTGCCAGAACATGGAAAAAAACTCGAGAAATATTGTTTAATGTTTGAAGAAAAATTCAAACTGGAGCTTTAGAGAATGAAATAATAAGAAAACACAAAAAAGATCATTGGATGTGTTCTGGAGAAATCGTTCTGCTAGAGAGACTAAGAGAGAGGGACCAAGCAACCTTGAGAGAATGGAAGGTGAATCTTGCAAATTCAATTGATTCCACCTGGTCTCTGAAAAATAGAGGAATCTCTGAAAACGACTCACTAAAGACGGGCAAGATTTGGATGGGGGGGCAAATATGACATCTAATTTGTTAGGAGATGCGCAGTAGTGGTGAGACAAGAAGCTATCCACTAGAAATCTAGAATTGAGTTCTGGATATTTAACTATCTTCAATTATATTTTTTCAAAAGAAGCACAGAATTACTGCCAACTGCCAACTCAGCTCGAAAAATTTGCAGATTCGCCAATTTAAAGCGTTAATATACAATAGGGGCTGATTTTACCAAGTGTGATAATTCATTGGGCTGATTAAACAAAGAAAAAAGAGGGGAAAGGGGAAGTTGAAGGGTTCAATTAAATTAAATGCAATTGCACATGGGCCAAATCAAACTTGTCTCTTTGTTAGCAACATCTTATATTATTCCACCGCCACTAGAGATTACAATTTGCAACTTGTATGGTGCACAGTAAAAATAGACATTCACACATAGGAGGCAGAGTAAGTAGGCAAACACACATTCACAAAATGCACAAAGACCTGATTTGCACAAGCACTTGCCACTAGGGGTGTTCAAATGGTCAGTTCGGTTAAAACCAAATTAAAAGAGTCAAACCAAAATTGTATTTGGTTTTAAAAAATCTGACGGAACCAACCGAACCAAAAAAAACTGAAGTAAATTTCGGTTCGTTTGATTGAACCACAATAAGGGAGTCCAAATTTCAAAAGGTCAAAACTCAATACATACACATACATTTAATAGTGATAGAAATAAATATCAAGATAAATATCAGTCGAACTGAAATAAAGAGTGATTAAACCGGAACCGAACAATAAAACCGAAATAATTCAAGTAAATATCAAGTAAATTTTGGTTTTTTTGGTTGAACCAAGTTAGGAGAGATTAAAGCGAACCAAATGTAAAAACCAAAGCATTTCAATAATTAAACCGAACTGAACAATTCAAACCGAAAAACCGAACCAATTAAATCCAAAATTTGTCAATTCGGTTGAAAACCAAATAAACCAGATCCAATAAACACCCCTACATGCCACACAAATGTATTGACATGTGAAATTGGAAATTGCAGGCAAGGGCAGGGAAGCTATGGTCGCAAACAGAAGCTACTTACAAGCAAGTAAACAACCTATCGACTGAACTTACCTGCTTCAAGGAACTTCAGAAACAGGAGCAGCTTGCAGCCTCATACAGAGTAAACAATCTTCTAGATGAAGTCAACAAGCAGAAAACACTTGAATCGCAGTTCCAGCACCGGTATGGTGACCTCCTTGCTGAGTCTGAGAGACTCCAGAATTTTGTGGAAGATCACAAGAGAAAAGTGGCCGCTGAGAGTACCGAAGTAGGCCCCACTGAAGCAGCAGAGGAGATGAAAGTCGACAACGAAAATGATGCCTCTCAAGTAGCAGCCGTTAGTGAAGAGGAGATGAAAGTCGAAAATGAGGATGTCGCTGGGGTCGAAGATGACGCCTCTCAAGCAGCAGCGGATAGTGAAGAGGGGATGAAAATTGACAATGCTGATGTGGCTGAGGTTGAAAATGACGCCTCACAAGTAGCAGTGGGTAGTGATGGGATACCTGAAGATACAGTCACCAGTGGAGATGATAAATTAGCCGCTGAACCAATTGCCCCTGAGAAGGATACAGAGGCTACAGAGAAAACTATGGATGGAGATGCCAATATTGTCCCTGGCCAAGATACTGTGTAATAAGCCGAGTAATGTTGGTTTTTTTTTTTTTTTCTCATTTTGTCCTTTGAAATTTTCTATGCTTTTCCAAGGACTTGTAGGAAAACTGAGATGGATGTTTGCTTCTTGGTGTAAGGGGACACTGTTATTTGGATTCTACACTTACACTGATAGTGGTGTTTCATTAGCAGAGACCGCCAAATTGGTGATGGTTGTGTGAGACTTAGATCAATTTACACATCGGGTTTGGTGGTATTTATAAATGTATTGAGATTTTTTTCAATGCGAAGGCCATCCATTTGGAAAATAATCTCAACCTTTTTGTTAATAAGTTTTATGTTTAGATCTTGAGTTTAGAACTTTGTAACATTGCCTATTCGTGGGATAGGTCACCGTTCTTATATTACCAATTGATTGTATTGTTTTTCACTATTTTGATTTTTGACCTGCCGGCAAGATTTAATGAAATTCTACATTTTGTTTGTGGTTATTTAAATATAATATTTTGTTTGATAAATTGAAGTAAATGTTGTGCTCTTAAAATGAATGGAGATATTGGGACTTTGAATTTTACCGTACAGTAAAAATTCCCCTTTTACTTAAATGGACGTGGATTTTGCTTTCTAAGTCACACTTCTTTTGGAAAAGCATAATTCAAACACTGTTGTGTGGCGTCAGTAACCTGGATTAACTGATATTGGTTCCAATCCAAATTTTGTACGATATAAATTCTCTGTTTCTGTTAATGAACAGGAAAACTATATATAGGAAATGTTTTTGGCGAAAGGAGAAAATCACGTAAACTCCTTTTGATATGAGGTTGGGGTCAAACTCCAGAAGCCCAAGGATATCATTAAGAAATTTGCATGCTATGTACTAGTACCAGTAACACTGCAATATCAAAGAGGTTAAAACTGTAACACTGCCAGTCAATAGTTGGCATTTTATCACTTCGTTCAACAAACCAAATTTTTTATTTCCTTAAAAAAAAATTTAAACCAAATTCTTATAATTTGGAAATTCGATAATCTTTTTACCTCTCAGATGTAAATAGAATCTGAATGCCCTGGCCTGATGTAATAGAAAGCTTTTATTTATTTTATTTTTCTTTTGAACAAGAAGTTTATTGGGAGTAGCACAACTAGAGCTTGAGTACGGCACATGCAAGTCCGGATCCTCTAAAGTAGCTCAAATTTTGAGTTAAGATCCAGACCATGCACGAATCTTAAGCGCATTGAGCTAGTCTAACACCCATCAGATCCAAATATACTTCTGATGGGCATGGGACCCAAACTTTTCTCATATTTTCATATAAATATTATGTTGAGATGTTCAGATCAACTGTTTGGTCTTTGAAAACAAAAAAATAATTCATGATAACACAGACTGATTTGCACCTATGTATTGCAAAGTAACAAAGTCTCACTCAAATATAGAATTATACTTTTAGTATATTTGTGCATGCTTATTATCTTTTCTAACCTGTGCAAGTCTACCATTGCAGCGATATCCATTTTCATTCAAACTGACCTATTTACTTGAATTAACACAAATAATATTATTGTATATGACTATTTTTTTGTTAATAATTAATGTTAAGACAATACTAATTAAGCCGCATCTGTCTTCAGTATTTACTGGTACGGAACAGTGTCTTCAGTGTTTACTGGTGCGAAACAATGTCTCCAGTGTTTACTTGTACGGACAAGTATTTTCTGGTATGGACAAAATTACTGGTTCTTCAATCTTCATAGAGGTGTTTTCCTAAACTGAACTGGTAACTGATACAAGTCCGGTACCACTGCCTCTGATCCTAGTGGTACGGATGTAAAAAAATTTCTTGTTTTACTCATTTACTTTTTCATTTACGTACACTTTGGCATTTATTTAGCTTTGTTATTTAGGTTATCTATAGTTTCATTTTAATTTTAGTAGTTCAATTTTTGTTTTTGTTTTTTAGGACCTGATGTAAATAATGACATTACTTGTGTACGTCTTTTATAAATGAAAAAGGAATTTGAGGGCTTTACCCTCATCTTTGATTCAAAAAAATTAAGCCACATGCATCATATGGTAAGAATTACGACTGAAGTTTTCGCCATTCAAATACATTTATATGAATTATGGAAATAAAATCAATGTTTAATTTGAGTTCATATATATAAATTAATATGACCCGATCATTTAGTAGGTACAGGCCAAAACAAAATTTTCTCCTCGTCCGACAGAATATATACCCTTCCAAGGCAAGTTCCAAGGAGAAAAATGTTTTGATTAATGAATTTGTGAATGAATGAATGAATTAATCAATATTCTTGAGGGGAGTGTCTCTGAGCCTGACCTGCCAACTAGTAAGATATCGCTCCACCTTTGCCAATATTTTCTTCAACTTAGCCAATTGAGGTATTTGATCTAAGGAATATTCCTTTCCATGCCCCTTGTCGCGATCGGTGCGCACATTAACCTTACTGAGCATATCATTACATGTTTCCATCTCCAGTGCCAATCTTTTGTTCAGATCCAGCCCCTCCTTCACACTCCCTAAGATTGCCCCGTACTCCTCCCTCCCCTTCTCTATTCTCTGCATCAATTCCTTGTTCCTCTGCACTAATTCCTCTGTCAGACCCTCCACTGTACCCTGACCCGATAGCTTGTTATACAGCCTCTGGTTCAGCGCCGACAGATACTTAACTGACTCATTCGCCTCCTCCAGCTGCCCTATTCTCCAACGCAGCTCTCTGGCAACTGATTCTGTGTCTTTGTAGATAGTCTTGCACACCTTCTCCGCACTGTCGCGTGCCACCACAGCAGCTGCTAGCTTGCGTTTCAGCAGGCTATTCTCTTGCACCATGGCATCATAGTTGTTAGAGATCATCATCATGTCTTGTAGCGGTGGCTTCACCGGCAATGATAAAGGAGGAGGGACCCGTCGTGGTTTTGGGGAAATAGGAGGAGTCATGATTTTGTGTGGCTGTGAGCTAGAGGAGGGTGAACTTGGGGGAGTGATCAAGAAGAGACCATGTGGCTTTGCAGACCATGTTTGCTCTTTTATATTTAAGGGTATTGGTTTTGTAACAGCAGCTGATGAAGTAGTATCAGAGGAGGCAGTTGCAGTTGCAGTTGCAGTTGCTATGCTCGATGAGCAGCGACGTAGCTCCCCTGTCCGAGAGTCTTTCTTTTCTGCAACATTGGATTCAAGGAGCCGAGATTTGATATCGTCTACAATGTTTAGCATGGCCTCCAACCGTGCATCCCGCAAGTGCTCGTCCGCCTTGGTTACGTTTGCTTGTTCATGGACAAACTTGTATAGGAGCTTGATGTTTGTTACAACACCTGCACGGACACAATTAATTCATTGCACCGGTACAGCAGTGTTATTCTTAATTCTGAAGAAAAAGTTTCTTAATTATTTTTTATGACATCTTGTTTGACTTATGAAAATAAAACGAAAATTTAAAATAATCAATTCCTAATTAATAATTTCACATCATTAATTGATTACTGGATAAAAAGATATATATCTGTCACAATATAATTGAGAAGCAGAAAAAAATTATCCAATTTTATCATATTAATTTGTCACATTAGGATTGACAAAGATATTTAATTGTGTGCTCACAATTCATATACAATGCATATATATGAATAATTTATATAAGGTAAGTTGATAACAAATGCTCCATGCCTTTACCTTGACCAGTTAATAACAAAAAACATGATCACCACCTAATTAAATTAACTTCCAATCTTCAATATATATATGAATTGATTAATTGTTAAATAAAATGTACCTTCAAGGTGAACATTTCTTCTCCTCATGATCATAGGCGGGAGTTGCTCTGGAGGTTTCTTAAACAAAATGGTCCAAGGATTCATTCTCTCTAGCATGATTAATTAATTTCAAGAGATTCGAACAAGAAATTGAGGAAAATACTAACAGAAATTAAGATGATTAATTAAATTGAAGCAAAAAGATCGAGGTGATAAATTAAATAGGACTCGATCTCCTTTATCTCTCTCTCTTTCCAAGTAATTAATTAAGCTAGCTAGCCTTGGAAATTAAATTGGAATGAATGAATGAATGAATCCTTGTTTCTTTAATTTAATTTGAAATCTTATTTAGTGGATGTTTCTTATTAATTATTGGGTCACTGAGAATTCCAAGGGCTAAAAATAGGTTGGGAATTTTGGAGTGTTTCTCTCTCGTCATGCTTTTTTCTCGCAAATTGGTTCGTTGTACCTGTACGTACACTCAATGACACATGCATGCAGTTGTACGTACCAGATTAGTGCATGCATGGTACTGAAGATTTGTAGAGTTCATCACCAGGAGCACATGTGATGGAGCTACCTTTAAATCCTTAAATCCCGGCACTCAGTCGCACACCCTTAATTAATTCAATATAAGCTAAAAATTGTTACTAATTAATAAATTAACTTTATTATTTTTGTTATCGTTCAAATTTTGTAAATATTTTCACATGATTCTTTACTTCAAATTTTAGAAGACTGAGCATTTTTTGCACATACTACATGCTTTTATTTTTTAATAAAGGATAAAATGGGTATTTTATAAATTTAAAATGAGTTTTAATAGAAAATACAATCAATTTCATAAATCTGTGAGTTTTTTTTTAAATTAGAAGGGTAAATATGATATCATGAATTTTAGAGGGGGAAATACGTAATTTTGTGATTTTTGAAGGCTATACATAAAATTCTACCTAAAAACTAAATGAAAATATTATTGAAATTAAAAAATTAATAAAAAAAACAATATGAGTCTTTTTCATCAATATAAGCTAGATAGATCAGGATAAAAAGGAGACAAAAAAAGTGCTCTGAGATTGTTTACAAAATTTCAAAGTACTATTCTCAAAGGGAGTGTTATTTTTAGCTAAACTATTGTAATATTGAACGCGGAGATAAATTTGTTCTCTTTATATGTCGGTTTTACTCTTCAACTCTTTCTCTTTCTAATATTTGACTTATTACAGAATGCCAGAAAGAAAAATTAATCCTTCCAATTTTCATACGATCATTTAATAAAAAAAAAGCTGATAAAATAAGTTTATCCTTCCAATTAGGAAAAATGCTAAGTATTAGGTCCAGCTTTTGTAAATAGTGTATTCATTTAATGTATTAAACTTATTTAATGCTAGCAAATATGACCACCTTTAATCACCCTTTAATTAGCATCTTTATCTTGTTCTCTTACTTGGAGTATGAACTTTTAAACTTGTTTGCATCGAGAATTTCAGCATAGATGAAAATCGCACAATTTGATTTCGTAGTGAATTTCTCTCCGATTAATTCACTTTCATTTTTGCATACAAGTTGAAGAATGATTAACAATAAAACAAATATTTGGAGGAGAAAGGAGATATATGGGAATCAAACATAGATATATTTATCTACTAACTTTTTTTTGTTATCTTTCTTTATTAATTGATTCAAATATAAGAGATAAAATGAATTAAAGGATAAAATTTGTATACAGAGAGAACAATTTTTCTCCGTGTTCAATATTGTAATAGTTGAAATCTTTCTTTATTAATCGATTCAAATATAAGAGATAAAATGAGTTAAAGGATAAAATTGGTATATAAAGAGAACAATTTTTCTCCGTGTTCAATATTGTAATAGTTGAACTGAAAATAGTACTCTCATTTTCAAAAGTGATGAGAGTCATAAGTCATTTATAAACTCAATTTTCCTTAATAAACAGTGTTAGGAATTAATTAGAAGTGGCTTAGCCATTCCTATAATTGAAAATTAGCACTTTAATTTTTTATATTTTATAATTTTTATTAGTATTTATATATTTTAGCTCCTTTATAAATTAAAATTACACTACAATAACTTGTTTAACCCTCCGAATCTCAAATTTCTAGTTCCATCTCAGTAGAAGATTTTGATTCTATTTATTAGGTTCATGACTAAAATATTTCATGCATTATAAAACTAATCAAAAAGTCTATAATTATACTTTAAAACGTCCGTTTTCATATAATATGGTCTGAATCTTAATTTTGAGATTTTTTTTATTTTTATTTTTATATATTTGTAAGATTGCTTTCAAGATCAGTGGACACTGGACAGATACTCAGCTACCTTCAAGTTCATTTACGCATTGAATATTTAGGTTAAAAAAAAAAAAACATACTTCATTACTTTTTGGCATACATATGAAAAATTATAACATTTCAACTTCATTTTAATGAGATATAAAAACCTGAAAAATAACTTTAAATACTTGATCCCCGGGAAGATTTCTTTAATTAAACTCCTAATTCATATCAAAACTACACAAAAAGGACATTATACATTCCGATATGTGAGAAAAAAACATTATGTATCACTTAAATGATTTTATTTTTCATATCTAAGTTCTAAAATTTTGCTTCTAAAAAAATTTATGAAGAAAAGGTTAAATTTGTATATTGAGAAAATTTCTATAAAAATTCAGCAAATTTTGAGTATAAATAAGAATCTTTGAAAACATGTACATTTAAGATACAATACGGTTAACCAGGCTCAAATTGTTATAGAAAAATACAAAAAAGTTGTATCATTTTAAGAGTTTCACTATATATTCAGATTAAACACATATTTTTTTTAAACGAGAAAATAGAAATTCTGTGATCAATAAATAAAGAAAGGCGTAGAGAATGAGGGATGCCGGATGCATATATATATTTATGATATAACATAAATAAAAGAAGAACCCTTGATTAATTAACCTTTTGAATTTGAAAGGGAAGGAAAGGAAGGCCTAATGTGTTTCTTGCTAGTAAAAATACCCTCGTCCATGCTAGGAACCATACTCCAGGTCCAGGTGTAGCGTATTATTCACTTATGATTTTCTCCTAGACTCCTACTAATCGGAATTCATTTTATTATCTAAAGTAATTCAAAATTTGAGTTTTGATCTGGACCGTTAGATATGTTTTGTAAGATATTAAAGGGACCTTCCTCTGATCGTACAGTCTAGATCTAAGCTCAAAATTGGAGTTACTTGAGAGGATCGGGACACACCTACTAATTGGGCCAAATAGGCACGCGGTCAAAAAATTTCCTTTGTCAATTTTTTTTTCTTCCTAAAATCGAGAGAGAGAGAGAGAGACTCCGACGAAGAGAGAAAAAGCGGGCGGAGAGAGAGAGAGAGAGAGAGAGAGATGAGAGAGGAGGTGAGGAGCTCGGGCACGCCTTTTGCGCTCGCTAGGTCTTCTTCGCCTCCGCCAACCCCCGTCGCCAGGTCTCTCACTCTCTGTTCCCCACCTTTCCTTTCCTTTCCTTTCCTTGTTCTTGTATTTTCTTGATTCGTGCGAAATTGACACAACCACGAAAACATCCTAATTCAATCAATGAATGTATGTTGAATATCTCAAGTGCCAAACTCGTAATTGGTGCTAATAGTTTCATAAACCCTAGAACGGGACCTAGATTGATGCAATTAAATTACTGTATGTTGAATATCTCAATACCCAAACTCGTAATTGGTGTTAATAGTTTTAAAACATAAAACGAAACCTAGTTTGGTGCAATATATTGCAAGTACTATTTTGCTTGCACCTAGTACCTACAAACCTTGAAAATACCTTGTATGCTAGCGCAACAAACTGAAATTGATGGAATTGAAGATGAGCACTAGTTTGGATTTGGAAATTATGAAAATCATCTTCAAATATAAATTGAGTAAAACAAAAACCCTATCTTCAATCAAAGCTGAGGAAATGAAGTTATTTTGTGTCAATTTGGTCTTCCAAAATTGAGATTTGGACATTTCTTTTTGCTACTATCATAAAACTAGCTGCATTCTTAATGGCTCCGGTTGGGTTTCATTTCTAGCCTATCCCAACTTGTTTGGCACTAAAGTTTTTTTTTTTTTTTTTCCTTTTCTAAGCTTATTTACCCTTTTATACCGCTCTTCTGATGTACATTTCCTTTGTGTTTTACTATTTCCTTTATATGCGCTACCTTTAGTTAAATAGTTATCTATTTTGACCATATAGGCACATAATACATTTGTGGCAACCGCTACCAGATTTTAAAAATAGAGTTACCATTTTCAAATCCAGAAAAACAGATGTTGGTTTTTTTATTGTAGGAGAAACTATGGGTGCTAATTGCACATTAATAAATATTTGCGGTGATATATCAAAAACCCTCTTTCATGGAACTTGTCCAGTGCATCATTTATCATATTCCTTCTTCTTCGAAGTTTTTATCATATTTGTTCTATTCTCCTGCTATTGTAATAATTGTTGTAACTATTGTTATATTCTTTGATTCTAGTTCGGCCGGTGGCTCTTCCCCAGTACGACCGGCAAATGCAACGAGCATTGATTGGTTGGGTAGCAGTGCTCAGGCCTCGAAAGTGGGGCCACATTCATCTTGCCCATCACTGAGCACTAATGCTGCTGGTGGCAGCTCAGCGCTTGAGTTATCACACCCATCATGCCGACCCTGGGAACGTGGCGATTTGCTTCGACGCCTCGCCACTTTTAAACCCTCCACATGGTTTTCAAAACCAAAGGTCTCGTCTTTCTTCTTTATTTTGTTTATATGGTTTTGTTCTCAAATTTTGTTCTTTTGTCTGTTTTTATGCTTTTCATGGGATTTTACTTTTTTGCATTTGGGTATAGTGGAGTTTCAGACATCAAGACCTCATAAAAACATCCTATTGGCTACTTGTTAGAACAGAATGGTATATAGCTATATTATTGGTGTAGTCAACTACCGGATGAATGTTTCAGTATTGTTTATGATCTAGCCATCTTCTGATGTCCATTAGTGTTGATTATGTGTTAGGTAGGGTTGCATACAAATGATTTTACTAACGGTTTCCTTTTCTTCATAAATAACCGAAATTGTCTGTAACAGTTCTAGCTTCTCGTGTTAACATATAATCTAATTAGAATTTGGAAATTGTAGGTAGTCAGCTCTCTGGCTTGTTCGCGTAGAGGCTGGGTGAATGTCGATGCAGATAAAATCAAGTGCGAGTCATGTGGTGCTCAGCTCATGTTTACAGCTTTGTCTTCATGTTCCCCAGCTGAAGGTTCTGTTCTTCATTAGCCTTTGGTTATACTCTTTTGTGTCAGTGACTGATAATTACAATTTTAGCCAGTAGAACAAATCATTAATAATGCAAAGGACTTAACCAAACTTGGAGCAAAACCAAGAATGCTTAAAAAGTTACTTTAATTATTTTTTTTCATAGTATATCAGTTGAATTTTTTGTCTTATCCGAAATCTAATTTCAAATTTACTGTTTCAGTGGTCAATGCTGGGGAGGTCTTTGCAGAGCAGCTTGACTTAGGGCACGGCGTGGACTGCCCTTGGAGGGGAAACTGCTGTGTGGACAGCCTGGTGCAGTTTAGCCTCACTGCATCTACCCTGGTTGGGGGCTACAAGGATCGGTGTGACAGTCTCCTCCAGTTTACCACACTTCCCATCATAGCATCTTCAGCAATAGAGATTATTCGACTCACAAGGAGTGTTCAACTCGACCAACTCCTGTCCCAGCCACCAAACTTCTTATCGGGGGAGCTCGGAGCAGATCCTACACAGCTTGACTCCTCCAGTGGTTATGCTTATGTATGTTTTTTTATCGCATAAATAAGTTTTCTTCCTTGTATATGGCTTAAGAAGAGTACTCTCAGTGTTTATCCTTTAGATTATTAGTAATTCATTTATGATTGTGTCAGGTTTTATGGAAAATTATATTCTTGTGGGTATTTTACTTGGAAAAATGTGCTTTATAATCCATTTTTAAGTCTGCATATTGTGCACTCTTGGATAGTACTGCATATGTTCTTGTTGTACCCGTACTGACTGGCAAATACCATATTGTACTTTAAACCTAAGACATTAGTCTTTTACTCGGACTTCTTTGAGTATTCTTTGAGGGCCCGCCCAAGATATGTCCAACTCAATGTCCACCCTTGGACATCTCTATTTTCCAATGTAGTCGGTTAAATATTAATTATATCTAGCTACATGTTCAGAATGGATAGCTAATTGTTATAGGCACAGGTATTTTGTCAATAATACAACATTTAAACTTTACAACTGCAATATCTGTTATTGGCAGATATGTTTGTTTCTTTAACAATTAGCTAATCACTATTAATATTTACAACTACTAAAAAAGTGTTGTATGGACCTCACATTCTTGGTCGTCATTGTTCCTAGGCAATCGTGATTAAAAGAAAATTCTGGTCTGCTACCTGTCTGTTGGGATATATTTCTTTTCTGGTATTAACTAATATGACATTTTTACTAACATATAGCTAGGTTCGGTTAATAAATATGTAGTACCTACTTACAAACATATAACTATTAGCAGTTAACAACACAATTTTCTTACTTAGAGTGTTATTGACGAATCCATTGGTCCATTCAATAATTAGTATCATACTTATTTTTGGCTAGTTATTGCTAACTTCTAATGAGCTATTAGAGATCTGAAGATGTCCATGGATGGACAGTGGGTGGACAGACTTGGGGTGAGAGTCCTCATGTTCTTTTAATTCTTTTAGTGCCCGTATAAAGAGTACGACTTCTGACTGCCTGGTTTGATTTAACTAGCGATATATTCATCAAATTTCAAATTGTGAATATATAAACTATATTTTTTTTCTATTATATGATCAGGCTCAGAAGCTGATCAGCCTTTGTGGCTGGGAGCCAAGATGGCTTCCAAATGTCCAAGACTGCGAAGAAAACTCTACACAGTCAGCCCAAAATGTTTGCGAAGATAACTCTCCTTTTTCTACCTACTATCGGGACCCACAAGCTGCTGTATCAGTCAAACGTGACAAGGGAAAAGGTAAGATGCTGATGCAAGAATCAGGGAGCAACAGCATGCGTTCCCCACTTCTTGACTGTAGTCTGTGTGGCACCACAGTCAGAATATGGGACTTTCGTACAGTGGCTCGCTCTTCCAGGTTTGGCCCGAGCAATGTAGACAATCCTGATGTCAGTAAAAAACTGACTCGTGGGATCAGTGCGGCTAGTGCAATTAACGGAAGGATGTCAGCAGAAGTAGAGAGGGACCAGATTGAAGGTCGGGATGAAGTGGCAACTACAGGCGAGGGTAAGTCATTGTCAAATGCAGAGGTGGACTTGAATCTGACAATGGCTGGTGGGTTACCATTGACTCATCCATTGCCAGCCACATCAGAGCACTTCAGAGGTGTTATGGGGAGAGATCTAATGATTGGGCAGCCCACTGGTAGTGAAGTAGGTGACCGTGCCGCCTCATACGAGTCACGGGGCCCAAGCTCCAGAAAAAGAAACCGAGAGGAAGGTGGTAGTACTGTTGACAAGCCTCAGCTGGTTCACCAGGCTGACAGCATAGAAGGGACAGTCATTGACCGTGATGGTGGTGATGAGGTGGATGATGGGACTCAAGACTCTGGTGCCCCAACAAAGCGGGCTCGTTGTTTCGAATTTTTTGGTTCCAATTGTGCCCCTCCTCGGGTTGATTCATCAGGTGCAGGGCCTAGTCGTTATTTCTCCTTTGATGCTGATATCAATGCCAACAGAGAAATGAGTGAGCCACCACCTCCCTTGGGCCATGCCAGGGAGTCAACTAGAGCATCCTCTGTTATTGCTATGGACATGGTCCATAGTCCAGAGGATGACTCGATGGAGAGCGTAGAAAACCACCCCGGTGGTGATATGGATGACGTGCATCTACGTTCTCCTTCAATACACCGAAATAATAATGTACAGTTGAATGATATGCTGGATCTCAACTATAGCAATCAAGCACAGCAGAGCACATGTGTGCAGCCAGCTGCTGGCAGTGTCGCAAGGGAGGTTGGTGGGAGCAGCACCAATGAAGGGGAGGAGATCCTTAATACTGAGACAAATAACGCCTATGCTCATGACCGGGGGCAGGTTAGTCTTGGTGTTAGTGGAGGTAGCGTCGGCATGGGCGCGAGTCATGAGGCAGAGATTCATGGGGCTGACGGGTCAGTGCACAGGACTGATAGTGTTGTCGCTGATGCTGAACCAGTTGCTGAGGTGATTGAGAATCTAGGGGGGCATACTGGTGAGTCAACACCAGGTCCTGGATTGATGGACGAATTTGTCCCTGAGGAAGTCCCACAGGGGGATAGCCAGGAGCAGGACATGGTATCCCGCTCACTAGCTCGGGCTGATAGCGGGTCGAAGATTTACGAGTCGATAAAGGCTGATTCCGTCGAGAGTGGAGAGAAGTTTGGTAGCCATGGGGTGGTGGGCCCAGACAGCAGTGTGCACCCTTCGCTGTCTTGCAATGCTGGGATATATTCAACCTTGGAGGTGTCAAAGGAGGAGGTAACTCAGAGAAGAAATGCATATGTCCGTTCAGAATTTGACCCTGAAAATGGAGTTGGTATGAAATGAAATTGTCTTCTTTTTTTTTATCTGTCTAAATGATTAGAAAGCATATTTTTTGGTACAATAGTGTATTCGGTAATGGTTTGTTCTGCATGCTGTCACTGTGATTGTCTTTTCTTTTACTAATACTTGATTGTGTTTGCCCGCCACTACATGGTAGTACCGTTACAGTCTTTCACGTGCACACTTGCTATCACAGTGCATCATGTTACTTGTGCACTTCAGATTGTAATTAAGCCACAAAACACCTCAATCGAAAACTTGGATGTCATTTTTAACTCAATTACAAAAACTGCTGAATAAACAAAATCAGGCAACAGATTATTGTGGACATAAGTGAAAACTGTAAATAAATACTGTATTTTAAGGTATTTTGTAAAATGTGTGGCATCAATTGACCACTCAATTCCATGTGGCTACGCCACTGGTGTTGTCACTTCAGTCATGAAATCACTGTCACCGTAAAGTTGGTATATACTGTTTCATACCCGTACCAGAACACAAAATTGTATCATAATCCATGATGACATTCTTTTTTACCCTCCCTTGCTTATCTCTCAGGGGCGACAAATGGAGAGAATGACTATGAACCCGGAATGTCAGAATTTGATCCAATTAAGCATCACAAGAGCTACTGTCCCTGGGTAAATGGAAATGTTGCTGTGGCTTCTTGCGAGGGGGGCCATGGCTCGACAAGCCCTTCAGATGGCAACACTGTACCAATCTGTGGCTGGCAGCTTACTCTAGATGCACTCCACAGCTTCCAGTCCCTCGGCCATGCTCCAAACCAAACAATGCAATCTGAATCAGCAGCTTCTCTTTACAAGGTCTTAATTTTCACTATGATTTCTTCAGTAATCATCTGACTAGGGCTATTTCATGATTTTTATAATGAATTTCATTTGAACAAGAAATTATAATATTTTCAATTATTTGTAATGATAAGGTTCCTTGTGGATATTTTAGATTTACAACTTGTGTAATTGTTGAATGGACCCCACTTCATTATCATCAAAAGAAGTTGGTACAACCATAGCTTTCTGATTCCGAGTAAGGGCATTACTAGCTGAATAATTTTTGAGGAACTAAAATCCATACTTTTCTGACTTCTGGCTTCTGAGGAGTATTCATCAACTTTTAGCCCGCATAACTGTCTTTTGCTATGAATTACCTGAACTTGTATTCATAGTTGATAAAAGATGGCAAATTGGATTTTAGGTCTTCCATTTGGAATATTTCTATTTTTAGTAAGGAAAAAGTATGATTTTGGCAATTAGTAATTTTGAACTCCTCGTAAAGTGCTAAAAGCTTAAATGCTTGAATTTTTTTTTTTCAAATTCATCTGACTATATTTGTGCTTTATTCTATTGGCTTTTTCATTTTGCTTTTAGGATGATCATGTAACCCCTAGCCATAAACCGATGGCATGTAAATCTGCAAGCAGAAGCCAGGGCAAGCATTAATCTGAGAGTGAACAATTTAGGTATGCAAATTTTAAGAAAAGTATAGTCTAATAATGCATATAACAGAAAACTAACTTGTTTTACTGAATAGATTAATCCTCTTACACTGACGTAATCACTCAAGCTGGTTGATTAGAAGCCTGTCCGGAAGGGTGGATGAATAAATTACTCTATGCCTGAGTTTTTTTTTTTCCTTTTCTTTTTTGACCTTTTGAGCTTAGACTAGTTAATCTATTGCTGGAAATATCCTTTTATGTATTGATTGTAAGCTGTTCCGACTTGTTGATCAATATGTTCATCTTATTTAAATTATTCTGTCAGTGTGACAATTGAATACATGATGTCGCTGATATGAATGACTTGAAGTTCACATGATGTTACTGTATTATTGTATTTCGAAAAGAATACTTTGTATAATTAAATTTCTAAAAACTAACACATAAGCTCTAGTGTATGTTCTTTACTATGTGAAAAAGCTTATTAGTGTAAATAGAATAGATATATAGTATTTTGTGCATAAAATTTTAAGAATGCATTAACAATATATTGTCTGTTCCATCTTCCATGTGTTTAATCTCTACCTTGTATCGTTTTGTATGTGATTAAATTTATTAATAAAGTAAATATGCCGTAAACATTTTGCATTAAATTTAACTATATTTTAATTATGAGTGTTTTTTATTTACAGATTAAATTTCGATTTTAGCTTTGATTAATTTAACTATAATGCAATTTAGACTTGTAATCAGTCGATTTCTGAGTAAAAATGGTTTATATCTCTTCTAATGATGCTCGAATGATGCATATATATATATAGTGGTATTTAAGCATGCGGTTGTGTTGCATTGCATAAACGTTACAAGTAAAAGAATAAATCATGTGTCCTCGCAACTGGTTACAAGTAAAAGACATGATTTTTATTGATAACAATTACAAGTGTTTCTTTTAATTGATAACAATTACAATTGTTTCTTTCTTAATTAAGAAAAGGGAAAAAAAAAATGCCATCGAGCACTGAAAATAAAATATCGGTGAAGTAGCACGTGAGGAGTCCGAAATGGATAGAAGGGAGAAGCAAACCCGAACGCCCTCCTCGCATCGCACTCCTCCTCCTTTGCCTCGAGATCTCCGCACCGCACCGCACCGCACTATGTGCCAGTACAGCTACAGCATTCCGCATCTCTCCCCAGCTTTCGTTCCATCTCCTCGCAATCCCATGCCATTTCTCCTCCGTCTCCGTCTCCGTCTCCGTCTCCGTGTGCTCTGCACCTCGTCTCCCATTCCCCAAAACCATAACCATAACAATCCCCCCTGCTCCAAACCCATCATAATCCTTAATCCGCCAATCCATAGCCCCCCCATATGCAACCTCAACCTCAACCTCAACCTCAACCTCAACCTCAGGCTCCCTCCCCTTCCCCCTCAACCCCAACCCCAATCCGACTTGAAGGACAAAATCCTCGACCTCGAGATAATGGGTTTCAATACGGCTCGGATCCTCCGCAACAACCCGGCTTTGCGCCAAGCCTCCCTTCAATCTATACATCACGTTATACATTACCTGGAGTGCAAAGGGATCCGGTATGTTACTTATTATACTGATAAAGAGTTTCACATGCCCCATATTTTATATTTAGCCTGCTTTCCTAGCTCATAACATTTTACTTTCTTTTGGAGATCATAATTAATGTTCATATCTTCTTGCTAATATAAAGTCAAGACCATTTGTTAATAACCTCTGACAATTATTTTCTCTAAAGTCAGAAGCATTTGATTAAAATTATCGACATGTGCCCAAATATTATCACGGCAAGCATCAAGGACGACCTTGAACCAGTGTTTGAGTTTTTGTCCAAGGATCTTGAAGTTCCAGAGAAGAATTTCTATATGGTCATCAAGAAATGTCCCCGCTTACTTGCCTCTAGTGCCAGGTGCTTGTGCTTATGCTATTTCTTATGTTCTACCAAAATTTAAACTTCTTATTAAACCTAACAACCTCTGCTCAACCCCTTAAGTTGGTCAATTCTGCCGATTACTGTCCAAATATGCTCTGTGTAGTGCCCCACTCTGCACATGATTCTGCCGCTGCTGTACTAGTATTAGTATTAGTATTAGTAATTTAGTATTACCCTGTTTATGAGCAAAATAGTACTAAAATCCGGTACCATAATCCCAACATAACAAGCTTACTTGTATCCTCTCAATTACCTAACAAACTGTTAAAAATTATAGAGACCAGCTCAAGCCAGCACTAAACTACTTTCAACGACTCGGCATTAAAGATAAATTTGGATTTGCATACCGACACCCAGTTCTTCTTGTTTTAAATGTGGAGAAAACTATAATGCCGAAGGTGGATTTTCTTATGAGCCTCGGCTTATCACAACAAGAGGCAGAATTCTTTATCTACAGAAAACCTGGCCTGCTAACCTTCAGCATAGAGAATAATTTCAAGCCCAAAGCTGAGTACTTTTTCAGCGAAATGAAGGGAAGCCTGGAGGAGCTCAAGGATTTCCCGCAGTATTTTGCATGCAGTTTGGAGGGGCGAATCAAACCTCGGCACAGGGAGTTGGTCGAGAAAGGTATTGAGATGCCATTGGCAGTGATGCTTAAGAGCATGGATATTGAATTTAGAAAATTGGTAGAGCACTTGGTGGAAGATCGTCAGACCACGCTGTGTTTTGAGTGAGAATTGGGTATTTGTGGAAGAAACAAGTATAAGATTTTCTTATATGCCCCACAAAAACTTAAAAAAAGTTCGGCCACCAACAAAACTATTGTTCCACTCAGAACTTATTCGGAGAATACAACCAAACTACTTTCTCCTCAGGGTCTGTTTACATTCATTAATTGATCAATAAAGATGGGTATATAAAGGATGTTGATCCTGCTTTAGTAGGGATAAGATTGATAATTCTAACTTTTGTAGCATATATTGAGGTTTTGTAGATTTGCATTTTTGCCAGATTTGGAAATCATGCAAGTACAAGTAACATTTGATAGATATTATCTAGTATTTCTTTTTTCCTGTTAAGAGGGTTTTTTAAACTGTCAAGAATGACTGTAGTCTAGTTTGATTGCACCAGAAACACAATTAATCAGAAGATTGCCAGACTGAATTTTGTTTCAGTTTTTAATTTTTAATTTTTTTTTTTGTGAAGAAATATATTTTCATGCTTTCTAAACCGCAGAAGCTGCCATGTTGTATTTTGAGGAAAAGAAAAAAAAACTGCCTTGTAAGCCGTACAAACTGCCTTTTATTATTATCTGAAGAAATATTGGTTCGTGCTTTGCAAAATGTGCTTCAGTTTAAACGCACGGGGTTCTTTAATATTAGTGCAGATCTCATCTCAATCGGAGGTCCAGATCCATTAACACGCATTCTGTTAATAGAGAGGACACGAATCCCCCTCCCCCCCATAATGTTTTTAATTGTTTGAGTGACCAGGTTTTTGGGCAATAGGGGCCATGACTAGCACTGTTGCAATTAGTATGTTTTGCAGTGCTTTTATATTAGTGAATAAAATTCACCTTAGGAACATTTTTAGTGACAGCATGAAACCATGGATGTGAGTGGCAAAGTGAAAGGTCTACTGCCTTTAATTGCAATCTATATCAATTTCAATGGCTTTCATTCATCCAATTCTGTGCAACAAAAATGATACTTATCTTTACAATTAAACAAACAGTTTCAACTGGTTGGCATAGATTTTGGACATAATTAACCTGTGGATTGTCATCAAGTATTATTCCAAAGCTTGAGAAACTGAATGAACATTTATATAGGTATAACACGACTGAATGAACATGGCTACATCTGGGCCTAATCTAACCCAAACTCAAAAGAAGCTAAATATCTAAGTTCGGCCCATAAGCCTATTATTATTATTATTATTCGAGGAATGAAATCATTCATGGTGTCATTTGTCCATGACCATGCCAAAGCAGGTTCGTCAAAGTTTGCTCTAACCTCTAAGAGAGATCATCTATACGAGTAAGTTTTGATTGGATTTCATGGAGGTGGAAGAGGCGAGCACCTCCGCTCCTGGAGGTGGCCACAGAGCCGACCGCGCCTTCTCTCCAGCGCGCTCAGGAGGTACATCTCCTTCAAAATTTGTTTTTCAATTCATATCTGATACGTTTATTAGACTAGTATTTGAGTACTGTTTAGTCCAGTAAGAATCAGTGTGTTTTGTAACTGGGTTCATTCTTCATTGGCTGCGGATTGCACAAATTGAGGAAACTTTCAGCTGTAATTAAAACAAATTGAGGATCAATGGGGCTTATTAGTGTTAATTTCATTTGAGAATCAAATTCCATATGCGCCTAGTATGATTCTGGTATGTTCATACAAAACAAAATAGTCCTGTTACTTGATAATGTTATGAATCTTTTTCTTCCATATCTGCACTCGTCATCACAATTCAGATCCAGTGAAGTAACTCAAAAATTGGGTTTTAGATCGGGACCGTCTGATTCGAATCCTAATCCATCCAAATTTGGAGCGCACACACATCTCGAGAGGCGGATTCGAATCCTGAGACGATCTCGAGCGACGGATTCGAATCAGACGGTCTCAATCCAAAACCCAAAAATTGGGTTACTTTAGGGGATCTGGACCCTTGTCATCATGTGTTATTTTATATGTTTTTTTTTCTTTCAAATATCTTTTCAGCTTTATACAGGTTTAAGCAACAAAATCTGCCATCTTGGAAACCAGCTCTAACACCTGGATCAGTAAGATATTATAATTTGTAGTGTTTACATATATATATATGTATGTATTATAATGCTTGTGCTATGATTTATTATGGCATGTATAATTATATGATGCTTGTATTTAACTGTAGGTCATAATGATCTTCCTGGTTATTGGATTCTTCTTTATACCAATGGGTCTTATTTTTCTTCATGCCTCAGAAAGCGTACTCTTCACAATTCTATTTGTCAAAATTTGTTATTACAAAAAAATTAAAAATCTTAATGTAGTAGGTAGTTGATATTGATTGACATTTGTATGAGAAAGTTGTACGGATTGTTATGCCAGCAAGTCAGGATCTGTGCCAACTAATGAGATATTACCTATACTGGTACCATACTGGTTTACACAAAAATAACATTTTATAACTACCATGCCTTTTTGGCATCAACATTTTTTTCTTACAAGTATCAAGTTCTGTCCATAACACTTATTTAAAATTGAACAGAATTTTAAATAATTTGGCACCGGTACGGTACCAGTTCAATCCATTTATCCTGATGGGTGCGCCAAGCCTCATTTGGATTCTTACTGTCTGTTGAGATGTATTACGTGTTACTGCAGGTGGTTGAGATTGCATACCGTTATGATACTGACTGCATACCCGAGACTTACAAAAATGATAAAGTAGCCTACATTAAAGATAGCTCAGTCTCAAAGAACTGTACTCGCAAAATTAGGGTAATTTGGTTTTTTCTTTCTATTTCCACATATGTGGCTTGTTTCTAGAATTTTGCGTCAACACCTTTGTCACTAACATGACTGAAAATGCTTTTCTGTTTTAGGTTCATAAATATATGAAGGCACCAATATTTGTCTACTACGAACTTGATAATTTTTACCAAAACCACAGAAGGTCTCTCTACCTTTATTTATTTGTTTATATTTAACTCCTCCCTCTATTTCTCTCACACACACATTTGGTGATGTGTTAATTTCCCGATCAAATACAGGTATGTAAAGAGCAGGAATGACAAGCAACTTTTATATGGGATGAATCAAAAGGATATTGGGTCGTGCGAACCCAGTTCAAACAGCCAATGGCCTCCCGATACTCCCTTGTGGCTTAATTGCGTGGAGCTTGTTCAATGATACTTTCAACTTTGCACGTGGGGTAGAACCACTAAAGTTAAATAGAAAAAATATATCTTGGCAGAGTGACAGGGAGCATAAGTTTGGGAAGGATGTCTATCCATTTAATTTTCAAAATGGATCCTTAATTGGAGGTGGTTCTCTCGACCCAAAAGTGCCTGTAAGTGTATTAATTCAAATTAATAGCATTAATGTTAGTCACAGTCAAAATAATTAGTATTATATTGTTCCTTGTTATCATTATACCAGTTGTAGCAGCATGCAGCAGCAGTATCTGTATGTTGATGACAGGTAAGTTTTATATTATATAAAAATAAGTTATGTAGGTAAATAACAGTAAATAAAAAAAGTAAACGAAAATCTGTATATTTTTATTTCAGTATATGATCATTGTGATTTAAACTTTATATAGGTATATAATAGTAAATAAAATAAGTAAAAGAAAATCAGTATATTTTTGGTTCAGTATGTGTCACAAAATTTCTATCTTTTCAAAAAGAGCAGCTCAGTGAGCAGGAGGATTTGATTGTATGGATGCGCACAGCTGCACTCCCAAAATTCAGAAAACTATATGGTGTCATTGAAGTTGATCTGGATACAAGCCATATTGTCAGTATTAACATTGCGAACAACTATAATACCTATAGCTTTGGTGGGGGCAAAAGGGTCATTATGACCACATCGAAGTGGTTAGGTGCCGGTAAAAACAATTTTCTTGGGCTTGCTTATCTCGTCACTGGCACATCAAGTCTTCTTCTCTCAATTTTGTTTGCCATGATTCATGTTAGAAATCCAAGGTATTAATTGTTCTATACTCAACTTTCTGCTTTACTTGTGAAAAAAAAAGAGCAATAACGTACTGCAATTTTTGATTTATAATTGGTTGCAGACCTCGTGGGCATTCTACCTAGGCTAGCTAGCAGCTAGCCCTGAATAGGAAAGGCAATTTGAGTGAGCTGAACTGAACATGTTTCTGTCGAGTTTTGTATAAAACTAGTCATTTGAACTTGACGCTTTCACTTTGCTGATTAATTAAGTAATATTGAGATGTCAGTAATCTTCTTGTTTCATATGCTAATTAATTGTACATAACGTCCTTGTAATCATATGAAACTTTGCCTCATGCTATAAAATCGGTTCCCAGATCGATTCAACTTGTCATTAATAATCAATATTAACAAATGTAAAGAGGTTACTTAATAATCATTGATAAAAGTCCATGCAAATAGGGCAGAAGGCCCCGAATTTTTTTTTTTTTTTACCACTGTCAAAAATAGTTTTAAATTAAAAACCACCCGGTGTTGAATTTGTAAAAAAAAATCACTCCCGCACAATGATTTCGCGCACCAGCCTGGTTGGGTCCGCACAAGCGTTTCGCGCACTGGAGTGGTCCGCACTATGATTTGGCGCATCGGGTCCGCGCAGGAATTTCGCACACCAACGGGTCCGCACAGTCGTTTCGCGCACCCAAGTCGGATCCACACAATGGTATTACGCACCAAAGTTGGATCCGCATCACCCTTTGGTGCACTCACTGTTTCGTAGATTCCCCTGGTGCACCAAGCTAAAAGTGCATAAAAGAAGTTTTTTACTACTGTTTCTATTCCACAACACACCAACGAAGGAAGCAGAGCTCAGCAATTAAGTGTGAGGATTTTTTTTCTCTTTAGTCCCTTATTTTTTAAATTATTATTTTATGTTAATTTTGAAATTATTATTTTACATTATTTTTAAAATTAATAGTAAATTTATTAATTGTTAGGTTTGTTCAATTCAACTAATTATGATTGGAATTGCTTGTTATTTTGGTGGTGAAATTTTACACGGGCCAAATGGTGCTTATTACAGTACCCAACCTTCGAAAATGTTCACTATCATGCCAGATTTAGATTTTAGAGGTATAACTAGAGAAGTGTATCAGCAAGTTGGTATTGATCCGAATTATTATGAACTGGTAATTTTCACAAGGATCAATATCGAAGGCATAATCATCGTCATTCGGTACACGCTCATCCTACGGGCGCCAACAAACATGCTCATCTGGCCTCATCTACTCAAACTGACTCCGGAAAAAAAAGCAACCCCTATTGGTCGTCCATGTGGGGTATGGTAGAAATGTTAGTTTGTAATAATCTAGAAGTCAATAATACGATAAATTATCATAAAGCTTTGTTCATGAATTGAGTGATTAATAAACTGTCATTTTGTTCCTTGAGTATTATTGAATTTATGAATCATTTCGGGTTGATGACTTGAAATTGTAGAGCTTCATAATATAGATGATAAATACTCTTAAAAGTCTCTAACCGAGGTAATTAGCAGGAACACTAATTTATCGTTACAAGGTTAGAATGTGGATTAAAAGATGGTCAAGTTTTACAGACCATTGACATGAGATGTCATTTTAATCACATAGATACATGTTCAAGGAACATGGTATTTGACAGCCTCGAATGAAACATTAAATGGAATTGTGTACGTGTCATTAATGTTTTCATTCAGTGTTAAGTTCTAAAGTATGAGGTATTCATCTTTCCTACTGAGAGATGTGTATGTGTGATTGTTACCTAACGCTGTCGGTAAAACGCAGTCATAACGGTAGCTTTTCGGTATACATAGCTTAGCTGAGTTAGTGACGGTTTACCAAGAGTACTATTGTCCCTTGTATCTCTATACGAGTTACGGTATCACTAGGTCCCTTGATAGAGTAGGATTATCTGCATGCAATATAATTACAAAAGTAATTATATTTGATAATCTGCTCAAGATCGAGAAAAGATTAACTTTGCAAGGATGACACACACCTACCTTGAAACTAATCTGATACTGCGAGACATAAGAATTAACACGACTAAAATAGTTTACTGGATCGTGGTATTGTATAGTACAGCATCATCTGTGTAATTGGATGGTCATAGTGCAGATGTCAGATGCCTCCTATGATTATAGAAGTTAAAATGGTTTTAATTCTATTTACCAACATAACACAGATCCTATTGGGTCACACCGTATAGGAGCTAGTCGGAGAATCTTACTGATTAATTATAAATTGATTATAATTAATATTAAGATGGTTATAATTAATTATACGTGATATAATTAAATTATAAATGTCATATAAGATGACAAGCAAGAAACAACGGTTAATTTATAAGCGTACACGATGCGTTGTATAAAATCGTACCGAAACCGGACCCCGAGAAATATAATTGTTTAGAACAATTATATATATTTGATTTAGATTTTAAATATTAATTATGGTTTTGAATATTGGCAAAATTAAAAATCCAAATATATATATGATATATATATTAATCAAATGGTATTGTCAAATGGTATTGTCAAATTGTATTCTCAAATGGTATTTGATTTTACCATTTTACCAAACCACCATTAAGAATGACATAATTGTAAATATGCCAAACTTTAAGGGTATTTTGGTAATCGGGCGAACCTCCTCATTTGCCTATAAATAGAGGGGTAGGGGTAGAGAGAAAATAACCAATTCACTCATATCGATCGATCGATCGCCCGATCGAATCGATAAATCTATTTTCTCTCTTTCTCGGTTACGGTTGTTTACGGGATTCAGAAATAATATATTTTTACGAAAGTTGCGGTATTTCTATTGAATAACTGCGAGTCGTAAATATATTTATTTTGTCTTTTTCTCGGTGAATAGTGTTTTTGCAAAATTCTGCGGTTTACAGTATTTCTGGCAAAAGAAATAAACCGCTCTCTGGTTAGTCCTGGTGGATAACCAATAGAGGTATCAGACGTCTGATACTCCGAAGCGAGACGTTCCTCAGATTCGGTCTTCTCGGTCTGCTGCAATCCAATTCGAATTTGGATCAAGGTATAAATATGTTATATTAATCTATTTAATTTATAGATAGATTAAAGTTTTATAAATCAATTATGGAGTAGATCTGTAAAAGGATTAAATCGGGTTTTGATGCCAAAGAATACTGAAGGTGGATCCCCTTGGAAAGTATTCTGACATACCTCGTTTAATCCTTGGCTTAATATAGAAGTAAATTTTTTGTTTTACGTTCTTTCCGCATATTAAGCTAATCAACGGTTTGGACGGCCCGTAACCTAACAAGAAAGACTTCTCCGAGCACCATCTCTGAGCATACGCAGGACATATCTGCCCGTTGGGCTTACCCCAATCTGGAGCCCAACCCTTCACTAGTGGTGATGAACGGCCGAATGGAAACCTCGTCCATGACCAATGATGGAGGAGACCAATTGGACCGTACAATCTCTTCTTGGTCACCACTTTTAATGCAAGTTGAATTTTTTTTAATACAAACATAGATCAAATTGTTTAAATACTAACCAGAAAAAATCATTTTCAATACCTGACACGCAGTGCATAAACCGCGATATAGACATGCCAAGACCGTTACACCCCAATTCATATTTGGCAGGTTATCCAAGTCCACCAGAAACTGTAATAGAGAGGCATAAACAGTGCCCCCGGATGAATCTGGGAACATCCAGCATGCGAACATCTCCATAATATAACCCCGGGTCCACTGTGCTACCTCAGCGGGATCGGCATGTTCGGCTAGTTCTCTACTGTAAAATTACTTGTATACAATGTAAATGCCGCAATCAAATAATTTAAAAAGTTACATGTATGCAATCAATTAAATTTAAAATTACTTGAAACGCTGTCGCAAAGCGACTATACAGATGTCGTTCTTGGAGTTAATCAGGCCCTTCTTTGTCTTTCTCCGCTTCATCAACCCGGCACCCAGCAAATTGATCACGAGCTGATCAGAGTCTCTATACTCCACACTGGTCACAACAGCTCCAGTAATGGGCAGGCCCCAAAGACAACTCACGTCCTGGAGAGAGACTGTAATCTCTCCAATGGGCAGGTGAAATGTGTGTGTCTCTGGCCGCCACCTCTCGACCAGTGCAGATGTAAGTGCGACATATGCGATAACAGGGGTGAGCTGTGACACATGCAACAGCCCCATCCTCTGTAACACCGGTGCATAGCGCACGTCATCTTTTAGAGTCATATGGTTATTCCTCACCTCCGTTATGTCATGATCCTAAAATAAATTCCAAATGGAAATAAAAAAAATAATCGAGATATTTTTTCAAATAAAAATAAACTTACATATGCTAGTGAGATCTTGTGGCACTCGAGCGAGAACCAACAGATGGGGCTAATGTACTTAGCCGTCAAGTGCGAAAATATGGTAGAGATCAACTCCTGATCCCAATGAGGCTCATCCAATGATAAATGAAGTATACATTTTAGGTCAAATCTTAACACAATCGCATCTTTCAAAAAAATTTGTCTAAGAATGGTAATTTTAGACCAACAATGTAAGAAAAATGTAGAATTTTGGTCCAATTGTGCATTTCTAATCTATTTTACTAAAAGTATGATAAATTAAACATTGTGCAATTTTTAAATACTATTGATAAAAATAATTGTGCAATTTTAGTAATTTGAACGAATTTCTAAAATCAATTAAGGTCAATTCGGTACAATTTCTAATTTTGGTCTCTATTCGGACAATTTTAAGTGGTTTAACAAAAATCATAATTTATTTTCGACATCTAAATTAATCTATAAACTAAACTACAATTAAATTAATGGGTCACCGTCCAATTAAAATCGCAAGAACTACAATTAAATTACAACTAAATTACATATCTAAACTAATCTATAAACTAAATTAATTAAATTATCTAACATATCTAATTAAACTAAACTACAATTATTTTACAACTACATTATCTAAACTAATCTACAAACTAAATAAATTAAATTATCTAAACTATCTAAATTAAACTAAACTACAATTATTTTACAACTACATTATCTAAACTAATCTACAAACTAAACTATCTAAATTAAACTAAACTATAAATTTAAAATAAAAAAATTACCTTCTGCTGTTGTGGGGCGCTCCAGCTGGGTGTGGGGTGGGGTAAAATCTGGTGCGCAAGGCCTTTATAGCACCAATACTGGGGTGCGCCATACCATTGTGCGGATTCGACTTGGGTGCGCGAAACGGTTGTGCGGACCCGTTGGTGCACGAAATTCCTGCGCTGACCTGGTGCGCCAAATCATAGTGCGGACCACTTCGGTGCGCGAAACGCTTGTGCTGACCCAATCAGGCTGGGTGCCGAAAACCATTGTGCGGGGGTGGTATTTTTTTACAAAATCAGCGCCGAGTGATTTTTAATTTAAAATGAATTTTGACAGTGGTAAAAAAAAAATTTCGGCAGAAGGTCGTGGGGGATCAATCCGCATCATCTGAATTAATGTACGTTTTGAGTTAATTTTTGGACAGTGTACTCAGAATTCGGACCAATTTGTCCCCCGTCTATAACGCACGGGGTTTTTTTTTTATATATATATAGTGCGGATTTATAACGGACGGTCAAGATTTTAACTCAAAATTTGATTTAACCGAGGGATACGAATTTGTTGGGACATAGCTTGGTTTCTTTATGGCATTTTAAAAAATTGATGAAGGCTTTATTGGGAAAACAGTAAAATGTGATCCGAGTTAAATCCGATTTCATATATATTACCTAAGGTAAACAAATATTTCTGTTTACTTTACTCTGTCCATTCTATCTCTGTTTTCAATTTTTTTTTTTTTGACAGTGTCAAAATTCGTTATTAATTAAAAAGCACTCGGACCGGTTTTTGTAAAAAAAATACCATCTCCGCACCATGGTTTCGCGCACTAGCCAAAACGGGTCCACACGGTGCTTTAACGCACCTCTTGGTCCGCATCATGGTTTGGTGCACTGGGTCCGCGCAACAATTTTGCACACCAAGGGATTCGCACAACCATTTGGCGCACCAAAAGATGCACACGGAAATTAACATAGTTGTACATATTTTATTGTACTTAGCACGGATCTTGATGCAATCGAATAGTCTAAATTGTGACCATATATATTTTCAAAAATCAAATATTGAATGACCAGAATCTGCGCACGGAAATTAACATAGTTGCACGGATTTTATTGTACTTAGCACGGATCTTGATGCAATCTAATGGTCTTCAATTGTGACCATATATATTTTCAAAAGTCAAATATTGCGGCTGCTGACCAAAATCTGTGCACGGAAATTGATATACTTGTACGGATTTTATTGCACTTAGTACGGATCATGATGCAATCGAATGGTCCTGAATTGTGACCATATATATTTTCAAAAGTCAAATATTGCGGCTGCTGATCAAAATCTGCGCACGGAAATTGACATAGTTGCACAGATTTTATTGCACTTAGTACAGATCTTGATGCAATTGAATGGTTATGATTTGTGACCATATGTGGATGCGCAAAAGGCTTATGCCAACTCAATTGGTGCACAAAATTATTGTATGGACCTAGTGCGCCGAATTATTGTGTGGACCAAGAGGTGCGCAAAAGTCTTGTGCGGATCCGGTTTGACTGGTGCGCGAAATCATTGTACGAGAGTGTTAATTTCAACAAAACACTGGTCCGGATGTCATTTAATTTAAAACAATTTATGTGGGTGTCAAAAAAAAAATTTCGAGAAAATGTGATCCGAGTTAATTCCCATATCATATATATTACCTAAGGTAAAAAAAATATTTCTGTTTACTTTACTTTGTGCATTCTATCTCGGACCAGAATACCAGATTGGTCGGGATTCAGATTGGACGGTGGAGATCTAAACAGAAATATTATGTTACCTCAGCTCAGAGGATATGCACTTGTTAATTACCCCAATCACTGTGGATGATCTGAACGGCAATTTTCTATAAGCTGTACTAGAATTAATAATGTGCTGATGTTAGTAATTATTAATCAAACGTTTGAAATTAATTAGGCAGTATATATGATTATATTCCCATCTGGGTATATAACGTACGTACAGGGACAGCATCTGCATGAGGAAACAACATTATGAGTGGCATGAGTGGTCCCCGTAATGTCAGAGAGAAAGAGATGCTCTCTGATAAAGATGTTCGTTGTTAGTTGAAACTTAAAACGTCAGCCACGGTAGAAAGAGGATTACATGAAAAGCATGCATATCGATCTCTTTCACTTTCTGAAGAGAGAATTCTATTTCTTACCTGATTATATAAGTAACAGGTGTCAATGTTCACATGCCAATCACACAATTATTGATATGATCCCTTGTGGCCATTCTACTTGTCTGAACTGTGTAGCAAATAGTCATGTCAGATTTTCATTTTCCTACCGAGCTATCCTACTAATTAATCACAATCTTATATATGTATATATTACAGTAACCCACTGCACCAATTTGCATGGGGCCCAAGAGATACATCAGATCCAACTTATATATAACTCTCTCTCTCTAGTCTCTATCTAGCTATCTAAATTAATTTGTAAGGTGAAACTACAAGTAACATTTCTTGATCATGCTTTTGCCACCTGTAAAGCTTTATGGATGGAGAGTACCAGATGGGGGCTTTGCCGGGGCTATTCTTGGCAACCTCATGAGACCAGACCAGACCAGACCAGACCAGACCAGACCGACGTAATCCTCTGCCCACTTTCTTTTGACCACTTTCATTCCTTCCTTAATTATCACAATTCAATATAATAATGTGTAACTAGCTAGCTAGTCTTAATTTTATTAGGATATAATTAATTAAGGCTTCTTCATCTACGTACTGACGTACGTTTATACTGACATGCATGTCATTGTATTACACACACACACATAGAGAGAGAATGACTAATATACAATCATTGTTCCTAGCTCCCGTGCAACCAAGTTGTTTTTCGATTTTCAAAGTCCAAACGGTCGATCTAAACCGTTAGATGTGATCTCTATATTAAAATGTGCTTGGAGACCAAATTTTACATTTTTTGAAATTTTTTTACTATTTATTAAGTCACTTTGAAAATCGCTGATCCAATGGTCCAGTAAAAACAGAAGTCACCGTTGGATCAGCGATTTTCAAAGTGGCTTAATAATTATACTACTTTAATTAGCATCCTCACCATCCCCCATTACCTACTTTAATTAGCATCCTCACCACATTAATTAGAATAATTATACTAAACCTCACAATATCATCCCCGCACCATCCCCCATCCTCCCCACATCATTTATTTAAGATATTAACTTCCATTAATTGCCTTAACTAGCTTCCATTTAATTAATATGGTCCCCGGGGTGGAAACTCATCGCTCTTTCCTTTTAAAATTCAAATTTCCTTTTTTTACCCTCGATTTTCTTTTTTGAGGCTGAGACCATCCTATGCGACTTTATAAATAAATACTTAAATTGTCCAAGAATAAATACTTCAATTTTGAAGAAATATTCTTATTATGTCTAAGATAAATACTTCAATATTTGAGAATTAATACTATATAGATAAGGGACAAATACTGCTATGTCCAATAAATAAATACTGCATTGATACTTCAACTGGAGTATTTTATCTTTAGTGATAAATACTGGAATGTGTAAACATAAATACTTATTTTATCTTTAATTTTTGTGGGGACTCAATTTTGTCATCCTGTAAGTACAGAAAAACGGTTCTCTTAATGTATTTGTCATGATAAATACATTATTGTCTCATGTTAAATAGTATTATTATGTTTAATATTTTAGTGGTCCGTGATAGTTTTTAGAAGTTAGTGGGGGAATATTGGGGGAATGGTGGTCCCCAATATTATCAGGGTCCTATTTAAATGAATAATTATGCTCTAATTAAATCACGGAAGCTACCATATCCATATGTAATGTTTTCAAATTAAGAGTGCAAATTAATGATGTTTTCTTACGTTTTGTGGGGGCAATTAATTAATATCTGTAATAGAATAACTGATGAGTCATGCATGCATTATGCATATATAGGCAGAGTGTACGTACGTACGTAGTGTAACATGGAATCTGGCACATGTTGTTTGTGCTTACCTGTTAATTAAAGAAGAAAAAACTAATATATATATATAGAAGGGTGATCAGCATCAGATAGCCTAACTACTTAACTACTCGATCATGTCGTTATTATTGGTCATTATTGCACACGTCACTAGCGATAGTCGGTTATGCGACTCTTGGACTCTTGGTTGCTTGTTTCTCCTTTTTTTTTTCTTTTAATTTAAAGAGCTAGAGCGGTAGAGCCTTTTGTTTGTTCTCCTTAATTAGAAATATTATATATTGACCGGTCAAATTTGAGCGATCACAGTACTGTATATCCAATTATACTAATTTGCCTCTGGACTCTGGAATATATATGCGCTAAATGATTTGTGTAAATATTTTTATTTTTGAAAAAAGTTGTACCGAAATTTATACTACTCTTTACAGTAAAGGAGCATATATTTTTAGGCAGGAGGAACAGTTATATATGTATATACATATATGTATGTGTGTGTGTGTGTTGAGTGGAATACTCCTAGGAATACCAAATCCTTTTGTGCTCTTAACTCTAAAACTTATCGGATTACTTCGAACGACGAATCTAAACCCGTTGAAATCCTTCTACCTTATGAGTGATGCGTCTATATGTGAAAATTTAAAAGTTTCGAATTAATTTAGAAAGGCTTCCAAAAAATGAATGCATTAAAATTAATTTAGAAACCTTCTAATTTTGACCACTTGACTTTATACTAAATTAATTTTAAATTTTAAATTCTCACATGTAGACGCATCACTCGTAAGGTAGAAGGATTTCAACGGTTTGGATTCGTCGTTCGAAGTTAATCCGATAAATTTTAGTGTTAAGAGTACCAAGAGGCTTGGTCCTCCTAGGAGCACCATAGTTTTACTCTCTCTCTCTCTCTCTATGTGTGTGTGTGTCTATATATATATATATATATATATATATATATATATATATGGGATGGGCTATGGTGAGTTGCGAAGTAAAACAAGTTTTTACTCCATGACACTATATTTTCATTTGAAAAAATCAAACAACCGATCCGAACCGCTCAACATGTTCTCTATATTGAAATGTGCTTGGAGACCAAATTTTACATTTTTTGGAATTTTTTTACTATTTATTAAGCCACTTTAAAAATCGCTGATCCAATGGTCCAGAAAATTTTATTGTTTTTTACTGTTCATCCGGATCTGCGATTTTCAAAGTGACTTAATAAATAGTAAAAAAATTCAAAAAAAATGTAAAATTTAGTCTCCAAGCACATTTCAATTTGGAGAAAATGTTGAGCGGTTCGGATCGGTTGTTTGAATTTTCAAATTGGAATACGAGCGTGAAGTAAAATGTTGTCTTACTTCGCAACTCACCATAGCCCATCCCTATATATATATATATATTTTTATATATATATATATATATATATATATATATATATATATATATATATATATATATATAGATGGGCTAACTTGTTTTGGGAAGTAAAGAGGGTTCTTTACTTCCCGCTCGTATCTCCATTTTCAAAGTTCAAATAGCCGATCTGAACCGCTCAACATGTTCTCCATATTGAAATGTGCTTGGAGACCAAATTTTACATTTTTTGGAATTTTTTTACTATTTACTAAGTCACTTTGAAAATCGCTGATCCAACGGTTTCACTGTTCAAACAGTGAAACCGTTGGATCAGCGATTTTCAAACTGGCTTAATAGATAGTAAAAAATTCCAAAAAATGTAAAATTTGGTCTCCAAACACATTTCAATATGGAGAACACATCTAATGATTCGGATCGGCTATTTGAACTTTGAAAATAGAGATACGAGCGGGAAGTAAAAAACCTTCTTTACTTCCTAAAGCAAGTTAGCCCATCTCTATATATATATATATATGTAACAACTATAACAAGTAGATTTATGTTTTGTTGGATCAAATATTATTAGGCCTATAAAAGAGTCTTGAACTAATGTGTCACGAACGGGAAAAATTGACCATTATTTTAGCACAAGACTCGATCTGTCAATGTGCTTAGCAAACCCAGCCTGATACAGTTGGCACTTGACAATATATATATACATAACAAGTCCTCATCGTTTATATTAATTAGCACAATATATTCCTTTTTTGCGTGAGTAGATGAGGATGAAATCAAATTTTGAACATTCAACCTTCCAATTAAGCGGAGGACAATTAATTTTAATGCTTTAGGCACTAGGACAGATGAAGTTTTTGCATTAGCACAGTATAATTAATAATATATGTTAAAGCAACGAACTCGTCATACGAAATGATAAATAACGCCCAATGGCATGCAGTAGCCAATAGACGGTAGTCATTTGAAGCTTGAGCATATCAGTTCGTGCAATATTATAATTGCAAAGAAAAAATTAAAGTGTTGCCATATATCAAGTATTTATTGTAGAATATTTGAAAGTTTTATTTAACATGTTATAGATAGTGAATTTATAGATAGTATTCACGAGAGTACACCGACAGAAAAGTTGTTATCTCTAAATGTGTCAATATTACCGACAAGAATATCCGCGACGATATCCTCAAAAATACTGTCTCATTCTTGATTTTCATCCTCAGTAAGACAGGAACTAGTATCTATATTAAGGTGACATGTAAGGAAATGTATAACATCTATCCAGTTTTTTCTTATTATAAAAGTACTAAATTAATTTGATCATACATTAATGAATTTTTCATATTTCAAAAACCTCATTTTTTTCAATAGTTGAAGAGAATTTTTTTTAAAAAAGAAAAAGAAAATAGTTGTAAATCACCATTCTTCTGACACTCTTGCACGATCCAAATTTGGTACATTGCCATAACATTTGCAAAAGATGGCTACTTGGGAACATGATGGGCAAATTAAACTTCTTCATTTCCTTGAAACACTGTTTCATCTAAGATTTTCCATTCTTGTCACTTTCAGATTAATATTAATGGGTTGCATGTATACATTTAGGAGTTAATGATTTTTTTTTCCTTTAAGAAATTATAAGTGAGAAATACCATAATTCCCAAAAGTGCATGCGGCATTTAATAATATAATCAATAACTTTCAATTTGAATGATGTGCCGGCACAGATACATTGCGTACGTACTCAAAAGGAAACAAACGGTAGCATGCAAGACCATTTTCCTTCCTTTTTTGTTCTTTTCAGAACTAGAGAATTAATTCTGTACTGTTCTTAATTTGATCAGCTTGTTTTCGAACTAAATCCAAGCAGAAATTATTAAAGATAGCTAGTTAATCAATGCACAGTCAAAGTCGGTCATTTTTATTTTTTATTTTTTTTTAGTGATTCAAAGTCGATCGGTCATTGCCTCATTGGTAATTAATAAAGTAGTCTAGAATACAATATAAAATATAAACGTCAAATCAAAGCACTGTAACTGCCAATGAAGATTCAAAACAGTGAACACATCGATCAGTCACAAGTCAACAAGCCAGAGATTATATATATATATATGCATGTTTCCTTAACACAAACAATGCTATAAATAATACAAGTTTAAACATAGGTAATTGCTGACCTTTATAAAGTTATGAATTGTTGCATTTACATTAATTAGAGCTCAGGAAATTACACATATATTCAGGTAATAAAAATAATTATATGTGTTGCAACAATATCTTTTTCTTGAGAGGCAAATAATTGAGGCGCAGCGGGGAACTATATATATGGAACTCAACTGAAAGGAAAAAAAAAAATAAGACAATTAATTCTCTCAGGTAATTTGTTTTTGTTAGTAATAGTTGCTTCTCATTATATTTTTTTGAAGTCTAGTACACGATAAAAATATAATATAATTAAAGTTGAAACATTTTGTGATCACCCCAGTGCTCCATTACAGCATAGGAAAAAAAAAAACGGCTAGTACCTCTAATTGCTTGTTCCAAATTTGTTAGAACTATTACCCACCACCACAACACTATATACAAAACACCACGATTGATTTGAAATGTAAACAAGTTATCACCTTGCAGAGCCATGCATGCATATACGTACTAGCTAGTAAAACTTGGGAATTAATTAGTCTAAAGCCAGAGAGCACCAGCTTGCTTGAGCAATGGCACCAGGGACCCGTTGATGTGGCACGCCATAACTTTATCGACCCCACCGAGCAGTTTGCCTCCAATGAACACCACGGGTACGACTCCATGAGGTCCTGACATGACTGGAGAAGCTGATAGGAGTTGCGAGAGCACCGCCTGGATCTCGCGGCCCCCGCGCTCCTGGTCCAGCTCATAGACTGTTGGGCCCACACCGAGGCCGAGGAGGAGGCGCTTGACAACATGGCACATGCAACAGCCGCTGACGCTGAAGACGACTACAGCATTGTTGCTGGCCATGCGGGCAACCCTCTCGTAGGTCATTATCAATTCCTCTCTGTCCTCTTCTACCATCCTCATGATATTGGGTTGGGCTGTTTCTTTCTTTTTAAAAGACTGTAGAGCGTACGTAGATGGATAGATAGAAGAAGAAGAAGAAGAAAGAGAGTCTAGCTAGCTAGCTAGCTAACAATTAAGGAAGCAAGGAAGGAAGGAAGGAAGAAATTGATCGATAATATAATGATGGATGGATGGATGGAGTATATGAATTAATGTTTAGGGTTAAGGGAGAAGGGAGAAGGGAGAAGGGGGATCGATAATATTTTATATAAAGGGAAGAGGAGGAGAGGTAGATATATGATATATCGATCGAGGTGGGGGACGGAGGTGAAAAGGGAAATTAAAAATGGGGGAGGTGCATGTAGCTTTTGGCAGGGGTCAGGGTCAGGGGTGGGAGCTGCATGCAGTAGACTTGTGCAGGATCGATCGGATTCGGACCCGGCAATCTCTGAGCGACGGACCCTAATTAATTAATTAATTAACCCTTCTATATATATATACGTGAATATCATTCATGCGAGAGAGAGAGAGAGTGGGATACTAATTAACTACTCGATCTCATTTGTCTAGATCTCTGGAACTGGAATTAACGAAAATTGAAATGGAAGGAAGGTAGGTAGGAAGGTAGGATTAGGAAAATGAAATGATTAATGTAGAGAAGAGGAGCAGTGATGAGTACGGGGTACGGAGGAGGGAACGGATGGAGGAGACAACGGGGAGATGGGGAATAGGGAACGGCCGTCACGCGCGAGCGACACACAGACACATTCCTCATTCCTCTTAACTCTTAAGTCTTAACACTCTACCTCTAGTCCTCTACAGACCGACACCTTAACGTCCTACGCGCCGCCGTTTCACCTTTTTAATGTACCATCCATCCCGCCCAAATCTCTAACCTATACTGTATATATATATATATCCAATTATATTCCTTTCTTTAACATTAATTAATTCTATATTTCTATATAACGAATAACGGATTCATTTCATTTAAACTGCTAAAATTATCAGCTAACTACGTCTGCTCTCCATCTCCCAAGTAATAAATTAAGAGAAAACTAAATTAGAAAAACAAATTAGTGGTAACAAATTCTAACTTACAGCAGTTAACATATTTTATTTTCTATATATATTCCAAACGACATGCAGATCAAAATTACTTACTTTTAATGAAAGATAAGACAACTTCTTCTTTTTTTGTATAATATTAATTGGATAACATTTTTGTTACTAATCTGATGAGGCCTGGTGTGTTATTGTTTTAATTATACATTAATTATAAATTACGTATGAAACCTATATATATATATGACAAATTAAATAGATGTGAATTGTTTGCATGACTACTAGCTAGCTAGCTTGGGTGTTTAAAAATTCATTACCATATATATGTAAAATGGAATAATATATAGAATGAATTGTGAATTAATTAGATGAACAGAGAATATAATTAAAAGTCGATCGGCGCATTCTATTCATGAACGAACATGCATAGTGCGCTCGCTGGCTTCATTCGTTTCTTTTCCTCTTTTTTCTTCAGTACTACTAGATCCATCTACTCCAGTAAAAATATATATGTACGTCTTGTACGAATAAATATGATAAGTGTTCTAAATCACACATTTTTATGCTTTATATATATTGCTGCAAATCCACACAAAATTCACAACTCAAATAACCAATTCCAACAATTCATTCATCATCTTGTTATATATATATATATATATAGAGTATGTCTAATATGTTTTCGGTTGTATTTCGGCCGAAATACAACCAATTTATTTTTAATTTCCGAAGTCCAAAAGGTCGATCCAAACCGTTAGATGTGTTTTCCATATTGAAATGTGCTTGGAGATCAAATTTTACATTTTTTTGAATTTTTTTTACTATTTATTAAACCACTTTGTAAATCACTGATCCAACAGTTTCACTGTTTGGTTAAGTCACCGTTGGATCAGCGATTTTCAAAGTGGCTTAATAAATAGTAAAAAAATTCCAAAAGATATAAAATTTGGTCTCCAAGCACATTTTAATATGGAGAACATACATATCAATGTGCAAATTAATGGATGTACATACAGATCGATGTGCAAATTAATTATGTAAAGATATTAAAAATATATATAAGAACTTTAGAGTTTTTCTCAACACAAAATTCTAACAATAACAACACTGGAAGTTTAAAAAGAATTAAGTGCGTATCCTCTGAGATATCTCAATTTTTGCGTGACCTACGTGTCCGGTACCTATTCGGGGAACGTAGCGGGGCATTTATTATTTTAGCTTTGAGATTCGTGCAGAACGTATTTGAACGATTGACATATTCCAAAAAGTCACGCAAAGTTTGAGATATCTCAGAGGATGCGAATTCTAAAGTTAGTGCATTAACTTTTTTGTCTCTCTAGATCTTCTACACCACAATTTTGAAAAATAACCAATAGTGATACTGATGTCTGTGGTTCTGTGTGCGCGCTACCAAGTACCAAGTACCAACTAAGGTGCGTATCTTCTGAGATATCTCAATTTTTGCATGACCGAAGTGTCCGGTGCCTATTCGGGAAAACATAGGGGGCCAGTATTATTGTAGCTTTGATATTCGTGCAGAACGTATTTGAACGATTGAGATGTTCCAAAAGGTCACGCAAAGTTTGAGATATCTCAGAGGATGCGAATTCGTACCAACTATTGTCATGTACAATCAGTTTGATTATATTAATTGTTCAAATTTCTTAATTGCATTTAATTTGTATTTTGCATAAAACTAATTAATATGGTAATTGAACCTTCCTAAAGTTCAAGACCATGCATGTGTGTGTGTATTATTTTATTGGATTAAGAACCTTTATTACATTATTAAATTTAGCGTAAATTTTTGTTTTGTAAAACAAATCACTTTCATTTATGTTTACAAACATTATATATGTAATAATATTAGGAGATCTGACGTTAAGTTACATTATTATATTTTAATTAATTGTCAAGTTTGTATTGCGTTTTCTAAATATCTTGCATTTAATTCTGTTTGACTAAGGCGAAGATATAACTCTTAATTTTATCATCAATTCCAGTAATAATTATTTTTTAATTTCTAACTTATATTTCCAACAATATAAATGACAATAATGAATTTTGCTATGATATATATGTTCTCTTCGTACGAATAGCAAATATAGAAACTCAATGAGTATTAAATGCCGTTTTGATTATTTGTGGATTTAATGGATCAATTGGTCTTTTAAATTTGAGAGAAGCAACTTTTTTTTTTCTGTCATACCTCTATTTTTTGTTTTCTAATAAGAAAATTCTAAATCGTCTATGTCAAAACTAAATAGTTAGATGTGATGTGTAGTTTTTTATCTACATGTACGTAAAATTATTGTTTTTCGATTTAGTTTTTATATGAATCAATTAGTCGAAAAATCAACGTCCATAAAATATACACGTACGTCATAAATTATTCACAATAGTATATTTTTCGAAGATCATGATAACAATTAAAGCAAAGTTAAAGTATCATTATATGTAAGTTCGCATAGAGAAAATTATATAAATCAATTTAACAGTTTTATTTTGACAGTTAATAACTGACATTTAAGTTATTAACGCCAAAAAATAATTCCATTTGAACCCTGTTTACAAATTGAATAGGCCTAATTTTTGATATATAATTTCAACAATTATAATAGCGGAAAATTAACATATAAGAAAGTTTAGAACAAGCTAGAAAGCACAAGAAAATTCGATAAAAAATCTCAAATCTAATCAATATAGAACATATTTAATTGTGTTCTAAAATCTAAAATCTGGCTTTGTGTGCTATCACAACATATGAACATATATTATTGTATATATGTATATATGTATATATATTTGAATGAATGGGCATGGCCTTTGACACGGGTCGACTCATGATTAGGCAGTGATGAAGTGAAAAAAGGTGGTTGCTAATATATATAATTATTGGACCGAAACCTGAATATAAAAGCAAACTAATTAATAGTCGATCGAATCCAGAAAGCTATATATTGGTCCCCCTGTCTTCCATATATTATATTCTATATATATATTTCAGCGTGAATTGGGTTTGTCATGTATCATACTTATTGATTGAATTGGTGCGTAAATGAAATAATATTTTGAATATATATGTTTGTTTGTGTGAAATTGGAGTGACATGTTTGGGCCGTAGCCCGTAGTCGTCCTGCACTCCCTGCTGCTCCGTGAGAAATTAACTGGTGCCGTGGTGCGTATATATGCATGAGCCATGACTGGCGGTCAAAGATCACGCACCACCTTTTGCTTTTGCTTTTTCTTTTCCTTTTTCTTTTTCTTTTTCTTTTTCTTTTTCTTTTTCTTTTCTCACTGCCATAATTATATATATATATGTATGTATGTATTAATTCTAGCTAATTCTATTCATTCATGTAAGTATGTAACGTCCTACCTAGTCCTAACTCCTAAGAACCACACGCGCGAGACGGCGAGAGTTTATTTTATGACCCGTTACACGCTTCATTATATATAGTTTGTAAGAGTCATGCAGAGAGTGGATTATCGATCGATCTCGTTGGTAATGAACAGACTAATGCATGGTTGTTGGTTGGTTTGTTCCTGTTTGCATGCTATTCACGATCTAGTTAGTGTAGGGGGACGGATGGGGGCATTCTTTTCATTTTTTTGGCCTTCATTTCTCTCTTTATCGCCTCACGCCCCCTAGCTCCATCCATTCGACGTCTGACAGGACTTCGCATGCTTGATGCTTCACAGTTCACAGTTCACAGTCTAGGTTTCTCTCTCATGATTCGGATTAGGATGTGTTTTAACCTGTTGTGCTTGGGTGGGCTCGGCTTGGCCAGTTGGCCTGCCTAAGTGAGAGAAAGACCAGTACAGAGAAAGAGAGAAAGAGCTAGCTAGCTTTGAGAAGTGGATCCATCAGCCTTGGGTTTTTTTGTTCTTACCTTCTTGGAACTCTTTGCTCAACCTCAGAGATAGATATATGTCAAAGAGAGAGGAGAGGCCTCTTTATTTTGTTTCTACTCATATATATTAATTCCATCCATTTCTCTACACAATTAATGGAAGTGTGCCATACATTTATTAATTTGCCATGTACGTACGTAGTTAATTACCAGTTGTCCAATACAACTTCAATCCAAATATATATCATTAGAGAGTGTCTTCTATGGACATAAGGATCTATTTGTAAAATTAACATATTTTTATTTTCAAAGTTCAAACAGTCGATCCGAACCGTTCATCTTGTTCTCCATATTAATATGTGCTTGGAGACCAATTTTTACATTTTTCTGAATTTTTTTACTATTTTTTAAGATGGGTACAAAATTCAATGGTCTGAATTTGATATTTTTTGTACCCATCTTAATAAATAGTAAAAAAAATTCAGAAAAATGTAAAATTTGGTCTCCAAGCACATATTAATATGGAGAACAAGATGAACGGTTCGGATCGACTGTTTGAACTTTGAAAATAAAAAAATGTTCATTTTACAAATAGGTCCTTATGTCCATAGAAGTCTTTGCCATATAATTAATTAAGATGATGCACTTGTTTAAAAATATTTGAAAATGTTATATGCATCTAATTAATATAGATCATGAGTAATGCACATAGAAATTGAATATTAAATGCAAAAGAATTATATACATATAATTCAAGTGATGAACGGTACGTGTCGTCCAATTAATATATATAATCCACCAATTTCAAGCTTTTATGGGGCGTAAATTTTTAGTATAACGAATTTTCTCCCCCTACATACCTAATAATAATAAAAATAACTCAAGTTATGATATTTAGACTATAAACTTTCTCGCCAAAAAAAAGTAAATCGTAATAATATATTTTTCCCCAAGATAAAGCTATTAAAAATAAAAAAATAAAAAAATTGGTGATGGGTTACATGAGTATTATTTTAGAAATGGCCTTAGATGTCAATTTAGTAAGACATTGTCATGCTACCTATATATAATTTACTTTGATATTTTATCTTAACATATATATCTTGCACGATCGATATATATATATATAGTACTGTTTTATCCGCTTAAACTCTTGTTACTATATATGCTTAACTTGCAAATGTTTTTGGCACATAATAATTGCATAACATGATAACAGCACTTATGTTAAGTATTTTAATCGATCCATGCCGTCATTAATTGTTCAATAAATTGTACGTAGTTGATATATAATTTAACATGCATGCGGAAGTTGGATCAACAAGCTAGAAAAGAGAAATGGAGAGGAAGCTAGCTAGCTAGCTAGGGTTCCAAGTGGTAATAAAATAAAATGCATGGGAGGAGAGTTAATATATAATATAGGAGATCGAGTAGTGTGTGTTTGTCCTGGCATGGCACCTGAAGAAAAGAAAATATAAAGCTGGCTGGTTCTTTTCCTTGATGTTGCTTCCCAAGATCAGTGCACTTTCTGAGTTGACCAAGCATACATATGCCTTACAAGTTACAATTCTGCATGCAGATCTAATTAAAGGAACGAAACACGAAAAGACAAAACAAAGAATAACCTTAATTCAACTATTCCTCTCGATTTGCACATACATGATCTGTACCCAAATTGGCAGCACTAATTAATTAGGAACAAATTATGAAGTGGGGATGTTATTTTCAAAGTTCAAACAGTTTATTAGAACTGCTAAATATAATCTTCATATAAAATATACATGCGGAATAAATTTAATTTATATTTTTTAGATATTTTTTTTACTATTATTTAATTTAGATAGCTAGGTAGAAAATCACTTGCTCTAATAGTTATGAACCATTTGAAAGTAGTGTTTTTTTTATATACATATTACGAATTGATCCTAAATATACATATCACCATATATAACCTTATTTTGATGGTGTTTGGGTTATTTATATTGATTTCTAATATTTCTATATTATTTAAATTAGAGACGGATCTACATTCACTTACCTCTTTTCATTTTCAAAATTTTCTTGCTTAGACATAATTTTGTTATATAGTTTAGAATATATAAAGTACTGTAATATTAACTCTCACTTTTTGTTGTGAAAAATTTATATAATTCATCTCCGTATATTCTTTTTTGTATGTCTTAATTTGACCCTAACAACATTAATAAATTATGAACGATTTTGAACAATTATTTGGTACTTCTTTCCTTGTTGTCATTCTTTTTAGAAATACTTAATTTGGGATTCGGTTTTGTCTAAAGAGTTTTGAACAAAGTCTCATTCAAAGTCAAGTTTAAACATCCGATTTGTACTGAGATTCGTACAAATATATTTAAAACTTAATAAATTTAAATGGCTCCTTGAATCTAAATATTTGTACCAATTTTGATGCAGATCTACGGATTTATATCCAGAAACTTTAAAACCCCCCACCCCAAAATTAGTAAATTAGTAGTTATTAAATTGACAGCGGATATGTAGTTGGCCTAGCTAGCTAGGTGAATTAATTGTACGTGACATCTGAAACCATTTGACCTGGCTATGGAGTGTGCCTATTTATAGCTTTTCTGAAATAAAGGCTGAAAAAGTAGCAATGGTGCAAAACAAAAACAAAGCAGCTAGTAGCTGAACACTATCAGAGAAAAGTTTGTTTTGACTCGATCAGTAACTACATGTATGCTGTATCTGGTTCATTAGGTTCACAGGCTTTTTTTATTCAATCCATCTGCTAATTGCCTAATTGTATTTGTATATATACTGTGTACCTATTTAGTCATGTTTTCTCCATAATTAGAGATCATGACGTTTCAAGAAATCATGCAAATATATATATATATTCAAAGTGTTTTAATAAATAGTAAAAAAAAATTCAAAAAAAATTGTAAAATTTAGTCTCCAAGCACATTTCAATATGGAGAAAATGTTGAATGGTTTGGATCGGTTGTTTGAATTTTCAAATTAGAATACGAGCGTGAAGTAAAACGTTGTTTTATTTCGCAACTCACCATAGCACATCCATATATATATAGGGATGGGCTATGGTGAGTTGCGAAGTAAGATGTTATTTTTACTTCATGCTTATATTTTTATTTTGAAAATCCAAACAATCGATCCGAACTGCTCAACATGTTCTCCATATTGAAATGTGCTTGGAGACCAAATTTTACATTTTTTTTTTTTTTTTTTTTACTATTTATTAAGCCACTTTGAAAATCGCTGATCTAATGGTCCAGAAAATTTTACTATTTTTTACTGTTCACCCGAATCTGCGATTTTCAAAGTGGCTTAATAAATAGTAAAAAAAATTCAAAAAATGTAAAATTTAGTCTCCAAGCACATTTCAATATGGAGAAAATGTTGAACGGTTCAAATCGGTTGTTTGGATTTTCAAATTGGAATACGAGCGTGAAGTAAAACATTATGTGTGTGTGTGTGTGTAGATAGATAGTTGATATCTATATAGAGAGGGAGAGAGAGGGGCTAATATCAAATTGATTACTCTGGAGGTCCCATGCAACTAAGTCGTTTTTCAATTTTCAAAGTTTAAAAAGTCAACCCAAATCGTTAGATGTGATCTATATATTAAAATATGCTTGGAGACCCAATTTTACATTTTTTTAGAATTTTTTACTATTTATTAAGCCACTTTGAAAATCGCTGATCCAATGGTCGGTGGTCCAGTCTGGTTTTACTGTTTGGTTAAGCTATCGTTGGATTAACGATTTTCAAAGTGACTTAATAAATAGTAAAAAAATGTCAAATTTGGTCTCCAAGCATATTTTAATATATAGATCATATCTAACGATTTAGATTGACTTTTTGGACTTTGAAAATTGAAAAATGACTTATACACTGGTACTGTACCCGTGCGTTGCAACGGGAATATATTATAAGATTTAACATTAAGATTGAACAGAGAGGCAAATAATAAGTAATAATAATAAAAGAAACAACAACAAATGACTGCTTTAATTCAACAACATTCTTTGCAATGAAAATGGAAAAATGCTCTCCTCATTCTTTGTGTTAAAATTAAATTAAATTAAATGTGAAAATATGTCAGAAAATAAATTAATAATATGTCTTTTTTGTTCTCTTCCAATGCAATTCAGAAATAAGATATGTTATCTGTCAAAATTGAAAATTAATTTCTTTATGCGCTAATTAAAACTGGAGAGAGATATGGCAAAAAAAATTAATGTTAATTTCATTTCCTCAATTCTTAGTATTGTGTGTGGCAATTCGTGTGGCGAGTACATCTCTAACTAAATTTAGACTTCTATACGTAAAAACGATGCATTTAATAAAAAAAACATATAATTTGGACTAATATTCAATCTAAAAGTTAATATTTTGGCTGTTAGCGCATTAGAACATCTACGTGTTTAATATAAGAATGGAGATATACAAGAGACAGAGAGAGGTTGAGTAATATGCTTTCGATAGCACTTTGGCCGAAGTGCTACCGACCCAAATTTCAAAATTTTATATTCGAAACTTTGAACCTAAGTAGCTCAGTAAATTGGTTATATATTAAACTTGTTGAATACCAATTTTTAAGATTGTTGGAATTTTTTTACCTTTTTTATGATTTATGAAAGATGGCAAAAAATAAAATATTTTAGGCCATTTTTTGTTATTTTTCATTAATCGTAAAAAATAGTAAAAAATATTTCAAAAAAGTAAAAATTGGTATTCTAAAAGTTCATATATATAACCAATTTACTGAGCTACTTAGTTTGAAGTTCATAATATAAATTTTTGAAATTTGAGTTGGTAATACTTCGGTCAAAGTTCTATCAAAAGTATATTAGTCAATATCTCTCAATACTCACTCCACTGCTAGAATATTAGAAAGAGCATTTCAGTATTGAGTTGTACGGACGAAAAAAGCAACCCACAAAAAAATTTACTCTCAATGAAAAACATCTATTATGTAAACTTAAAACTATTACTCAATAAATAATTCCGAATTATTTTTTATTAAGAGATGTTTGGATGAATCAAGGTGCTAATTCAAATTCCGAATTATTGTTGGGTTAGTAAAATAGTGAGAAAACACATAAAAGACAAATAAAGAATAGTCCATATTTGCTAATCCAAACACACCCAAATGTAGAATAGTAGCTCGGAATAGTGCTAATCTGGATTAGTGACTATTATTCACCCATCTAAACGAAGAGTGTGTTTGGATATTTTAAATGACATTTTTTTTTCTCAAGGGTCGAACTTGTGTCTCTCCATAGAAAAACAAAACTCACGTTATTGTGCTAAGTTTGAGATTCAGTTCCTAATTGCTGTTAATTATTTGTTTAAATAAAACATAATATTTAAGAAGTTTTAAAAATAAGTCTTAAAAATCAAGACAATTAAATTTAAAATCATGTGACAACTATAAAAACGTGTTTTCATTTAATTAAAAAATCATATGACAACTATTATGATAATGTCCTAATTGAAATAAACAAGTGTGTATCGACACAATAATTAAACATGTGTAGAAGTGAGTTCACAGTTGAGGATAGTTATTAACTATTAAGTCAGAGAAAGAAAAAAAAAACTCATATATATGCTTGAAAGGAGTACATATTTTGAAAGGGCAGATTTAATTCATGCAGTACACGCAATATTATAGTTTAAAAAGGCCACTCGGATCGGAAAACGTTTGTTCAAAGACGGATTGCCGCCAATTTAAAGATAGGCCCCATAAATGGGCCTTTAATATTTTTACATTTGTTAAGTTGTGCAGCACTTGGGCATATACTGGGCCGATGTTAATAAAATCGAAGGTCCAATTTAATGTTAGCCTTAATTGTTCTGTTGTTCTTCCCGCTCTCGGCTCTCCTCTCCTGGTGGTGACTCTTTGTAGCGAAATTTGGGACTGAAAGCAGTGAAAAGGTGAGAGAAATTTTTGAAAATGACTCTTTACTTGTTTAATAGATAGCTCATGGCTCCATTCTTCAATCACTTGCTATTCAATTCTCAAATCAAAAGTAATTTTATTTTAAAGGGCACATAACAAATTAAGGTCATGTTATTAATTTTATGTTTGAACCGTGGGCATAATGGTTCAAAGAAAAATTTTCTCTAATCACTTCGTTGCCTTGAGCCAAAATTTCACTGTTAAAATCCTCACCCGCTTACGTACATTGACTTAGCTAGTCTATCTGTATTATAATCATGTGCTTGTTATAATTTATACACGGTAGTCTCAGTACAAGGTGGTAATAGAAGCTCAAAATAATATAGAGAGAACAAGTATGTATATCTCTGTAAGAGCTTAAAATTATATATATGTTTTCTCCTAAAATTCATAATATTACATTTATTCTTTTAAATTTTAAAAATAGCAGATTAACACAATATATTACTTGTTCTATTAAAATTCATTTTAAAGTTTTAAAGTTTTTTACTTTACCTCTTTTAAATAAATAAAAAAAATATATGTAGCACGTGTATGAGAAATATTTTGTCCTCTAATTAATCAGTTTATGTGAAAAAATGATTCATTTCTCTACTTATCACACAAACATGGTAACATTTAGGAAAATGCTTGTGTTTGTCTATCACAAGTAGATAAATAAATTATTTATCCTCACACATCGAACAATTAGAAGATTGAAAATTTTCCTTACAAAAGTACATACGGCCCTCTAGACAGTAGATCCATATCCAAAATGAAAATATAAGGTGATAATGCACATCCTTGGCATAGTCCCGATTTCAGCTTTAAGAAGCTGTCTCCTCTTCCATTTATCACAATTGAAAATTCAGCCGATTTCACACAAAGTATGATCCAGTCACACATCTTCTTAGGAAAACCATATATGGGCAGTAAAGACTCAATATACAACCAATTCATCATATCAAAAGCCTTGGATAAATCAAGTTTCAAACAAAAATCCCAATTTACAAAGGGAAAAAGAGAAAACTGGTTACTAAAGGTAGTTAACATATATATACTGTTGCACTAAATTGCGATCAAAGTTGCGCTAAATTACGCTCAAAGTTATAGTAAACTGCGCTCAAACTTCCGCTAAAAGTGCGCTAAATTGCGCTATAGTGCGCTAAGAGTGCACTCAATGCTATGCTAGTTGTTGCGCTAAAAGTGTGCGAAATTGCACTAAAGTGCGCTCAAAGTAACCTCATAGTTCGCTCAAAGTTATGCAAAGTAGCACAAAAGGTGCATTAAATGGCGCTAAAAGTGCTCTAAAGTGCATTAAAATTGAGCTCAAATTTGCATGAAAAATGCCCTAACTGGAACTGTATATGAAAGGCATTAGGGTTCTGTCACTTTTCATCGGAATCAGCGGTGCTTCATCGACTTGGGATAAAGATGACGGTGATCCTCTTAGTGAGATATCAGCCATCAATCGCAACATTATGAGGGGTTGGTGGGACCAGACGAGACATGAGAGAGAGCTCAATGAAATCGACGATGTAACATGTGTTAATGATGCATCATAACTTAGGATAACTATGAGAGTTATAAAGTATTTAAGCTCAATTTTAGAACGAATTAGCACCCTTTAGCATAACTATGAGCGCATTTTAGCGCACTTTTAGCGTACCTTAGCGAGCGCACTTCAGCTTAACTTTGACCGTAATTTGAGCGCACTCTTAGGGAACTTTAGCGCATTTTAGCATAACTATGAGCACACTCTTACCGCATTATAGCGCAATTTAGATCACTTTCAGCGGAACTTTGAGCGTCGTTTAGCATAACTTTGAGTGTAATTTGGGAGCAATATTAGCACACTTTAGTGCAATTGAGCTAAAAGTGTGCTCAAATTACTCTCATAATGCGCTCAAAGTTATGCTAAAGTGCGATCAAAATTGCGCTCAATTGCGTTAAAGTGTGTGAGAGTGCTCTCAAAGTTATGCTAAAGTGCGCTCAAAGTTGCGCTAAAAGTGCGCTAAATTACGCTAAAGTGCAGTGAGATCCTCTGTGCTGATGGCGGCGAGGCCAAAGTCAGTCGTAGTGAAAGTGGGGTCCGCACACCACATAGGCTGGCAATCCTGCAGTTAGATAATGTTAGTTTTGCTTCATGCAAATAACTAAAATTTAATTATACAGAGACAAACCAACTAACCTCGCCGAGCTGCAATGGCACATTATATTTATTGTAGTAGCCGTGCCATTTCTTGGTGTCCAGCACCCAGTCGTAAAACGCCCAATCGATCCTTTTAACTTTTTTTTAAAATCTCGTAGGTATATCTTTTAACCTAGACCTGATCAAATCTACCGTAATTATTGGATTTCCTGAAATAGTAACATGTATCATATCTTTTCTAAGTAATGAGCATGGCACCAAGAGAGAAAAGGTCAGAAAGCATTAAATTAAATTAATATCGATTGGATGGGTGGAGCAGAAACATCTCAGCAAAAAGAATTTAAATCAGCTGAAAAATTAGAATTACCTTAGGAGATTGAAGTTTTTGTGTGGCATCCATTTTTAAATCAGTCCGAGCAGAAACATCATTTTAAGCATGACCCCAGTGCGAGCCGCATTATGTGTTGATTTCGCCATTTTCTGCATTTTAAAGGGTGCAATATAGGACTTTTATATATCAAAATACAAGATATTTAGAGTATTTTTAATATAAAATCTAGATCAAACATATGCAAATATATATATATTTTACGTTTATCAACCACAATTCAGGATGAGAGTATTTTTATTTGGCGCTTTACCTACTGAGGTATGTATTTACATCTTTCTAAGATAATTAATTTATTTAATACTCAAGTATCTATGATCTATTTATAATTTTGATGTTCTAGGTTTTACCTAAATTTTATCTCCCTACACACAATGTGGATATTAGGGGTGGGGTTCCCAAGAATTTGTAGTAATCATTCTTTCTATAGAATAAACATATGATTTTTTTTCGATTCCATAGAAGTGTGTGACAAACTCTGATCAGAATATGGGTATGAAAGGAGATTCCAAAAAAGAAACATATGAATTTTTTCGATTCCATAAAAGGAACATATTAATTTTTTGATTCCATAGAAGGAACGTATGAATTTTTTCGATTTCATAGAAGGAACATATGAATTTTTTCAATTCCATAGAAGGAACATATATATTTTTTTATTTGATAGAAAGAACGTATGAATTTTTCGATTCCATAGAAGGAACATATGAATTTTTTCGATTCCATAGAAGGAATATATGAATTTTTTTATTCCATAGAAGGAACATATGAATTTTTTTATTTCATAGAAGGGACATAGAACTTTTTCGATTCCATAGAAGGAATATATGAATTTTTCCGAGGGTTTGACAGATTGTGTAGGATCGGTTCAATTGAAGAGCTGCTTCCAAATTAGATTTTTCATTCTGGTTTCTTACCTTTTTTTTTCTCTCTTGATCTGTGTGAGAGAAAAATCCTCTCTTGTATCAAAATGTGGTGAAAATCCAAACCCTCTCTCAAGAGCTAGAAAACCAATCTCTACAACCATTATTTTGTCCCTAGAAAGGTAAGAGAAACTTGGCGGCAAAAGCTCATCATTTTGTGGGCAGTGATATGGTTGGTGGTGAGTTTATGGTTATTATGATTCATGAATTCTTGGCAAGTGGAGAATTGAAGAGAAATATTTGGAAATATGTGTGATTAGAGAGCTAGAATGATCCAGGACCAGTTTAATGTTAGCATGAACCATTTACAAGCTTTTGCTATTCTCGTGTCGACTTTTCATCATGCCAAAAACCCTCTACAATTGGTCAGGTACAATTTTTCATCGGTGGAGTTTGGGAGGGGGGGCAGTTGGTTCAATACTATTTAACATTATGATGATTAGTATCAAATTTCAGTTGATCACTGTCAATTGTTGTCAAAGATTACTAATTGTATAAATGATTTTTCACAAATTTTGTGAAGAACAGTACCTTACCAGTCAATGCCAATGATTGAGACTGGTGCAAGAAAATACAGGTTGGCTGGTAATGAGATGAGTCGATAGTGTAACCTCCGATAACAATTGACAATGACAACTGTAAAATCATAGTTAGGACCCAATATATTTTTTTTTTCTGGAAAATTAAATTTCAAATTTCTCGATGCCATCAAGGGCAACTTCCTGTGCAGACAACATAATTGGAAAAAAAATCAAGCATGTCAAAATATAGATCTTTTACACCCTCTCTTCCCAATATAATAAGAAATTCTCAAATTGCCCTTCTATTATCTGCTATTATATCAAAGTATTAGCAAGGAAAAAAAAAAGCAACTGAGTACACATTGGACATCAGGGGTTGCATCCCCTAAGTTATCTGATATTACTTGTTAGAAGACACATGGAATTTTGTAAAATTATATAATTAGCAACTATATTATCTCCAACAGGCTACATTTGCAAGATATGATGAGAGAACAACATTTGAAAGGCCACTGACAAGTGGGATTGCCTATGCAGTAAAAGTCTTGCATTCAGAGAGGGAGCAATTTGAGAAGATGCAGTGTTGGACCATTAAGAAAATGTACTCGTCAAAGAAGTCAACGGTCCGGAACCAGGGGGATGACGGGCCTACTGAGGTCATGCCACAGGAGAGCTGTCCTGTTGCTGATGAGTATGCACCAGTTATTTTTTAGAAGATGCACTGTTTGACATGATGAAATTCCTCCTGATCTATGTTAACGTACGCAATCAGATAGATGATTCGGTTTATGTTTCAAAATCTCAATGATTTTAACTTGTAAGCTTGGCAAAATAAAATGTCTTCAATTTAAATGCCAAACTAAAGCTGCGGGTTCATCAGAAAAACATTGGAACTCGTATTAGTTAAGTTAGCCAGAAAAGGCGCTATAGTAAACGATAGATATATCAATCATGGCTTATGAGCTATATATAGTACCTAAATTAAAAAAAAAAAAAAAAAAAAAGGCGAGTGTCAACTTGATATATCATTACAAAAATAGTTCGTGTAAAAGTACAAATTAACATATATTATTACAAAAACGATGAATAGAAAGGTACAATTAATTAGCGGCGGCCCAAATCTTTTTTTTTTCTTTCGATTTGTGCGATTTTTTTTTTGTTCCTTTCTAGTCCAAAGTCCAACAACTATCGGCCCAAATATAATTCGAAAGGGTCACTTTGCAAAAATGTTCGAATTTGGCACAAAACATATATGTTGTTCAATTGAAACATCTGAAAAGGTAAGATACATGTTGAACTGAGAATCAAGTGAGGTCAAAAAGATTTTCTCCAAAATTACAATTCCAAAAACTATATATATGTATATATATGAGCAATCGGCAAAGGAACAAGATTATCACGGCTAAGCAAACGAACAAGAACTAGAAAAGCCGACAAATTTTTTTTCTGCAGAGCGTTGATTATCCGTAACATCTTGTGAAATAATCTTCTACAATCCCAAGATATTTCGTTAGTACCAATTTTTAATTGAGATGTTATGAACCTGGATTTTAATTTTGACGGCCCAATTTGTCCATCTTAGTACATTTAATTTAATTTTGAGGTGCAATAAATAGATCTGGATCGTTCTTTTTTATAACCACCGGATACCCCTCCGATACTTGAGGGGTCACACACTTCTGTTGTTTGGAGACCGAATTTTATGAGGTAACTCAAATATTAAATTTGGATCTGAATCGTTTGGTCAGAATTCGAATCAATTGAATTAATCTGACAGAAAATTAATAGACGGAAGAAGATGAAACAGCGAGGATCTAAACTCAAAATTTGAGTTACCTTAGGTTATATGTATTCATGTTGTTCCACTCTTTATTTCAACCTTAATTTCCATATTATTTTTTTTTTTCCAAAATTCAAATAATGGCGATCGATCCATTCTCCGTCTTCCTCTTCTTCTGGTCCTTGAGGTTTAATTGGACCCTCTATGCCCTCTCGATCCGCTGTCTATACTCTATATTGAGAGTTGAGACATATATATATATCCCTTTATGCCTAGCATAAAATATATATATATAGGCCGTGCCACGTGAAAGTTGTTGTTAGGGGTCGCTTGCCCGCTGATGCAATTAAGCTGCCTCCTGTACTATCAAAGAATTGAAGTACCCATAGAGCCTCAGTCCTCAAGCATGATGCCACCCTCTCAAGTCTCATCTGTCCCCTTCAAATTCTAGCAGGGAGATTAATTGGTTTCCATGATTATATCAATTGCCGTTACGACTTACGAGATATATATAGTGCTGGACTGCTGGGAAAGACAAATTAGGGACCCAGCATCAAGCATGGATGGTGGCGGTCATTGCTCTAACGGGACTCGATTGGGTTGCTAATTGCTATGCCAAGTGTGTGTTAATTGTTTGATGCATCGACATCATCAATATTGGATCCACAACTTCCTATTAAACAAATATTATTTTTATTAAAAATTATCCTAATTTTCGCAATAACAGTTACAATTTCTATATGAATTATGACTGGACATTAACATTAGTGAATTATTTCCTGTTATGTAAGTTGATTTGTTTGGAATGTTCCCAATATTAGTTTTACTTGCAAAATTGGAACTGAAAATGTGAATGGAAAGTGTAATGTCGAAATCCAAGCAGTAAGTGTCGTGTTTATAGAAAATAGGTTACACACATCAAGTGGGCTTATAAAAAAAACATATAAACTCATCAGTCTTATTTTGCAACGCCCTCTTTTCCTGGGAATGGACTAAACAGTCACTTTCTATACTAATTTTAAACTTTTCATATATATAAGTTTGGAGCTAGACTAGTGATCAGACCCCCAATCATAATTAATGAAGAAACAAGAGACAAGAATTAATTTACTTGTTCATCATTTAGTAGTTCTTAATTAAACAAAACAGATCGAGAAGCAATGCAATAAACAAATTAATTAAAGCTACAAGAAAGAGGTCGATTCCCCTACTACGTACTTTTCAATTAAAGGGACACAACCATACATGTCCCCGACCTAATAAACACGAACCATCCATCAATTCTGACGGAAATATCCATAGATAGATAGTTACAACTTACAACCATGATGATAAGACAGATAACACCAACAACAAGGAAGAAAAGGGCGATGTAGCAGGTGCATGTATTTCTTGCAAATCACCGCCATCTCCAATCACACCTGTGCAACACAATTTATATTATCTTTTAGTTTCACTTGTATGATTTTTCATCCAAACAAATAACTGACCCACCCAACTCTCTCAAACACACAATTAAACATGGGAATAAGATTTGGTCCAAATGGCTTTGGACCGGACACCGTCCAAAACTTCTAAAAATCATACGATTAAAGTTCGAACAGTCGATCCGAACCGCTCAACATAATTTTCATATTAAAATGTGCTCAGAGACCAAATTTTATATTTTTTGAAAAAAGAATTACTATTGCTATTTTTTTAGATACATACAAATCACTGTTTTTGGACCATTCAGAAACAGTGATGTTGTACTCGTATCTAACATATTAGTAAACAATTTCCAAAAAATATAAAATTTGATCTCTGAGCGCATTTTAATATGGAAATTATGTTATGTGGTTCGGGTCGACTATTCAGACTTTAATCGTACGATTTTTAGAGGTTTTGGACAGCATCCGGTCCAAAGCCATTTGGACCAAACCTTATCCCTTAAACATGTTCCCTAACTAAAAATTAGAACACTACTAGTACTTTCCATGTCTTTTCCCATGATATGAGAAAGGCTGTCCCTTTCTTTAAAGTTATGACGTTTTTGGGCTAAACATGAGTAGCTTAATTAGGTACTCTAATTTATTAAACAAAAAAATAAAAGAGTAAGAATGACACAGTAGCTACTTGCTAAAATATGCATGATAGTTGCTACTTAATTACTATATAGAAATTAGTTACCAACTACATACCATTAACATCAAAAAAATATGCGGGTACACTTTATTATTGAATATTTGCCAGGCTGAAATCTTGCTTAATTATCTACAGAAACAGATAAGAAGAAGGCCAACTGGGTCCCTTAGAAAGACTAGTTATTTTCTCCCAACTAGCCTTCCATTTAGAGCCTTTTACTGCCCCTACAAAGCTGGCTAGTACTTGACAAGTTAGAAGAGCTTGATTAGAATCTTATGACTAGGCTGGCTATTGCAATAGATCACTTTATATCTCCTTTATATTATTATTTTTATAAAATGTATAGTTTTTTGCCTCTCTATCTTATCCTGCTCCTTTAGCATTATTATCAGAATGGTTATTTCTTATTGGAATATCCCAAAATAAGGGTATAATATGACCTGCGAAAATTATAATATGACCTGAAACCATACATCATTATAAAATCTGTTGACACCAATTTTCACCTCATTTTAGGACAAAAGACGCTCTACTGACATAAGCGTTTTCAAATACTCTAAAGATTTAGTTACTTTTGCACGAAAGAGACTATCTTAAACCTTTTCACTCTAGAAAATTGTCTAATGGAAAAGTAATTAAGCAAGTTTTTACTTGTCTTAGCTAAGATTTTATTAAACCATTTGTGTTACATTTATCTTGTTGGTTCACAAGAGTTAGTGAAATATTATTTGATGTTACCTAATTAGATTATTCTACAATATATACAAAAAGACTATTCTAGGCTACTAACAAGACCATTAATAAATTTGATGGATATAATAAAAAGAATTACCATGGAAAAAAGGAAATAAAAAATAAAAAAAACAACAAGTGTCTCTGTTCAAACTTACTTCATATATGAATTTTGTCCCAACTAGTCTATACGTATAGACTTAAGAGTCTTAGTACATACCATTTCAACCCTTCCAGCATACAACACAATTTTTTGTCCTGTTGAATCACTGTTATATTTACTATACTCTCCCCAGATTGCAGCACAAAAAACAAATCCTAGAAATGTACTAGGCTTCCACAAATAGCAACCAACTAGATTAGACATATAGAACTTTACTAGGCCAAAAATCTTAATGAACTAAATTAGAAAAATATTTAATTAGTTTCGACCAAATTATATAAGAGGAAGGTTCCTATAAACATTGTCTTTTTGCCCCATATATCCCAATTAAGTTATTATGTTAATTACAGATATGAATATATATTACCAGACACATCCGACCCATTGATGTTCTCCGTAATGAACAATGCATGAATTCGGATTTGCTGAAATCCTAGCAGGATTTTAGCACCTCTCCTCACTCTTTTGAGGAGAGACAAAAAGGAGGGATAACAGCGAGCAGATTCGGACGCACAATTCACATATGTCTAAATTTATAAAATCCAACATGGTAGACATGATCTATAATGCACATATCATGGCAATTAAATATGATGAAATTTGATGTATGTTTCACTGCATCAAGTGACTTAATATTTCAACGACTCAAAACTTTAGGGCTTTTGATGCATCGTTAAACTATACTTGCATAGTATAAAATTTTATCATTAGGCTCTCTATGTCCAATAACATGCATATAAATTTACTTTTCAATTTTTAATTTTATATGAATATTTAAACAAAAATAATAGCTAAGATTGTCAAAATAACCGTTACCAAATAATCTCTAATGAATAAGTAAAAATATATCTTTTTTTTTTAAGTGTGGCTAGTACCCTTACTCTTTAGTATGCTTTATCCACTAGTTCAAGGTTTTGACTCTTTAATTTGTACAGAGTAAACTCAGAAAAACAAATATAATTTTTTTTATGTGCGTATATCGCTAGATGTGAAAATGAAAAAGTTATTCATCCACTTGAATTTCTGATTTCAAAAGAAAAGGGCGAAGAAGAAGTGTGTTACACTACCAAAATGTCTAGCACAAAACCATTCTTATTTAAGCAAGTTTGTCATATGAAATTAGATGCCAATTTGATTCATATCTGCTATTTATTAAAGCAATGACAATATTGCAATGGTTATGCATTGAATGACTGACCTTTTAATAAATGTGCTACTGAATTTATATCTTCGTAGTAGTGCTAAATACTTTTTTTAATGAGGTTTAATAAGATGGGAGTGAAACCATATGATAGAATTAATTCACATTATAACTTGTTCAATGACAATATGAAAGAATTAATTCATAATTCACATTAATTATACATGTATATACATACCTTTATATCAATTGAGTTGGCAGTAGACAAAAATTCTTCACATTTAATTACCATGCTGTGCCCACATTTGGCTGCTCAATGTATAACTAGAATATTATTTGTGCATGCATTGAGAAGAACAAAGGCTTTTTAACTTTATATATGAATGAAAAAATAAAGACAGACACAATGCTAGACCCTAGTACCCTTTTTTTACAACAAGGAAACTATTCACTTACTGAAATAGAATAAAATAGAAACCAAAGGAAAATTCCAATCCGCTATATATTGACACCTGGTTCGTCCTACAAAAGCAATTATAGTGCTTTGACACTCGTCAATCTAGTACTCATCTAACACGCAAATAGAAAATAAAAGACAAACAAAACAAACAAGCAATCAACCAACCTCGAGAACACAAAATTAAAGATCTCCCTCCATAAAGAACAAACAACAACGCAATAAATAAACAAGCAAAAAGCCACAGAGCCCTAAACAAAGAAAAAGCAGCATCCAATAGAAAATTATTACGTGAAAAGGCTTAATAATGCGTACCAGAGAAAGAGAAGCATGGATTGTGCATGGACAAGGCACCTTAGCATCAGTCTTTGCCTTTCTCCTTATTGTATCCATCCCAAAGCTGTATGAACTGGTTCTCAGCTGACGTGGCACCAGCCCCGCCTCCACCAGCTGGTGTGCTGAAGTAAAAGGGGAGGTTGGATCCATCCAAATGGTGTGAGTGTTGGTGGTGGTGATGCTGATTGTGATTGTGATTGTGGTGGTGAATATGCGAGGATGGAGAATTGGACTGAAGGGTCCCCCTATTGACGCCAACTAAATTTAAACCCGAAGATGATATCGAGAAGTTCAAATTATAGTCACCCGTGGTGGGGCCCACGGCTGCTGCGACCGGAATCAGGTTGCTACTGTCTTGCAGAAATGAAAACTGCTGCATCTCCTGGTGGTCCCCGGGGGCCACCGCAACAGTTGGAGACCCAGCCCCAGCCCCAGCCGCAGTCACATTCTGTGAGAAATTTAGGGACATCATCCCCATCTGTGGGAAGTTGCTGTAGGCCTGAGGAGAAAATCCATGATGAATCTGGGGGGGCTGGTTGTGGTTGTGGTTGTGGTTCTTTCGATTATGGGGATAGAAACCAGATTGGTTGAGATAGTCGGCTGTGGTTAAGACCGCTGCCGTTGGGAGATGCCAACCACCTTCCTGCTTCTGAGCAATGCAATCCCCGGAGGAGCTCGTGGGCCCAGCCGCAGCCGCTGTCGCTGCCCCACCATGACTGGATGCTCCAGTTAATAGCTCAGTAAAAGAAGCACCGCCTTGTGCAGTAGTAGTTGCATGAGGATTATTATCGTCTTGACTCTTCTCTTTATCCTTAGTTCTCTCCCGGGCCCGTTCTCTTGCCTTTACACGATTTTCAGAGCGGGAGAGGGATAGCACTGAGCCCTTGCTTGTCTCTGAAGTGCTACTGCATCCCGATCTGGTAAGCTGTTGGTTATTATTGTTGAACCCGGCCGCATCCGGATCCATATCCGTTTCTCCTTCTGGCCGAGTAGAATTCAAAAATGAGGAGCTGTCCAGACAGGGCAGTTTATCAATAGCAGCTGCGGCAGCCTTTATTAGCCACTCAATTGCTTTGCTCGGCTGATCATACCCCAGCCGATCTTGCAAATCGTAGAATTGGATGGCTGTTGACACTGACAGACGGACCCGGCGATCCCGTATGCCCTTGGCAGTGTACACCTTGCTGTGACGGTCCTTCCCGCCTGACGCCCGTGACACGCGATAGATCCGGGACGAGGGGTGTTGCCATGGAGTCAGTCTCTTCCTTGATTCATCATCTCCTTCTTCAATTTTAGAAACCGTGTTGGCTGTCATGGCTCCACAGGTGTTTCCATTGGTGAGACCGATCCCGCGGGGCCGCTTGGTGTTGTGGTTGTTGGAGCGGTTCGTCTCATCTGCCTCCATGCTTGCACTCTCATTCCTCGGAGGGATCGGGGATCAGAGTTTATTTTATATATTCGGTTGGGTTTGAGGGCCTAGAAGCAAAACTGTGCTTTTAAGGGTTGCCAAGGCAGGCTAGGGTTTCAACTTTTAAGAGGGGAGTCGGTGCGAGAGCTCAGAACTGTCCTACTGCATTGATGAAGTTTTTCTCAGTGAGTGCAGTGCTGCTACAGTTGAGAGAGAGATAAAGTACTAACTCACCCTTTTCTTTTCTACTGTGCAGCGTGTGTTATCTTAACGCTTGCGAAGTTGCGCCCCCCTCTCTTCTTTCTTTCTTTCTCGGTTGCCTCGTCTCTTTCTCTCTCTATCTCTATTTGTGTGTTTGTATTTATAGCTCAAATTTGAACAGTAGCGCTGTATCAGTCTGGCGACACAGGAGCCTGCGAGAAAACTGAATTCAGACGATTTTTTGCAAGGATTGATGCGGAAAGAAGCTAGAAAACAAGAGCTTTAATCGCTCTTTGTTCAGATACTGAAGCGGATCACTTCAGGGTCCGATCTGAGCTCGTTACAGTATAACTTTAACATAAAATCTCGCATAAAAGCGGAGAAATCTGACCTTAATTAAAACCGCTCCGATCTAAAGCTTCTCTCCAGTCAGATCTAAGGCTCTGAAACTCTCGGGGCTTGTACAAGGCAGGCAACTCGAATATAGAATTTGACAATCACGGCCTGCAGCGGATGAGCGATCTGGCTACATTACATGCGCAATTGAAGTCCGTACACTTGGCTACTATCCACCATTAACAGAGGAAGAGGAGAGAGCAATGAGAGAGAGGGGAAGAAAAGAAGAGAGAAGTGAAAATGGATTGTTTGGAGGGATAAGACTGACTATAACGGAGAGAGAGAGAGAGAGAGAGAGAGATTTTGGTTTTATTATTTTTGTTAGAGAATTAATAGAGAGGAAGAGGAATGGACAAAATAAATAATTGTAAAGAGATAAAATTATGAATTAGATTTTAGAGAGAGAGGTCGGGTGGGGTTCAATGTTCAATGCCCTAGGCTAGGCTAGGGTAGGCTAGGCTAGGCGTTGCCATTCGAGCAATCACCGAGCTTATCGGGAAAGGTCAGACACACCGCCGTCCTCTCTCCACACTTTATATAGTGGATTTCTCTGCTTTTTGCCCTCCTACTTTCCTCGAATCTCACATTTGCCACTGATTTGGATTAACCTTTTCCTACGTATATTTGAACAGGAAACATGCGATTCAACCAATGCCTAATTTTTATACAGAGATAAGAATTTATTTATTGGTCCGGACTCCGGATAGCTACGCTAAGCTAAGGTACCTCTGAAGGGAGTTGGTGTATTTGATTGTCTGTACCCATTCGTCATCCGGGACGTTCCGACTCTATCTATTTCCAATCCAATTATCCATAGAGATAGGCATAGAGGCATAGAGGCATAGAGCAGAGAATGACAATGAAAATGGTTACAAGGTTGGGTTTAATTACAACATTTGCCCGGAGTCCCCTCCCGTCTGCTCTATGGTTTATCCTTGGGATCTTTCTGTGTGATAACATAAGCCTAGCACTAACATAGCCTTCCGAAAAAGAGAAAGTCAGGTCGGTCTTTATGCACCGCACCAGCAAACAATCAGACTGACTATGTGGGTCCCACTCCCACGTTCTGGCAGCAATGGTGATCTTAGACTTAGACCATGTCCGTCAAAGAAAGAAAGGAAAGGGTTTCTTTCTTTGTTGATACTAGTAACCAGTGATGTAAATAGCGGTATGCGGTCGTCGAACGGACGGAATACCGTCAAACGATTAATCGGTATGCGGCCGATTAATTGGAATTATACCGACAATTTAATGTTTTTATTAAATTTATGTATATATGTCATAATTTATTAAAAATTATTTATTTAACTCATTAAACTTATCAAATAAACTTAATTTAAGTTAGTTTTATTATTATTGCATGACATTATACTTATTTGTTCGTAACACGTAAGCATTTTGCATGTGCAAGTAACACATTTATTTAATGAAAAATAAATTTGAGAATTAAGTTTTATCAAATACTAATAATATATTATTTGAATGAAAGAAAACATTCCAACATAAAATCACTAAATTTAATTTATGATAATAACATAATTTCATAAATAAACATGTCGTACTAATTGAAAAAATTACATCAGTAAGTAAAAAAATATATATATATGGTATATAAATAATAGAAAAATTAATCAATTTCAAAGTAAAAAAAAAAAACATATATAAAAAGTATTAGATGAATATCTAAGCATAAATAAAACTACAATACATGATTTATAAACCTCATTATCACACACTAAGAAAAAAAAAATTCACTCGAATAAACAGAAAAAACGGGAATAAACGGCCGATTAATCATTTTTTTCCGCCAACAAGCATCCGTTAAGCTTATTCAGAACGGTTTGATTGCCGTTTCCGATTAAAGGGCCGTTTAATTGGCCGTTTTAGTAACTAGTGTGACTGTGTGAGGGAGGATGGATTGATTGAATATATGGACTGGCTACAGAATACAGATAGATGCAGTAAATGAGGGTCCGGGGTCCGGACGCTCTGCGAATGTCAGCACATGCAATGATAATTGCACCATTTAAATTCACTAACTATCAAGGATGGATGGATGGATGGATATCATTTCAATATCAATATGGGACTCAATGTGAATACTGTGATATATAGTATTAAAAGCAATACTCTAAAGAGTTATTATTATTACCATTTATACATACTGCATCACGTTTATATATATAGGCAATTAGGCAGTCAAATTAAGAGCTCTCGCATTTTTCGTATTAATTTTTAGTTGTTTGTGTCGTAATTAATTATTGCAAATGGATATATATATATATATATTACAAATTAAGAGTGAGGATGGATTTGAATCCAAATAAATGAAGGTATACGGTTAAAGTGGATCTGAACCGTCCGTACGTTACAAATTTTCAAATTGATATGAATGGATCATATATAAAATTGATCGCTTTTTAGTTTTTATTAATTGATATGTTTCGAAATCAGATCCAGTCTGAGGTCTGGTTTTGAATAATCAATCAATCTAGTAAAAATTGAACTACATACATTATAAGAAATTAAGATTTCAACAGGAGCCTGCATGAGAATGGGTGAAGTGAAGTGGAATATATGAGCATATACAGTAACAATTTAAATTAAATTTATAATTTTAGTAGTAAATTAATAAAAAAAATTAACTTTTCACGGAACAGTACTTCAAATCGGCTCCGACGGCTAGCTGTGCATCAATCAGATTCAGATCGAATACAGTGCAAGTAAATTAAGTTGCTTGTAAATCCAACCAACTATATATCTCATCAGGAATCAATTAACCAATTAACATTAAATTATATTGTAAAAATACGGATTGAACAAAAAGAGGAAACAATACACACACACACACACACACACACATATATATGTATCACTTGTACCGTTGTACGTCTACTCTAGCTTATATAATTACGGATAAAGGTACTGACAGATAGTTGTGGTTTGACTCCATGCATCATATGTATTTTTCATCTTGACTACATATATTATTACTGTCAGTGTGTAATTTGTATCACATCTTTATTCCTAATTAATTAGTGTACATGTTGGCTGTTTTAATTAAAAAGTAAAAAATTAAAACTGATGCAGGTGTACTTGTGGGGCTTCATCATTCATGGCCATGGCCCATGGGGGGATAATTAATTAATTAACACCTCTGAAATATATTTAAGTCCATCGTTCGTGTTGCGATCAAGCTATATATATATATATATAGAGTCCGGCTAAGTTGCTGCCGGCAGCATTTCGGCCAAGTGCTACCGGGGCCATATTTTAGTATCTGATGTTCAAACAGCAAATCCAAACCATTAGATGTTTAATCTATATTAAAATGTGCTTGGAGACCAAATTTTACATTTTTGGGAATTTTTTTGCTATTTATTAAGCTGGTTTGAAAACCGCTGTTTTTATTGAATTTCTGGAGCATTGAAAACATCGGTTTTCAAACCAGCTTAATAAATAGCAAAAAAATTTCAAAAAATGTAAAATTTGGTCTCCAAGCACATTTTAATATAGACTGAACATCTAACGGTTTGGATTTGTTGTTTGAATATCAAATACTAAGATATGGCTCGGGAAGCACTTCGGTCGAAGTGCTACCGGAAGCAATTTAGCCACTCTCTCTCTCTCTCTCTCTCTCTCTATATATATATATATATATGTATGTATATATGTATCTACTTACAACATGTTACAACATTCGGTTTTGCAATTTTCAAAGTCCAAACTATTCAACATGATCTCTGTATTAAAATGTGCTTTGAGACCAAATTTTATATATTTTTTTGAAATTTTTTTTACTATTTATTCAGTATCTTACAAAAACTGTTATTTTTAGACTATTATGGACCACTAAAAAACAACAATTCTATAAAATACTTAATAAATAGTAAAAAAACTAAAAAAATATATAAAATTTGATATGAAAACACATTTTAATGTAGAGATTATGTTGAACGGTTTGGATCGACTGTTTGGACTTTAAAAATCGTAAAATCGAATGTTTTAGCATGTTGTAAGTGGATCCCTCCTCATATATATATAGAGGTTGGCTAATATCAAATCGATTGTTCATGAGGTCCAGTGCAACTAAGTCGTTTTTCACTTTTCAAAGTCTAAAATGTCGATACAAACCATTAGATATGATCTCTATTTTAAAATGTGCTTGGAGACCAAATTTTACATTTTTTAAAAAAATTACTATTTATTAAGACACTTTGAAAATCACTGATTAAACAGTGGCTTAAAAACTAGAAACCACTGTTGTATCAATGATTTTCAAAGTGTCTTAATAAATAGTAAAAAAACTCAAAAAAAATGTAAAAATATCAATGATTATGTATGTATGTGTGTATGCTAAGAGTTATATCAATCCACTTGATTTGAACACAAATATTTAAGACTAAAGCGCTAAGAGATTACTCTGTAATTATATATTTTAATTAATTTTGTAAATTTTCAAAAGCAGTCACATGAGAGATCGCAAGTTAATAATTTAATAAAAATGAGAGTATGGAAATGAGAAAAATGAGTCTCGTTAAATAATTTTGTTGGTATCCACTATCCACTATCCAATCCATTTATGTGACAAATTTTGATGAAATATACGCCCAATATATATTGACCCTGCCTGAGTACCTTCACAGCAACAACACAGGTCACAGGCACAGCCAGCTTGGTGCCTTGGTCCACCTGATGAAATAATGATCTTTTGATAAAATGAAAAGCTGTTAATGAAATTTATGTGGCACCAAGAGAACCTTATTAAAATAAAATATTTTTGACAAGCAGAAGCAGGTAGTTATAGTTATAGTTACTAGTTAGTCCCATCACAGATATCAAAGCCTATACTAGAGTAAATAATAGTCACACCATCACCATAGCTTCATAGCTTCTTCATAGCTTCATAGCTTGGTCTTGGTGGCGCCACAGAGATTGCCATACATATGCTTGCTTCGTTTCATTTCCCTTCTCATGCGATGGGATCAAAATCTGCTCTCTTTTTTTCATTCAGATTGTTCAAAATTTATTGTACAATTTCAATTAAATTTGAATTATTTTAATAGCTTAAATTGATTTGAAAATAAAAAATAACTGAGACCGTGTGATAAATTTTAAATAATCCGGATGGAAAAAAACGAGAATCTTTCTTTTCTCAATAAAAGAAGCGGAGTCGGTTCTCCATATGAGAATGATATCTACAGCTCATCTTCAGCTCCAATACTTCTTTACAAACTGGACACCATCTCCTAAGCCTAAGGCATCTCTATTATCAAAATATATTTTTTTTTATTATCAATTGTCATAATTATATAGTTTTTCTTATGAGATGAAGCCTCTCAACTTTAAATGTTTACCAAAAAAATATCTCTTCACACGCCATATATATTATCAAATGTTTATGACATAAGCAGTTCAGTGTACATTTTTAATATATTCAAACTAAATATTAAGTCTGATGCTCACTGTATCTCACTAGGGTTGGTTGTATATATGTGAGATAATTTGGAGATTTATTTATCATCACTTTTTGCAAGCGCGAATTTTACTTTTTAGTTAGCCATAAAATATATTTTCTAGGACTTAATCACTGAAATCAATAAAATAATACGTCATGCGCTCATGCACCACCGAGACATGCACCATGCATGTCTCGTACTTCTTTTTTTTGTTAAGCATTGTCTTTGTCACTAGATCAAATGTTGATTCTCTCTACGCATGTCTCAATTATAATACCACAGTCCAATTTATTAGATTCGTTAACAAAAAAAAAAAATCGATGTTTACCTGATTTATAGAAACGGCCCAAATCAATTGTAATATATTTTTTTCCCATTGAAAGGTCATATATTAGAGCAACATTCTTTACTTTTTAATAATTTTCTCTTCGTTCAAGTAAAAATAAATTAAGTAGAAACCGGCTGCAACATTCTTTAATAATTTTCTCTTCCGTTGAAATTTGGTTTAACCTGTATCTATATGGCTTCGGGCACATGCAAAATCATGAATCCGAATGTAAATTTTATTATTTATCAATCAAATAATTTAAAATTGATAACAAATCATGATTAAAAATACTTTATGCATGTCAAATGACATTTATATTTTTATGAATTTTAACGCACAATTAATTTGCAAAACCAAAACAAGTATGTACATTTTTATTTTTAACTTTTTTGTTGACTTAGTCGGAAAAGTATTATCAAAATTGCAAAATAAATACTTGATATTAATACTTGGAGCAGAACTAGGGTGCTCCTGAGTTCACCAAGTCTTTTTGCGAACTCAACTCTAAAACCTACCGGATTGACTTCAAACGACGAATCCAAACTGTTGAAATCCTTCTACCTTACAAGTGATATATGTGTGTACATGTGAAAATTTTAAAGTTCCGAACTAATTTAGTTTAAAGTCAAGGTTTATAAATTAATTTTAATGCATTCATTCTTTGAAAGCCTTTTGACCATTTGACTATATACAAATTTAATTTCAAATTTAAAATTTTCACATGTAAACGCATCACTCGTAAGGTAGAAGAATTTCAACGGTTTGGATTTGTCGTTTGAAGTCAATATGATAGATTTTAGAGTTGAGTTCACATAAGAGCTTGGTGAACTTAGAAGCACCCTAGTTCTACTCTAATACCTGATATGCATGTAACTTGAGTGCATAAATATAAATACTTAAGTGCACAGATATAAGTACTTGTAATACTTGATATTAATACTTTCAGACGTTATTCAGCATCATATGTAAAAAATATCAAGTTTTACGAGCCCCAAATAGTTACGGCAATATTAATATTTTTTAGAAACGTGTGTGGTCCCCCCCTCCAATTTAGTTTGAGTTGTTCCCCACACATATTTATGGTGCGGGAACGTTTGAAAAATTTGATAAGTGAGACAATTATTTACGTAAAAATTATTCACCTCGTAGATATAAAAACTACTTTCGTAGATAGGTATTAATTACTTTAGAAAAAACAATTCAACGCTGGAGTTTTTGCGATCCCCAAGCAGTTATGACAGTTATGCTGCAAGGGCAGTGCGGGGACATTTGAGGGGGGCCATTATTTACATAAAAATTGCTCATATCATAGGTATAAATACTTCCGTATATAGATATTAATACTTTATAAATACTTCCATGTATAAGTTTAAATACTTGCATACATAAGTATTAATACTTTCGAAAAAATTTAGCGCAGGAGGTTTTGTGGTTCTCCCATGTAGTTATAGTGCAGAATAGTGTGGGGATTGTTATCAGGATAACATAAGTAGATGTAGATTAAAATAAACTCTACAAATTATAAATTTTAGGCTAATAAATATCTGATGATTGAGTGTTTCAAATTAAAATACAAATGAAATTAAATGTGGATTTATAAAATTTTATGGCATAAAATTATTATGACATTAAAATCTTCTTTCTTTTGTAAACCATATTTGCACAAATCATGAGTCGTTGAACCAAAGATGAGATGATGTTTGTTATTGAATTAAAAGATCAAATCGAAATCATACAGTAATGCTTACAATTGAAACGCCTGTAGTCTGTAGAATGAATGATAGAGAAGCAAAGGTAGGGAAGCATAAATGAATCTAAATTTGTCTCCTCTTCTCTATCTTTAATCATGAGACATTGAGACCTGCCTGCGGTAAGTGCTTCTGGGCCCCACTGACAATAACTTCTCCATCGCCTTCTCTCCATTTTTGTCACACTGGAAATTTCCTCAATGGATCTGTCATACTCTGATACTCATACAGTCATACATAAAAAAAAAAAAAAAAAGGGTCTTTGTTTAAGACTATTACTTGCACAATGCACATGAGAATGATGAGATGCATGGGTCATGGCGACAAGAAGTGAAAGGAATTGATCATGCGCAGGCGCAGCGCTAGGCGCTACGGCGCTAGCATGAAAATGATGATGAAATGGAGAGATTAAATTAAGGTGGAGATGAAAAAATGAAAGGCTGGAAAGTAAAAACTGTGAGCAGAGACCAGTGTGCTTTACAGAGAGACCTTCAGTTCTGCTTCTGCAATGTGTCTTGCAATTGCATTGCACCATTGTTGTCTCACCTCTCATGTGTGTAGGCTGTACAGACTACAGACTGGACTGCGTCATATCGTGATCACCAGTATAGTGTTGTTATGAGAGAGGGGGGTGTCCAATGCCCATCGGATCAGAACAGCATTCGATGGGTGTCCGATAACGTCCGATCTACTTCAAAATCTGTGCGCACGTATATTAAAATGACGCGCATAGATCTTGAAGTGAATCGGACGGTATAGGATACCCATCGAACAGACTCTGGTCCGATGGGCATCGGACACCCTCCTCTCCCTGTTGTTATAGATCCACATAACAACCACTACTATTCCCTCATACTGTTGTCTCTACTGTTTCTAATTATACCGCTTCTGATTTTTCAAAAAAAAAAACAGTAGGTTCGCTCGCCACACACCTTTTATTTCATTTCTCTATGCTGATTAGTTCCTGCCTTTACAAAAATTAAATACATTTTTTCTTCCTTTCAAATACAAATGCATTCCAAACTTTGTTCTACCCGTGATGGAAAATTGTTAATATCATTCAAAAACACACATCTCAACAAACATTGCCTTGAGAAATTTGCGTTGTCCGACATCCTATTGAACTCGTCGGATTCAAAATTGAGTTCGATGAGTTCCATTAATGTCTGATCTGTTTTAAAATTCGTGTGCAATAGATTGGCATGAATTTTGAAGTGGATATACAAAAATATTGAAGCGATGCGTACAATCCTTAAAGCAGATCGGACAATAGAGGAGTCTATTGGATTAAAATTTGAGTCCGATGAACATCAGACCTTGCTCGTTCCCCACACTACGTATCTTATAAAAATAAAAAAAAGATTGCGAGAGCAGATTTATGACTTAAATTTGATACCTTTTTAATAAGTAAATACATTATCAATAAATGTTTGTGACAACCAAAACATGTACTTACCAAGTACGATGAATTTTTTAAAATTAAGTTTTTTTTTTTTTTTGAAATAGAAATATAGGAGTCATACTCCTGGATTTCATTAATCAAAGACACAAGTTGTGTCCATTGTCTGTACATACTGTTGACATACTACAAATAAAAGAAAGAAAGATAAGAAACAAAATAAAATAAGCAACAGGGAAAAAGAAAAGAAAAATGTCTAAAAACAGTAAAGACAACAGTGAATGGAGAAGAGTGGTTTTTCCTCCAGAACCAGTGCCTTAATTCACTTATTTTCAGCAGCTATTCCATCCTTTTTGATTCGCAATTGTGTACCAGTATAATGCCGGACTGTTTCCTCATCCTATTCCAGTGGCGTACCAGGAGCAGTATTCTGTCAGTACCTCCCTTGCCACAAGTACCGTATTCTTTTCTTGTTCAGCAAATATACATCTACATCGTTCTCTCCACACCACAAAATTCATTGTCACTTGTACTCTCTTGACTGCTTGGTCTGCTAATTGCATAAGTATCCTCTTGTATTGCCCTTGACAGAAATGAACGCTCTGACTTAATACCGGTATTTGCCCCTGTACCTGGTTCCTTACCAGTACAGTGAATTTGCAGTTTGTGAACATGTGTTTGACTGTCTCGGTTTGTTCCTTACACAATGCACATCTGTTAACCATGTGCCATCTCTTGTTTACCAAATTATCCACCGTGAGAATCTTATTTTGTAGCATCAACCAAATAAAAATAAGGACTCTTGTTGGGACTTTAAGGTCCCCAATTTTTCGTATGCTGGTTTTTATTGTAGGTCCTTCTGCCATTGCTTTGTAAAAAGACCTAACTGTAAATTTGTCATCTTTAGTCCACTTCCAGTATACCATATCTGGTGCGTCTGTTGCAGGTTCCAGTTGCTCCAGCTCCTCCATTAGCGCTCGGTATTTTGTTATGGCTTCATCTGTCATTCCATGAATGAATTGTATGACCCAATTTTCTGCAGCCGTGATCTATGCCAGTGATATGTTTTGATCTTTCCAAAATCTTATGCACTGCCCTTGTCCCCTTGTATATTTTACAGATATTTTCATGAAATGGCTCGACTCTTTTAATCCCTCCCAAAAGGGTGTTGTTTGTGCCACTTCCCAAGGTCTAGTACCTGTATCCAATTGTACCATAGTCATCCAATCCGGTTTGCTTATTTGCATCTAGTGCCACAATATTTTGGCCAATAAAGCTTGGTTCATTATAGTTAAATCCTTCACTCCTAGGCCTCCTTGCTCTTTTGACCTTGTAACCAGTGGCCATGATGCCAAACTTAGATACCTTGTATTATGTTCCTTGTGACCATGCCACAAGAACCTTCTTCTTGCCTTGTCAATTTCTTTAATAACCCACTTTGGCAGTTTAAAAGTTTGCATCATATAGATCAGTAGAGCTGTCAACATAGCATTTACCAATGTTAGCCTCCCTCCTATAGACAATATTGACGCTTTCCACATGGAGAATCTTTTGACAATCTTTTGGATTAGCGGAGATTAAAATTATGTTATTGTCGTTTATTACTTTATTTTCCCACATTACTAACGTGTTAAAAGTTTAGGATTCTTTGTAGACTTAATTGTGTTTGAAACTTTAATTTTTCAACTTTGTATGGAGGTCAAATCACTCAAATGTTTAATACTAACAATGAAATCTTCATCTGAGTTTCATACTTATGAATTTTTATACAAAATAAATAATAGTCTTAGCCGCTAGATCAAATTAATATTCTTATTCAAATTTGTAATTTTAGGGTCCATCTTGAAATTTTGTAATTTTGTAATCTTATAAATTTCAATGTCCATTTTTCTAATTTTAAAGTTCAATTATATTATATTGTATTTGTAATATATGTTCAAATTTTAACTTATAGAAAATGCATTTCATAGTGTTTTAACGACGATGTTTCAATTTGCATGTCTAGCTTAAAGCATATATTATATATTTGCAGGGTTGGACAGACTTGAGTAATATTCAACCGAACATCTATCATGCATTCTATAAATCAATATTATGAAAATGAGATTGGAAAGCAGATGCAATGTACAACCGAACATGATGTTCTTTAATTTAGCGGAGTCATATACGTACTCATATATACTATCACTATTATTTTCTGAATTCTGATAGAGTTCGAAGGGGACAGACTGGAAAATTAATTAATATTCTAGTTTAATTGGTGGCTTGTGAGTTGTGACTACTTCACATTTGGATTCAGATTTCAGATAGATGCATTTATTACCCTCGCATGCAAGCTGCATAAAATGTTCCCTCATTTGAATTACTTGGTGCACCAAATCTAATCAAATAAAAATTAATGAAGGTGTCGGTATTGCCATGCTAGCGATTTCTCGACTTGTTTTTTTTTTTCCTTCTTCTTAATTTGCTCCTTTTTGTGTCTTGTCCGAAGCCTCTAGGCATCTTCTATGTTCCTCTTTGAGCGTTGGATCAAACAAGATTTGCATTGGTTATTAATTCTCCTAATAAAATATGTGGCCCGACTAACTCCTCTTAATATTTTATTTATATAATTAAATAAAGTATGTATGTATCTGTATTTTTGCTTTTATCCCTGATTTGTGTTTCGTTTGATATTGGGGTCGTAGTTGCTAGATCCGACAATGACATTGTATGATTGGACTCAAAAAAACAAAAAAAAACTGACAAGATATTCTTTTCAGTTTTTTTTTTTTTTGCCGTTCTTTTAAATTTGGATGTAATTAAACTATATATCATTTTGAACGATAAAAATCAATTAGAGATAACAGCAAATTAATTAGAGAGGAATTAGTCTTAATTATCAAATATAGAAAATTATGTTATGAAAATATTTTCACGGCTGTTTAAATTTTGAATAATTATTTTCATCTCCGCGCTACAGTACCCGCACTGTACATTAAATGCATGATGTACTATGGTCCCCATTAATTGCATAGTCCCCCTTTTTTCAGTTCCCACACTCGTCCAGCGTCAGCCTTCATAAATATAAATACTTGCAAGATAATAAATTGATACTTGCAGAATAAGATATTAATACTTGTGGTGTCACTTGATATGATCACTTCTTTTTTCAGTCCCTAATGGTTCCGCGTCAACCTTCCTCCAATGAAGTAATGGGAACCCCGCATTCCTGCATCAACCTTCCCTAATCGTCCCTGCGTCAATCTTCTTCTAACAAACATAGTTAACCACATAGATGTAAATACTTCAGTGCATAAATATAAATCATTGTATTACTTGATATTAATACTTTTAGATGTTATATAATGTAATATATTCATATGTAAAAAGCACTTGTAACATTTCTCTAACAAAAATAGTTGACCACACAGGTATAAATACTACAATACATAAGTATAAATACTTGGAGTACTTGATATTAATACATTTAGATATCATCCAGTGTCATGTGTAAAAAAATACTGCAAGTGTAGGTATAAATACTTGTTTGACGACAATCTCGAAAGTATGTCATCATGGACCTCATTTGAAAGAGAAAATTGTGTAGAAGACGTTAGTGGTTTTAGAATTATAAAATTCCTCATAGATCGTCAAAAATATGGACGAAAATGAACGGAGAAAAAAAAACCCACCTCTAAAAACGTATAGTCCCCCATCTAGTTTGAGTGGTCCCCACTATGCATTTATGGTGCGGGTACGCTTGAGAAATATAGATGGGAAAATAATTATTTACGTAAAAATTGTTTATCTCACAGATATAAATACTTCAGTTCATATGTATAAATACTTCTGTGTATAGATATTAATACTTTGGGAAAAAAAAATTCAGTTCTGCAGATTTTGTGATCCCCGGTTGTTATGCAGTTATGGAAGTTACTGTGCGGATAAAATGCGGGTACTGTAGCGCGAGTACTGATAAATATCAGCTTCCTTCAATTTTGTAGCATATAAATAGACACCGCATAAGAATTGAAATTATATTAGAAATCAATAAATTTAGTTCTTTTTCTCTCAAATTTTACGTGATATCAGAAGGATTCAATCCCGGCCCGAGTTACGAATCAAAAAGAAGAAACAAAAAGAAAAACAGAAAGAAAGAAGGAAATTAAATATGTTTGATCATAAAAACAACAACAATTCAAGATATATTTTATTCCTCAACACTCTCAATATTAAAAACTGACTTTTTTAATTAAGCAAGTACAAAATGACATAAACCAGCTTAAAAGGAAAGTTACATAAACCGGATAATAAATAAGACGTGTTAGTTTGAAAAAGAAAAATTAAAGATAGCCACTTAAGCGGTAAAGTACAAAGACGCTGGCCAACTTGAGAAAATAGTTGTCAAAAAAGAAATTACACGCAAATTAGATTCTACGATTCCAACTTAAGAGAGAATGTTAAAGTTAAAGAATCAATTAGAGATCAATTAGTATGAATTATCAAATATATCAGATCATGTTATTACAAAATATTTTAATGACTTTTTAAATTATGTAGTCTATCAATAGGCAATAGCCACCAGATTAAAATCATATCAGAAATTAATAAATTAGTTTTTCTCTTCAAATTTCTACACATCAAAATGTTTAATATCTACTAGAAATATTTTAGTTGGAATATGTTTAATATATAAGGTCGGATCTGTTGGAATTTGAATTTATGTATTCACAAACACAGAGTAGAATTCTAACACTATGTGATCCGCACATATTTATCAATTAATATATATAATTTTTTTTATAATTATCCAATCGGATAACGGGTTCGGAATAGGCTTTGCTTGTTTAGATAACAAAAAAAATCTTTGTCGGTACCCGTACCCAATAAATTTATGAATAAAAAAAATCTTATCAATTTCTGTCTTATCGAATACAGTAAGAAAGGAAAGAGATCGCCTGCAGAAGAAAGGAAAGAGAAAATTACCGGTTCAATCACCTAGAAGAGGAATAGAGAGAGCAAGCGAGAGAGTGACAGAGAGCGAGAGCGGTGAAGATTGGAGATTTCAAGAGAGAAAGAAAGGAGCAGTATAAAAAATAGCTGAATATTTAATATTCATTGCTCATTAATATATATAATATATATAATTTATATAATTTTTTTATAATTATCCAATCGAGTAACGAGTACGGAATAAGTTTTACTCATATCCTTACCTATTTAGATAATAAAAAAAAAAACTTTACCTGTGCCCGTGCCCAATAAATTTACGAAATTTTTTTTATCCACTCCTATTTTAATTGAATACGGTACGGATTGGATAAACAGATAAAAAAGATAAAAAGATGCCATTGATACTGCTAACCGTATTACTATAATTATTTAATAATTATTTTATTTTGTGTGGTCGGAATATTTGTTAATTTACTTAGAAAGGCATAATTGTGCGCACTATATGCATCAAGTCATCCACATGAATTAATCTTCTAAGGCCATTATTCAGTGGAAGTACACCAAACTAAACTAATGTCCTACTAGTATTTTTTGTGGGGACAGCATATTCCATTATCAAGTCAATTCTTTATTAATCTTTCAAATGTCTCACCTTTTTTTTTTTTGCCGACAAATTAAATATCTTACTGTACAATGTAGCTGTCCGTCCGTGTATCCAATACTCTACTATCAATTAATTAATCTCTACACCCGTAAATTTGAAATATGTGAAGCATGCATATAATATATCTATATGTTTTTTATGTTTCATTTTTAAAATTTAAAATGGTCATTCCAACTGCTCAATATATATAATATCTATATGCTTATAAATAGTAAACAATTTAGAAAAATATAAAATTTGATTTTGAAATATATTTTAATATAGATTTCATATTGAGCAATTCGAATTGACAAATTACACATTAAAAATGATAATTCAAATTAATTAAATGATACTTGGACTCAAAAATTGAGAAAAATAACACTCTCCCGAAATAGTTTCGCACACCAACCCTTACGGGCTCGCACAACCAGTTGGCGCACCTCTTGGTTCGCACTATGATTTGGCGCACCAGATCTGCACAATGATTTTGCGCACCAAGGAGTTCGCACAATGGTTTGGTGCACCAAGGGATTCGCACGGAAATTGACATACTTGCACAGATTTTAATGTACTTAGCACAGATCTTGATGCAATTAGATGGTTCTTATAAATTTGGGCTTTGAATGATGGGACAAGCCGGTCAAAAACGCGTCTCTTGGGACAAGCCGGTCACATCAATTTTTTTTTCCAATTTTGTAAAGACCATCTGATTGCATCAAGATTCGTGCTAAGTACATTAAAATCCGTGCAAGTATGTCAATTTCTGTGCGAATCTCTTGGTGCCCAAAATCATTGTGCGGACCCAGTGCGCCAAAACATTGTACGGACCAAGATGTGTGCCAACTGGTTATGCGAGCCCGTACAGGGTTGATGCGCGAAATCATTTTGCGGGAGTGTTATTTTTCTCAATTTTTGAGTCCGGTATCATTTAATTAATTTGAATTTTTCTGGATGTTAAATAAAAAAAAATTCGGCTCGAATAAAATGGTATTCGGAACTAGAAGTATGTTAGTATAAAATGGTAATGTTACTGTAACACGACAACTCATTAAAAATATTTTATTTAACCACCTTGGAAAAATACTTACTTTCGAACGATTATTGTTGAAGGCGATATGAGTCCGATTTTTTTTAAATATCCTTAAAAAAAAATAACAAATATATCATTGATTTTCAAATATTTCCAAAAATGGAGCGTCCCACAGTGAGGTGGTTTGCTTTTTTTTCTTTTCTTTTTTTTAGAAACGTTTAGTGTGTATAGAATGAATGTTTCATATATAAACACTAATATAGTAGTTTGGGATTTTTTTTAAATAGAACTGATTTAAAAAAAATTAACCAAACAAGCACTCTTTGTTTAGAAGTTATCAAAATAGTCTCCACAAATTCACATGATCGGTGTAGCATAAAATAGTTTTACTCCACTTATCCTGTTGATCGGTGGAGCTGGACTTTAAAAAATTTACGGCATCAGAAAAATCAGTGCACTGTGCAACTTAGATGATTTTTTCTTATTAATTAATATATGCATGATGATATTGAAAGCCCTGATTTCTAAGTTGTGTTAGTGCATGATGAAGGCCCACATTTCTTATTAATTAATATTTACCGTTGTGTCAGTGCATGATGATATTGAAAGCCCAGCTCTACCGGATCGGTGGAGGCTAATGTGTGAGATTTTATGTGGTGCAGTTTTTAGTCGGGTGGAAAATTAGCTCCATCGATCCACATGATCGGTGGAGTAAGGCTGTTTTATGCTACACCGATCTTGTGGATCGGTGGAGGCTATTTTCATAACTTCAAGACAAAGAGGACTTGTTTGGTTAATTTTTTTTTTTAAACAGTTCTATTTTAAAAAAAATCGTAGTTTGGTCTAACTATTTTTATGATTTTTTTCTCTCTTTTTAGATACTCATATTCTTTGATTTTGTAAATATAATATATGATAAATAACATATATATATGTGTGAAATGAGAGCTGAATCTTGGATATTATATATATATATATATATATATATATATATATATATTATATAGAACCCAACCCAATTCCAAAAAAAAAAAATCTTAACAATTTTCTTTTATTTTTAAGTCATTTTATACTATCTTTCATAAACCATTAAAATAGTAATAAATTTTAAAAAATAGTTAAATTTGACATTCTACAAGTTCGTTATATAACCAATTTACTAAGCTATTTAGAAAAAAAAATGAAAATAAAAATCTTAATCGGAAATTTCAACTCAAGTTTTGAGACTCTTCATTTTGTTTTTTTTGTCAATTCTAAATTTCAAAAAATATCACCGAGGTATCCATATTTTTGCAAGTTTTTCGAAAAGTAATGGTTTCGTTAGTCAAAACTCAAAAGTGAAAACTACAATTTAAAAAAGTAGCAAAATTAATTTCTGTCCAACAGAACAGATCCATGTAACCTTAAAATTTACTAGAGTCGATGAATTAAGGGCTTGTACTGTACATCTGGAACAACTACAAGATCAGATCCACTGTTCAATTTTTTTAGTTTAAATTTGACTAAAAAAATCACGCTTAACACAAATTAATTATATAAGATAATGATTTTCATATGAAAAGTCACTTGTTCGAAATTCCATCTGTATCACTAAAATAATTTATGCCTTTAATATATCCTCGTGAGTCGTCAGTGGTCAGTCGTCACATGCTTAATTAATTAATATAAAATTAAGTAAAACCTGACCCCCACCATTTCGTCTTCCTCCCAACTTGTCATACTTTAATTCCATTAAAATCACTTATTCACTCGATTTACTGTTATGTTGTCATTTTACATAATTACTCAAACATGCTATCAAAATAACTATTAGACATTATTTTGAACATCATTAACATTAATGATGGCTATAAATTAACGTAATTATTTTGAATTTTGAATTATAAAATATGAGACCAAATCAAATGACATTAACCTAAATTGAAACAGAGAATTCTTATTGACATCTTCAATCTTCATCTTCTCTTATGAGGAGGCGAGGAGCATATATAATTAACCTAACTTCCACAGTCAGTCAGTCACAGACCAAATAAGTATAAAACAGTGAATAATAAGAAAGTAAGAATAGGTGTGGGTGTGCCGGTGTGGTATGTAAAATTGAAATGAAATGAAAATAATTAATGGTCTGTCTAATCACAGGTACGTGGGAGGTAGGAGGTAGGCGTAGGTACTCGAAGAAATGCTTCACATGTATTCTCGTACCGAGGCAACGAAAGAAAGAAAGAAAAGCATTAAGCATTGGTGCAAGAAAGAAGAAACAGATCATGTCCTCATGCCTACCCCCTAGGAGTCCGGATCCCCTAATGTAACCCAATCTTTGGGTTTTGGATTAAGACCGTCCGATTCGAATCCGTCGCTCAGAACTGTCTCGGAATTCGAATTCGTTCTTGGGATACGTGCACTTCAGATCTGGATGGATTTTCTCGGATTCGAATCAGACGGTCCCGATTTAAAACCCAAAGATTGGGTTACCTGACTGGATCTGAATTGCTATTCTAGGGGATTCCGGTTCCCTCATCTCTAATTCTCTAAAGATCAAATATAATAAAATAAATAAAAAAAACAGTACAGTACAATCTTATTCCATAGCCAGAGGATGACCAATATAGGATAGGATAGGATATTAGGATGGATGACTACTGAGTACTGACTCACAATCTCAAATCATCTTTAACTCGGCACAGTGTACAACACATACAATATACACAGAAAATCCGAGGTGGCGATTGGGATTGGGCTCGGTGCGCGGCCCAGAATCCCATTCATAAATCATAAAATAAAGAAAAGAGTAAAGAAACAAGAAATGCATAGAATAAAGCAAGCAAAAGAAAGAAAGAAAATTAAATGTGCCAGTGCTTCTGCTTCCCGATCCAAATCCACGGCTGTGGGCTGTCGCGCGTAGAGCAGCCGAGCGTCGAGACTTGAGAATTGAGAATTGAGAATTGAGATGAGCACAGCCACAGCCACAACCACAGCCACAGCCTGCCCGGCCCCGACGCCATCAATCACCTCGTATATGCTATTCCGATTCCGTACATACATTCTCCATATTTCTTTTAGCTGCTATTCATTCAATTTCAATCCAACCTTTTGCACCCAGCCAGCCTCATCATATATATCATATCATCTCATCTCATCTCAATTCTCAAACTAACAAAACATTCATTTCTCTTTAATTATATCCATCCCGATTCCCGACTGTCTGATATGATCACAGATTCACAGTCCAGAGTCCGGACCACTCTAGGCTCTAGCCCCAGTTTGAAATAAGAATGCACGGAGCCTCTTAATTTCATTCCGTCCAAATATTTATCAAACGGTCTGGATGTAAACACAAATATTATGTTACCTTAGGTCATTTTAATTCTACTTCGTTGTGCAGACAAATTCATGTGGGATTTTTTGCAAGTTTCAGATTTGTTCTAGGGCGTGTAGCCAAGATAATTAGTAGGATGTGAAAAAAAAAATGAGAAATATACAATTTTGTAATTATTTTGAATATAAAGTATAATTTTTTTTCTTCTAAAAACATAGAAAATAAAGCATATTTTGGAGGAAAAAAAAAATCAGAAAGACAAGATTATATAATTTTTTTGAAACTTTTAAGGATACCTTTTATAATTCTTTTAAAAAAGAACAATAATATAAGTGCATTTAAAAAAAAAAAAAACAATTGAGCCAGGGATAAACAATTTTCTATTCCTGAATCCATCCGCTTGATTTCACCTTGTATGTTTTAAATTTTTTTTTGTCGTGTTACAAAAACACTAGTGCTGGAGCGTGTAAATGTGGTGATGAGCCATCATTTTTTATAGCAATTAATGGATATATGGTTTAATTATTAGATTGGAATGTTGGATCATTGTAGCAATAAATAAATAAATAAATAAAGTTAATCTTGATAGGCAATTAATAATTAAGGTTACAAAGAATTAAGTAGTACTGTAGCAGATAAGATGGGTACAATTTGTGAATCCATATCTAATAATAGAGATTATAAAAATGAAAAAGAAAATGCGAATCTAGGGAGCAGTGATTGAAAAGCTCCAGACCAAATTTGAAAATAATAAAAAAAGGAAAAAGATGCAAGATTGCAACTTTGCAAGGGAGGGGCGTGTGCCATGCGATGCGAATATGCGACCCGTGGCCCGTGGGTAGATGGAATGGATAGATAGATAAATATATAGATTAAAGACATGATGATATGAATATGAATATGAATATGAATATGAGGTCACTTTTGTCTATGTCAAGTGGGCTGCATGCTCAACTTCTCATTAAGCTAGCTCGCCACTTGTCAACTTCTCATTGGCTTCCCTTGGGACACGTTTCGCTATGCGACTGGCTTAATTAAGCCCTAATACTAATAGATGCAATGCAATGCAATGATGCATGCATGTTTTGTTTCATTAGGTCGCGCGAGGATTAGCAATGCTGTGAATATTGCTTGCTTATGCGGATAAACCAATTAAATCAACCACCAAAATTAAGGCCTGATGTCCTAATCTACTTATACAGATTTCATGTGGGGTTAAATACCCCAATCTCGTATCTTATTAATTAGTCTGGCTAGTATGACATCTATGTCATTTCAACCCATATAACACCAACTCTAAAACCTATAGAATCAACTTCAAACGGTGAATTCAAACCGTTCAAACCCATCTACTTTATTAGTTGTGCGTTTATATGCAAATTGTGTATATTTTATTTATTTATTTAGTATTAAGTCAAGCGGTCAAATGTGTGAGTTTTTAAGTTAATTTTAATGCATTCATTTTTCAACATTTTTGACCGCTTGATTTGATACTAAATAATTCGAAAAAAATTTGCATATAAACACATCACTCATCAAGTAAATCGATTTGAACGGTTTGGATTAGTCGTTTGAAGTCTATCCAGTCAATTTTGAAGTCAATGTCATATGACACCGATATCATACTAGCCGAACTCCTAATTAATTATATAGACAAGAGATTTTGTGTGTTTGCACTGAGTAAAGATGACGTATTTTCAAGTTCAGTTTCTTGATGAAATAATAAATAAATAAATAAATAATTGTTAAATCCAATCTACTTCGTAAATATAATGAATTTACATATAAAATTTATAAATTAAATTATTAAAACTTAATGGTTGAGCAAACCATCTGATTAGCGTCAAAATTCATACCAATAATTTATATTCACAAAATTGTTTACATTTATTAAGTTTTAAATTCACTTACACGAATCTCAACGCAAATTAAAGGATTTAATTTTTTTTTGTCCAAATCTTTCTTGACAAACCCAAGTCCTCACCTTAGAACATGACGAAGAAACCTTTGATTTGAAGGGACTTGTGCAAACTTAAGCAAAGCATGTTTTCTTCATTACATTATGAAAGGTCAGAAATGTTTATCTTTCCTGAAAGCGATACATATTAATTTCATGAGCACATGCTAAAATAATTAGATGTGGTGGATGCTACACTGCTATCAGTCTATCACTAATCAATGAAGAATTGAATTCAGCTACTTCTTTTCTTGGGAGGGACATCACTATTCACTCATCAGGGGTTCAACTCTTAATTAATTAATTAATGTAGGGAATAATTGTTTTAATCATTATGAGATCAAATAAAGCTATCTCATTTTCATGCACTGTATTGCCTGAACTTTGAGCTTGACCCTCCTAACATAGGAATTTTGTGTTTTAATTAAGCGTTTAACAGAGAACCTAATAGTGACTCGCAAGTCGCAACCACCATTGAAGTTACAATACAAATAGAAATCCAGCACAGTAGGAAGAAAGGAATGCTTAATAGGATGTATATTAACGCAGAATAATTTATTCAGAATTAAGCATCATATATTTGTAAAAAAATGTACAGTGGAACAAAATAAGGGACAGAATGTAAACTTTGGCGATGTACATAAAAAATTGTTGAAAAAACAGAGCTTCGAAGCACTGCTAAAAAATAAAGATTTTTTTTACCTCTGGGCTCTGGCTGTGCCCCTTTTCCCTTGAATCAAAGCTCAGTGTCTGATTTATTTGACATATCTTAGCCCATTGGGCTCGTAATAGAATTCGGATCAATTTGCAGAGCCCATGAAAAAGGTCTGTTATTAAAATACAATAACCCAGATACACAGTTTCGTTGAGGAATTAGAGAACACTGCATGCAAGAAAGAAATACAAATTTGTCAAGGCTAATTGTAAATCCCATCAAAAGGCAACAAAGTTGAGTAGAACTTGCCCCTTTATGAAATTAACTCAAAAATTTATTGGATTGGCTTCAAACGACTCATCCAAACCATTGGAACACATCTACTTGTAATACGTTTACATATCAAATTTATAAAATTATAATAATTTAGCATAAAGTCAAGCGGTAATTCTTTTTTGGAATATGAGACCGCCCTCCCAAACTACCCACTCAGTCGGCGTGGGCTGCCTTGCTCGTGACGCTCATTGAAGAATAATAAAAAATAAACGCATTAAAATTAACGTACAAACTATTTTTTTTGACAGCTTAATTTTATACTAAATTAGTTTGAAAATTTATAAATTTTGACATGTAAACACATCACTCGCGAAGTAGATCGATTTTAATAACTTGGATAAATCGTTTGAAATCAATCAATTAAGTTTTTGAGTTGAGTTCACGGACTTGGTTAGCTTAAGAACACCCTATTTCTACTCCAAGAAGTATATCTATCTTCTGTCTGAACCAGTGTTGTAAAAAACGGGAAAAACGGCCGTTTAATCGGAAAAGGCGGCCAAACCGTTCCAAATACGCTTAACGGATGCCCTGTTGGCGGAAAAAAACGATTAATCGGCCGTTTATTTCCATTTATTCTCGTTTATTCCAGTGAATTTTTTTTTTCTATAATAAAGTGTGATAATAAGGTTTATAAATCATGTATTGTAGTTTTATTTATACTTGGATATTCATCCAATATTTTTTATATATGTTTTTTCTTCTTCTTACTTTGAATTTGATTAATTTTTCAATTATTTATATATCATATATTTTTTTTTTACTTACTGATATAATTTTTTCAATTAGTACGACATGTTTATTTATGAAATTATGTTATTATCATAGATTAAATTTAGTGATTTTATGTTGGAATGTTTTCTTTCTTTGAAATAATATGTTATTAGTATTTGAAAAAGCTTAATTCTCAAATTTATTTTTCATTAAATAAATGTGTTACTTACACATGCAAAATGCTTACATGTTATGAAGAAATAAGCATAGTGTCATAAATATAATAATAAAACTAATTTAAATTAAGTTTATTTGATAAGTTTAATGAGTTAAATAAATATTTTTTAATAAATTATGATATATATATACATAAATTTAATAAAAACGTTAAATTGTCCGCATAATTCCTATTAATTGGCCGCATACCGATTAATCGCTTGGTGGTACTCCGTCCGTCCGACGACCGCATACCGTTATTTACAACACTCATCTAAACAGCATGAGCTAATCGTACACACAAAAAAAAAGGAAGACCAAGTCATCAGAGATCAAAGTAGAGGTGCAAACGAATCATATATTATTCATCCATATTTGGATCCGTATAATATCTGACATTCGAATGTCACTGATATAGTTTTCAATTTTAATTATATGCATCCAAATAATAGATATACTATATATAGTTTTATATATATCATGAAAACAATTATGTATATATCTACGGATATCCGATTTGTATCTGTATCCGTATTCGAAAAACAAAAGTGGATACGGATATAATTTTACCACCATCCAATCCATTTGCAACTCTAGACCAAATGTTGAAATGCAAATCTAGATGCTATATAATTAACCGATCAACATGTATTTTAGATTAACCAAATATTTAAAAGACATTAACAAAGTTAGAGACTTCATCCAAAGGTTTGAATTGATTAATAAACCTACAGAGTTGGCATTCAGATATTTGATTAACTACGACATAAATATAAACAAGACACAGTAGAAACACATCATTTACAAAAGGAAACATAAAGATACTTGAACTAAGCTTTTTGAGCAGCCAAAGTTCTTCAAGAGTCTATCTCAGCAAGCTAGCATAAGTACCAAAATACCCTTCAAGCTTTCGAAATGTCAGTCCACCTTCATTCTGGAAATATACCCAAATTTTAAGAAGAGAAATAATCAGTTCAGCTTGTTAAATATCAAACAGGTATAAGCAAGTACATCTGTTACAAGCACAGTAATTACCATCATGATATAAGCATATCTGTACTTGTTAACGCTTTCATCTAATTATACCATCATGGTATAAGCAAGTTTTGCCGAGTCTTATCAACTTAAATTGTCCCACACACCAATCCAACAATTCATTAGATGTTTCTCTCTCTTGCAAATGCAACAATTAAAGGTAACTAATGTTATGGTCAATCACAAACACTAAAAAAAAAACAATCCACAATCCATCATAATTGTAGTTGTCATAGCAGTATATACCAGGCTATACCAGCCATCACTCTCTTTTTAGTACTCAAGTACCTTTATTATTTGATTATTATTTTGGGTGAAATGGCTGAGGTTCGGGCGGTCCTTTTTAACTATGCAATTGGTTTGCCTAATTATTATGTGTTGTTTAATGAAATTTAAAGGGCACCAAGTTAACAGGGGGCTTAATTGCAGAAAACTGAGGTAAAAAATTATCAAGGTAAAATGAGGTCAACTGATTGCTTGCACAGTTTTAGAGTAAACTGAGGCTTGAGTTGGATTAATTGCGGGATCCAGTATCAAGCTTTCTCACACCTAACAAAGCAATCCCTAACTTAAAACTACATCAAACCCAAAATAAGCCTCTCTGAAACTAGCTCAAGATGGATTAAGGCACAATTCGACCCCATTGAATAGAATCTGGATTGTACAAACTAGGATTTACAAAGCTGATTTAGTTCCGGAATCACTTAATTACCAATGTGGGGAACCATCAGCATAACAAGTTAACAAATAATGAAAGGCATAGAAGGCTAAAACCAGTATGTGCATTTATACAACTTAAATTGCATTGTAGCGATTTCATTTCATACCTCTAAAATGAGTTCATTTCAATACGATAGTTCCTTCTAGCCACAAGCATTCTTACAGCACTCTGATACGGCTCATCAAATGAGTCGAAAACCCAATCCCCAGACAGATCTTGTGAGCCACTGGGTCGTATAGCCACAAGTGTAGCCCCCTCAAGCCTCACATCGCCTGGTAAATCCAGCATAGGTGCATACCAGAGCTTCACACTAAGTGCTGGTACAACTGTCCTAAGGGCACCAGAACTGGCTGAAGCAGGACTCACCCGAAACTCCTCTAACTGTGTCTTATCCATTGTGAGCACTCCCTGACAGTCTTTATCTGAAAGCTCGAGTTGCTCTAGGGTTTCATGGCCAGACACAATCTTTTGTAGAAGGTAGTGGCGGGAAGAAGCAGCAATTAGTGCACTGATGGTCCATATAACACGAAGCTTCAAAACGGCATTATTGATGATGACGTCTTCCTCTCCGGGTTTGTTGGAAGAATTATGGTTTGGGATTTGAGGTTTGGTTAAGACGGAAGAAGCGCCAAAAATGGCACAGGTGTGGAGTGTGGAGCCAAAGGTGGCCTTCCATTTAAGGAGTACACCATCATCCAAAGCGAGTTCACCATCGGGGAGTAGAATTTGCAAATGTCGGAGTTCTTTGAAATTGGTTAAAACCTCATCGGGGGAGTGGTGGGAAACATGTGAATTAAGGCGGCGTGAAAGAATTTTACGAGAAGGGGTTAGGGTTGCGAAGTGAGTTAAGGCATGGAAGGCACGAGAGAGGTGGGAGAAGAAACCACGAGGAGTCTGATTGGTTGAAGTGGAGACAGCGGCAGCGTCGTCCGGGATAACACAGTCAACTCTGACATAGACCCGGTCGACAAGTGGGATTAAGGACCTAAAGCGGCGGGAGATAAGAGAGCAGCGGCCGAGGGACTTTACATCGCCGATTCGATTCAGGATAAGAAGAAGAATGGGGTCTGGCAACCGATCCAAGTGGTCGACCGGTGGGTCCCAGGGGTCAGGGTCAGAGAGCAGATCTACTGAAGAAATTGGGTCTGGGTCGGGGTCGGGGTCGGGGTCGGGGTTAGTGAGGAACCCCATGCGTAACGGTTGGTACGCCTCCAGTGAAGAAATTGCCATGGTCGGTTGAGTTGGAAGGAAGGAACGAAGGAAGGAAGGTGGAATGGCAGAGGTATTGCTCAGACGGACCTCTCTCCAATTCTTCACAATTGGAGAGGAGAGGTTCAGTAAAGGACTTCACCCCCTCAACTATACAGCATCTGACCGTTGAATTGAAATCGAATTTCAAATTTAACTTATTGAATTAATTTCAAAAGATAAATCTAAACCGTTGAAATTTTTCTATATGCAAAAAATTTAAAGTTTTGAATTAATTTAGTATAAAGTTAATGGGTGAAAATTAGAAGGTTTATAAATTAATTTTAATACATTCATTTTTTAAACACCTTTTGACCATCTTTTGGCCACTTGACTCTATACAAATTTAATTTTTTTGCATGTAGACGCATCACTCGTAAAGTAGAAAGATTTCAACATTTTGAATTCGTCGTTTGAAGTTAATCCGATAGATTTTAGAGTTGAGTTCACAAAGAGACTTGATAAATTTAGGGTGTGCTCCACAAACTTAGATTTAGAGGGAAGGAAGGGAAGGGGATGGAGGGGGTAAGGATGTGAGCTACCCTCCAAATTGGGGTGTAGAGATTGGAGAAGAATGACATTCATTTTTGTGTCTTGGCTCTCCTTGGCTCCCTTCTCCTTCCTTTGTCTCTCTTCCAAAATTTATGTTTTTGGAGCAAGAAAACTTGCTTGGGCAATCTAGTCACCCCTCCTCTTCCTTTTTCTAGAGCACACTCTTAAGAACACCCTAGTTCTACTATATATATATATATAGAGAGAGAGAGATGGGCTACGGTACATTGCAATGTATATGCTATTTTGTACATCGGACTATAAATCGTCGGATTCAAAGTCCAAACAGCCGATCCAAACCGTTCAACTTGTTCTCCATATTAATATGTGTTTGGAGACCAAATTTTACATTTTTTGAAATTTTTTTTACTTTTTTTTTAGATTTATTGAACATTGTTGTTTTCAGACAAATCTGAGCCATAAAAAAACAACGATTTTTAATAAATCTAAAAAAATAGTAAAAAATTTCCAAAAAATGTAAAATTTGGTCTCCAAACATATATTATTATGGATAACAAATTGAACGGTTTGGATCGGCTATTTGGACTTTGAATACTACGATTTATAGTGCAATGTACAAAAAGGCCTATACATTGCAATGCATAATAACCCAACTATATATATATATATATATATATAGAGAGAGAGAGAGAGAGAGATGGGATAACTTGCTTTGGGAAGTAAAGAGGGTCTTTTACTTCTCGCTCATATCTCCATTTTTAAAGTTCAAATACTCGATTCGAAACTTCCAACATGTTCTCCATATTGAAATGTGCTTGGAGACCAAATTTTACATTTTTTGGAAATTTTTAATATTTATTAAGCCACTTTGAAAACCTGAAAATTTGGGTGAACAGTAAAAATTTCTGGACCATCGGATCAGCGATTTTTAAAGTAGCTTAATAAATAGTAAAAAAATTCAAAAAAAAATATAAAATTTGGTCTCCAAGCACATTTTAATATGGAGATCACATCTAACGGTTCAGATTGATTATTTGAACTTTGAAAATAGAGATATGAGTGGGAAGTAAAACATCCTCTTTACTTTCCAAAGCAAGTTAGCCCATCTCTCTCTCTCTCTCTCTCTCTCTCTCTATATATATATATAGAGAGAGAGAGGGGGGAGGGATCAAGTTACAACAACGGTTTTTTTTCATTTTCAAAGTCCAAATCGTCGATCCAAACAGTTCAACATGATTATCTAAATAAAATGTTCTTCCAGATCAAATTTTACATTTTTTTTTGAATTTTTTTATTATTTATTAAGTACTTTACAAAAACTAGTTAAATTCATGCCATTGAATTTTGTACCCATCTTAATAAATAGTGTAAAAATTCAAAAAAAAAATCATTTGTATGTATCATGCAGTTATTCAGACTTTAGTTATTCAGTTTATTATGCACTCTGAATTTTTGATTGACCTCAAAATCAAATTAAGGTAAAGTGACCAAATTGGAGATAGGCATGCGGATCACATTGCATGTAATTTCCAAACTACACATCCCCTTCATGATTCGTCATTTAGTTATGTTTACACAGTGATTTATGTTGGTTTGGTTTCGATTTATGAGATGAATACTGCTTAAGTCCTTGTGAATATGATTGATGGATGAAATTGGTTGATGACGCAAAAGACTATGACAGCACAGTTTGAGTACTCAATTCAGTTTTATCAATATATATTATTCGGATACACATATAGCCCAAGTGGGAGATTGTTGGAATTAATTTTAATTAATTACAATATAATGGGCTTATATGTGATATAAATATATATTGAATATTAGACTGTCAAATATCTATTAGACCAGTTATGAAGTGATCAAATTAAGTACTATTTATCGAGTTCAATATGTGTCATGAGAAGTGGGGGCCTTTAACGTATAGAATGGGTATTAATAACTTTATGATTTAGTGATGGTCTAAATTATATAAAGTTTGGAAATAATATAATTATGCTATTGGTCTCTGGGGAACACAATTAAATATGGCAATGTTCTGTAAATGAGGAAATACCCAATAAAACAAGTTCTGAATTCAGACCCGCTAAAGATCCAATAATAAAATAGACTACATATCCAATAAGAAAAAAAATTAATTAATTAATTAATCAAATTTGCTGTTACACCTATTCAATTGGATAAAAGGCCGGGTGCGCCTATTATGCTTCCTGGTTGTGCCTATTAATCAATTAAGAAACATAAGAAACATACGGCTCTTGAGATCTCTGGATCTCCGATTCTCTCTCTACCAAAAATAATAAGAGTAGAGATATTGAGAGAAAAAAAGAAAGAGTTTGTTGGAAAAGAACTTGTGATTCGGGTATTCTTCTTGTGTGGATCAAGAACATTGCTATTGCCGCCTCTCTTGCTCTCTCCATTGAACTTGAGAGGGATTACTCAAAATTCTAAGGGCTTCCGGTGATCAACGGTGCTTGTGTCTCTCTGAAAGATCATGGCTTTGGACCAAGGTAATTTTAAATTTCAGATTAGAGTTCACCAGAGGATCATGGCAAATCTAGGGTTCATGAATTGCGGTATAACTTTGCATGAATAAGACCTATCATAGAAAACATTCGTGGTTTTAGATTCGTAAATTTTCTCACAGATTGTCATAAATATTAGCGAGATTGAATGGAGAAGAAAAACACCTCTAAAAAAGTATAAAAGATGGATGTGTGACGTGTCTATTTTTTTTTCGAAATACTTAATATTTTAAGTATGAATACTTGATATATTATCTATTAACACTTGCGCGCATATGTATCTATATTTGCGCGCGTCAATTATAAAATCTATCAAATATTAGATGGTCTCCCAAGTAGTTAATGACCCCCACTTAATTAGCGATCTCCTATATAGTTAATGACTGGAGAATAAATGAGAAAAATGAATTGGGGGATAGTTAGTCGGTCTCTAATAACAAATCAGAACTCACTAAGTATGAAAAATCAAAGTTTGCTGAGTTTGACGAGGACGTATTTATATACCTCCAAAAATCGTAACCATAAACAGTTAATGAAATTAAAAAAATTAAGCTGGATCCACAGCCTTGTCCGCCAAATTAGAAGCCAAATTTTTTCAAATTATTTACTTGAGGAAGAACTGAAGACAAAAAAAGAAAAGAAAAATTGTGATCAGTGAGACAGGAGCTGAAAAGCATGATTTCTCTTTCTTGGGTGGTTGACTTTGTGCAATGAAATCACATGACTGATAAAATAAATAAAGAAAAATGATTGTGTTGTTAACGTGTCTAATTAATGCTAATGATTAGAAATGACAACTAGCTTATCCTAATTAATAGGATATATAATAGGATAAGGATAAATATATGCAGACATTCTTTTCTCTAGATTTATATATATATATATATATATATATATATATATATATATATATATATCCTAATAGTGATAAGTTTTTATAATTATAAAGTATTTTCAAAATGCAAGTTGCATTTTTATTTGGTTTATGTTTATTTGATGTGCAGCGCGCCTTATAGTTAATGCAAATGTTCTACTTTTGTTAAATATGGAATGTAACGCATGACAGTAGGTCAAAGCTCGGTTTATTTAAATAGATTACAAGTGTTATTAATTACATAAATTGTATTCATGTTTAATTTAAATTAATTTAATTCGTTTGATGTTATTTATTGTTCAAGTTTTAATATTAAACGTTTCATTTTACTTGACTTATGGCTGGTATGGTATAGGAAAAAAAAAATCCATGTTCTCCAGCTTATATTAAAGAAATCTTAATTACTAAAAATTTATAAAATGAACAAATGTAGACAACAAATTAGAGTTTATCAAAAAGGAAAAATGACTTAACAAAAATAAAATGTAAGTTACTTAACCAAAGAGAAATTTATATATATCCATCATATATAACTCGATGATTTAGATATTTCCCCATCAAAACTTTAAAATAAGTTATATCCCCATCTAAATTCATTTTTTCTTATTAATATTATAATCTCTTGATTTGATCGTTTAAAAATATTGATTAATATTAATAAAAAATAATGAAATGACATTCTTGCCCTTACCTTCAAAGCTGTGTTACTTGTGTCCCTCCTTTTATGACTGTGCTCACTGTCACTGATAAGGTACCATCAGGCATCAGCCACAGCATATAATTAAGCCCAATAAATCGCAGTTTCAGTGTATCATTGACTAGTTTATTTTATTGTAAAGTGGAGATAATGGCATAACTTAACTAATCCATTATCTGATAACAAGAAAAGCTGACAAGCACTCAATCAAGCCTGATCTGATCTGAGCCAAGTCATCTGACCAAGAGCTCCAACTTGACCTGACCTGACCCCAAAAATATTTTGAAGTCAATAGGAAACTGACCTGACATGACACATACGAGGCAACCAAGTCTGACCAAGTAAGCATAACTGAAAAAATCCATCCATTCTGATGGATATTACAAAGAGAGCTCGTTTTATGCAACTATGTTTGTTGCAGAAATAACATACAATCTCACCCGCATCGACCCCGAAAGATGAAAGACACCGGAAGAACAAGATACAATCTGACGAGGACCACACAACACATAAAATTGATCTAGCCCTAACTAACACTGTGTGAATAACTAAGTTAGTCAACAAAATCAGCATTTTTGGTGCTTCTAGTCAAAATTAATTAATTATTGGGGTGTGAATAACTAAGCCAACAATTATTTTCCTAGCTATTAACCAATTATGTAATGCATCCTGGTATTTAAAACATATGAACGAGTAACACACTCAATTGATCACATTTAAAACAAACATTATCTGACGATCCAGAAAGCATAAATATTTTCTTTTCATCCGATAATATGAGTATTAAGTCCTGACTCACATGATTTTTGAAAACAAAGCAAACCAAGTTAATCAGCATTGATCAATGTTCTGGTGCTAGTAACTGAAATGGTTATGTATCAGGGAAGGCTTGTTGAATGTTGGATTCCTCTTGAACCTGTTGTTACTCGATTTAAACTGCAAGGCTTTGATTCTTTAATCATACATAATTGAGTTCACCAAGTACGACAGGCGTACAAGTGCAATGGCAGATATAAGTTTTACCAGCAGCATTGCAGCATAACAGAAACCATTACCAAGGACTCCTAAACAGAGCATAAGTCACAAAAAGGAGAATAGAAACTTAACTTACATCTGCCATTACCTGCCTTATATAATGCCCAGAAGAGAGATCAGAGAGAGGACCAGTTAATCAGCAAAAGAAAAGGAGGGGCACCGCACTACACAGCTTTGAAGGTAAGGGTAAGAATGTCATTTAATTTTTATATTAATATTTATCAATATTTTGAATTGATTAAATCATAAAATGAGGATAGTAATAATACAAGTGAGTTTAGACGGAAATAATTAATTTTAAAGTTTTGATGGGAAATATCTAAATTATGAAATTACTATGGGCATATATATAAATTTCTCTAATAACAATAGAGAGTGATAACTATACCCCTATATTTGCATTCCTAACATGCACCGGACAAAGTGTTTATAATTAACAGAAAAATTCTTTATATCTTTCAATTAGTATGTATAGATACTTCTGTACAAAATTAAATGCAACGCAATCACAATTTGCATACTGTTCATTGCAAAATTTATTTACACCTATTGTGCAAAAGATATAAACATTTTATCACCACTTCTTATAAACACATTTCAATAGGAAAAAGAAATAAGTAAGGTTTTATCCATTGTTTTAATATTCGGTTTATATACGGTATGCGGAAAGCCACCGCATACTGCATATGCGATATGCGGCCGCATATACGGATTTTTATGCGGACTTATATATGTGGATTTTAAATGAGAATTTGTATATATAAATAAGTATATGGTAATATGTTATATGACTCACTGTTGATATACTCTAAACCGGTATTTTTATCACTGTTAATACTCTAAACCGGTAATATGTGGTATAAATCACTGTTAATATACTTTAAACTGATATTTTTATCACTGTTAATATACTCTAAACTTCATATTCATACCAAATATAGATTTTCTATTCGGATTGCAACCGAATAAGAATATTCGGCAGAATAGATCAAATTTTACTACACTGGTTATATCAATTCTATGTTATTTTTTTACAAAGAGCTCGTAAACGACTACTTTTGAATTTCTTTTAAAATTGTGTTAACAGCATTTCCTCTCTTTCTCATTTCTCAAGGGAGTATGAAATAGGTCCCCCTTTGTTTTAAAAAATAATAATGTTGCCATTATTACTTCCTTCGTTGCAATACAATACTCCCCCCCACAAATAGGAAAAAAAAAAAAAGATCTGAACATTGGAGGACAAGTACTGATTAGTATATTCACATCAAGACACAAAAAAAAAAAAAAAAAAAAACTATTGTCTCTAGAAGCATTGATTAGTTAATCAATCAGTAAATAAAAGGGTAGTAACAGTATTTACAGTATAGGACATTAAGCAAAATGTAATTATACTAATTTAGTTTGCTTTACCCTTTTTGATCCAGAGTAATGACGCATGAAGGTTCAAGCTTGACATTATCTCTTCATTTTCCTGAAATGTGGATCAAATACCAAAAATTCAACAAAAGGTGCTGTACTGGATTTCAGTGAGGTTGTTGCTACCGGGTTTAACTGATCAAGGCCCTCTATGTTGTTATATTATAAGGTTTTCTTCTCAGTTTAACCAGTATATTAGTCGGTGTCAAGATTGAGGCACAACCTGGGTTAACTAGTCATTAAAGGTCGGTGCTGGAATTTGCCAGAAAAAATAAAAAATGATTTTTTGTACAAATGTGATTATACCTAAACTAGTATATTATTCAGTGTCAAGAATAACCTTTCAAATTTTACTTAGAAAGAGACCAAAACAAAAAAGAGATCAACCTTTCAAAGAAGCGCCCTCTTCATCTTGGTTCTCCTCTGGCGCCAATTCTGATGAATCCGGAGATGATAAAATCACATCGGGAGTAGTGCTGGTTGAAACCCTAGCATCGATCAACATGCAGATCACCTCTCTCATGCTAGGCCGATCCATTGGCGATTCACTGGTACAAAACAGAGCAATCTTCAACACAAGAGACATCTCTTCTATGGTAGATTTCGATTTCAGGTCTAGACGGGCATCAAAAAGACCCGATTCAGTGGGCGACTCTGGGTCCTGGTGCAACATAAGCCGCCGGACAAGGTTAACAAGGTCGCCTCCTTTCTCTAGTGGTTGGATTGGTGATTGTCCGGTGACCAACTCAAGTAATACTACGCCGAAACTGTATATGTCACATTTTTCTGTTACTTTCATGGTGAATGCATATTCTGTAATTAAAAAAGTTACAATAGAACCATCAGATTAAAATAAAATAAAAAATTATCTAATCGTATATGGAAAATTGAAGAAAACCAACTTCATACCTGGTGCGATATAGCCATATGACCCTGCCACTGCTGACATAGTCTTTGAATTGTTTGACATATCAATCAGTTTTGCTAGCCCAAAATCCCCTACATGGGCCTTCATCTCTTCATCCAACAGAATATTATTTGATTTTATATCCCTATGTACCACTCTCGGCTTACAATCGGTATGCAAGTAACTCAGCCCCTCGGCTGCACCGAGTGCAATTTGATACCGTGCATCCCAATCCAGTGCCAGGACTGTATCATCAGCACTGGTTCCATGTAACATCTCTCCTAAACTCCCATTAGCCATGTACTCATACAATATAAAGTTTGAATCATGGTAGGTACAAAAGCCATACAATTTTACAATGTTCCTGTGCCGTACATTTCCAAGGGTGGAAATTTCAGTACGAAAACTTCGGTCCATATTTGACCCCTCTCCTTGAGATTTTAATCTCTTTACCGCAATTACAGTACCATCTGATAAGATTGCCTTGAAAACCGTACCAGATGCGCCTCGGCCGATGATGGCATTTTCTGAGAAGTTATATGTACCATTGATTAATTCTTGGTACCTGATTTTCTGTTTAGTGAAAAACAAAGGCGCAAGCGAACCAGATCTACTGTACCCATCCTCAGCCGATGTGTCTGAACCATTAATGGCAAATTGTTGTTTAAGGGACCAGCATATTGCACCAATCAGAAAAAGGCCGACAGCACCAACGATTGCACATGCAAAAGTGACTATCCTTTCCTCCCTCAAAGCGGCCCCTTTTGCCTTGGATTCTTTTGCATTACGAAGTGCCTGTGAGTTTTCACAAGGTCTGGTCCTGAAGCCGCACAAATCTTCATTTCCCAAAAAGTTGGTACTATCCATGTCTTCAAACGGATGTATACTTGGTACCGGTCCAACAAGATTGTTGTAAGAGAGGTTGCATATTATAAGACTTGAGAGCTCAGTAAAGGAATTTGGTATAGCACCTTCTAGCTTATTGTTATCCAAGTATAAGAACTCAAGCATATGGAGGTTACCAAGTTCAATCGGTAGTGTACCAGAGAGGGAATTGTAACTTAAATTTAGAGCTATTTGAAGTGCCATTAGTTGACCTAATTCGATTGGTATAGGGCCAGTGAAGGCATTTCCACCTAATTGGAGCTCTGTGAGCCGTACCAGTCCACCTAAACTACTCGGCACCGACCCATTTAGATCATTATCTGACAGGCGAAGAATTTCCAGATTTACCAATCTGCCTAATTCAACTGGAATAGGACCTGTGAACCTGTTTCGACTCAAATCAAGTCTTTGGAGCTTACTACATTTGGTGAGCTTTCTAGGTATCGTACCACTTAATTGATTCGATGAGATGTTAAAGGCAACTAGCTCAGTCAATTCTCCAACTTCTGGAGGTAATTGACCAATGAAATAATTGTCTGACAGAATTAACCTTTCCATTGATTTAAAATTACCAATCTCAGGTAGAATTGGACCTGAAAATCGGTTCTGATCCAATTCCAGTGAAGATAGGTTAGTCAGATCTGCTAACTCAACAGGGAGGCTACCTGTCAAAAGGTTACAGCCCAATCTCAGCTGTACCAGTGATTTACAAGTTCTAACCCCATATGGTATGTTCCCAATCAACCAGTTTGAACCAAGACTCAGAAATACCAACTTTTGATAATTGCACAGGAAAGGGGGTACTGTACCGGTAAGGCTGTTGTCAGAGAGGTCTAGTACAGAGAGGTTGGTATTGGCACCTAACAAAGGCGGTATGATACTGCGGAGGTTATTGTCAAACAATTGGAGGTACTCTAATTTGGTTAGGTTCTGAAACTCCATAGGTATTACACCAGTTAAGTTGTTAATAGAAAGGTCGATTTTGGCAAGAGAAGTTAATGTTCCAAGCTCAGGTGGTATTGTACCGGTCAACAAATTTTCAAATAGGTATAGGAGCTGAAGATTTAGTATGTTTCCAAGTTCCCTTGGTATTGTACCTCTCAGGTGGTTCTCTGAAATGTCAATTTCTACTGCGCTGGTACAATTTCCCAATTCTGGAGGAATAATTCTATCCAATTGGTTCCTATAGATATATAGTTTTTTTAGCATGGGGAGATTACCAAGTTCCTTTGGCACGCCTCCAGTGAACCCATTATCATTTAATGCAATCATTTCCAAATTGGTACAGTTCCCAATTTCAGCCGGTATTTCACCAGTCAGCTCATTTTGCCACAGAATTAAGGTGGTCAGATTTTTCAACAGTTCAATTTCGGGTGGTAAATTCCCTTGGAGCTGGTTTTGAGCAAGACCTAGAATTTCTAGACTATAGCACTCGCTAATTTGAACAGGTATAGGGCCTGAGAGATAATTCAACCCAGCCCGAATTATTCTAAGTTGTTTTAGCATTCTAATTGAAGGTGGTATCAGCCTGGTTAGGTTATTGCTGTAAATGACAAGTTCTTGAAGGGAAGTCAGATTGCCAATGCACTGAGGGATTTCATCAAACAGGTAATTCTCACTGAGAAATAATTTTTTGAGAGAATTTAAGCGACAAAAGTCGATTGGGATGGTACTGTGTAACCCATTTGTACTGAGGTCGAGCACCTCTAGACGGGTACAGTTGGCAAGGTTGGGTGGTAGGGGCCCAGAAATGGAGTTTTTGGAGAGATTAAAAATGGTAAGAAGTGGTAGGTGGCAGAGAGCAGGAGCGGTGGATAGATTTCCTTGGAGATTGAGATGGTGCAGTGTAACAGAGATAACGTGAGAATTGTTTGCACATGCAATGCCATTCCAGTTACATGGATTGGGGTAAGTAGAGTTGCCCCAGTTCCAGAGGTGGTTATGAGTGTCAGTGAGCCCCATCTTGAACTCCAGTAGAAGCTCTGCTTGGTTCACCTGATTATCTTGGCCTCTCACGACAGCAACAGCAAAGAGATAGATGAAGCAGACAAGAAAATAGAACGTCGTCGGTCTCATACTCATGCTCATAGTTTGTTTGTTGATTATATGCATAGAGATATGTGAAAGTTGCAATTGGTTGGTTGCTTTGTGTTTGTGCGAAGGAGAATATTGAAAATAGTAATTATATTTATATATACATCATGTTCATGTATCATGTATGTATGGAATTAGTGCATGCAACACGAAAGAGACAATAATGGTGGACTGTGGGCTGTGGATTTAAAGGGTTGGTGGGTTCACGAGAGGAGAGGTTAATTGTGGGGGTGTGAGAAAGCATTAATTTTACCACTGGCGAACACCAGTACGTACCATTGGCAAAGTTGAGAGAGAGAGAGAGAGAGAGAGCTAGGCATTTGGTCGAACAGTTTGGTGTTGGCTGGAGAGTGGAGAGGGGCCCCCATTAGGCCTTGTCTGATTATTTTCTTTCCTTTTCTTTCCTTTTCTTTCCTTTTGTTTCCTTTAGGCTGATGGCGCCAGAAGCCCAGAAGAAGGCCACAAGGAGAGGGAGAATTGAGTGTATGTATGTATGTATCTGTGTATGGTGTATGGACTAGGTCTAACATTGATTCATTTGCCTTAAAAATTAAAATAATATCATTTGATTTGATTTGATTTCACGAATAAATAAATCTAAGGACTTACTAAGGGAAGCTACACAACAAAAATACAAAAATGGTTCATGCATTTATTAAAGGAGGAGCGATAGATTGGATTGGATTATGTGTTTCCATTATTTTGGCGGTGACTGAATGGTGCCAGACTGCCAGTGCGGCAGTGCCCATTCTTCTCTCTTTTCTCATCGACATGACTCACAAGTCACATCACATGAGTCTTTTCTTTTGACCCACTATTTTCAATAAGCCACGGCCACCCAATGATTTTCTTCTATATTCATTTAGCTTCAAGAAAGAAATCTTTTTTTTTTTTTTTTTTTTTTTTATATTTACCCATCCTCTCCTCGATAGTAGAAATAGAATAGTACCATCCATTTAAAATATTTACTAAATAAACAATAATAAAAAAAATATAATTAAAGTTAGAGTGTTTTAATTTGGGCTCATCAACTTTATTATTGAGTATAACTTCAAAATTTATTAGATTAACTTTTAACAATAAATTTAAAATATTAAAACCAATTTCCATCATGAATGACGCATATTTTATATTTTAAATTTATAAAAACTTTGAATTAATTTAGTATAAAATCAACTAATAAAAAAATGAGAAAAATAAATACATTAATTTATAAATTTTCTTTTTTTTTTACTTCACTTTGTACTAAATTAATTCACAATTCATAAATTTGACATTTAAACGCATCATTAATTTGAATTTGTTATTTGAAGCTCTAATAAGTTTTGGAGTTAAGCTTACCCGATCACTTGATAAGCATAAAAATACCCTAATTCTATTATGAATAATTGCACAAAAATATAATGAATTAATTATGTTACTAGGGAGCATGCAAGTACATCACTTGGAGTTCAAAAGGGTATTTATTAAGTCTATTAATCATACATAAGAATTAATTAAGTCTATTAATTCTAATATCTATCAAACATTCTTCGGTCGAGTTCTAAATATGTGATTTTTTACAAAAAAAAAAAATATATCAATTATAATTTTGAGGTTGAAGCGTTGACCATAATCATAATATATTATATATATAATTTTAGATTTTCCACGAAAAAAACATTAATTAGTAGTCTTTGACGAAGTTAGATAATTAAGAGAATTGCCCTTAATTTGCTGTTGGAAGTCCAACTGGGCAGGTATTTAATTAAGTACCGTACAAGAACAGGATAATATAATTAAGTTAACCAAACAATTAATTTAATTAATTGGTCTTAGGAGACTCTCATTAATTAGGCACATTTGCATTACAGGCTAAAATCCAATACTTAAATCTGGGGGATCAAACGAAAGACAATTTTTTTTATCATTTTTAGAAATTAAAAAAAAAATATTATTGTTTAATTATTTAATTTCAATTCCATAAATGAAATCAAACTAATGAGTCTGTTTTATTGTTGTTGTAAGTTGTAGCATGTCTTCATCAAAGAGAAAATTTTAGGATCGAACTGTTAATTTGATCCCAGTAGGACTAGGACCCCATTGATTTATTCACACTATGAGGACATTCATTTGTGTGATAACTTGTGGAAATCAGTATTATATTAGTTCGGTTCCATTCAATTATTGAAAAAAAATCATTCGATAATTTGATTTTTTTTTATTTAAATAAAAAAAAGTTGAACGAAAGATGTACCAAAGGAAATATGCATGTATATATCGTATAGGAGAAGAGAGTGACTATCCCCGTGTCCTACGTACCCATTAGCTTATAAATTAATGTCCAAACTTTGTTCCATGCATCCCATGATGGTTGCATCTCGAGTTAGGCAAACCATTATTAATTAAGCATCCCATTAAGCATGTGTTTTTCATAGCCTTTTAAAATCTATCTTTTCCATCGTATCCCCTTTTTATACCTTCTTGCTCTCAACTGTAATTTGTCCCACGAATATTTTTGTTTTCGATATATATATATATATTTTACTTGGTGCATTTTATTTAAATGTATTTTTAGGCATGAAGGTGTGGATTTACTATAACGCAGGGTATGACAACTGCTTTATCTTGAAAATTCAAAATTAATTTACAAAGAATGAGTTTGGACCTTTATCCTGCTCTGAAAATTGATATTGTCATATATCCTGAATAGTCCAATTAAAATATATATTAAATTTTGTAAATTATAAATCCAATTCGCATCCTCTGAGATATCTCATATCCTGATATGATATCCTACGTGACTTTTCTGAAATACTCAATTGTTTTGGCGGTTGGCCCATTTATTGATTAAAAAATGCCAAAAAAGAAGAAGAGAGAAATGCGCTGCCTCTGTAGCTCTTTCTCTCTCTGTTTGTCGAACGAAACGGCAAAAAAACATAAAAATAAAAATACAATTCTCCGCGAACCAAGTTCGTTGTCTCTGACTCGAGACAAAAGAAAAAACACGGAGATAAAAGAAAAGAAAAAACACAGAAATCTCCAGGCTCGTTCGCTCCACTTACTTAAAAGAATAACCAAAATACCTTGTCTCACTTTATATGGTAATTTAGATTTCTCATTTTTCTTTAAATTTTTAGATCTTATGAAATTTGCAAGATTTGAAATTTTAGATTGAAATTAGGTCTTTGAATTCTAATTGATTGGTAGATTCAATTTTTAGATTTTAGAGTTAGAATTCTATTTAATTGATAAATTGAATTTGTGCTTGGTAATATTCAATTATGAGAACCCTAATTAATTAGTATATTGAATTATTAGGTTTTCGAACCCTAATTGGTACGTGAATTATTAATTCTTTCCATCTAAGTCTTGAATTATGGTATAATTTAAGTTGGTTAATGTCTTCTTTTCTTTAATTTGTCATTCAGAGTATAAAAATTGCACAAGTTTTTTAAGAAGAAATCCAATCCTCCAAGAGGCTTATCTTCGAGTTCTAATCACTCTCAAGTGATTAACAGTGCTGAACAAATCCCTCCTTCTGATCCTGCTCGAAGGCCACCGATATCTCATTATAATCCAAATGAGCATGACCGTATATGTCGAGAGTTGCTAATAAATGATCCATGTCAACCTCACAACCATGATTTTCCCTAAAGAGATTTCAGTGGTGTAATGAGAAAATTTAACAAAGAAAATGATACGGCATAGAAAATGATACAAAACTTGGTTTAATTGGTACACAATTTGGTTGGAGTATAGCATAGAAAATGATACGGCATTTTGCCTTTGTTGTTATCTTTTTAGACCGGAAAATCTTGGATGAGGTGGAAAAACCAACTTTGTAGGAGATGGTTGTAAAAATTGGAAAAATGCAAAAAAAAAAGGGTTTGAGATCATGTTGGTGATTCAAATTCTTGGCATAATGAGGCTCAAAAGAAATGTTCCAATTTGATGAACCACTCACAAAGCATTCAAACTGTGCTAGATAGACAAAGTGTTGCTGAGGAGGTGAATTATCGAGCACAGTTAAATGTCACTGTACATTGTGTTCGGTGACTTTGCTAGCAAGGTGTGGCATTCTGTGGACATGACGAGTCTGAAATCCCTATCAACGAAGGAAATTTTCGTGAACTTGTGAGATTATTAGAAGCTCATAATAAAGAAATAGATAAGGTGGTTTTGGAGAATGCTCTCCAAAACCGACAAGTGATTGCACCTACAATGCAAAAGGATATAGTTAACGCGTGTAGAGGAGACAACTAAGGAGATAATTTCAAGAGCCTGGAGATGAATTGTTTTTTGTTTTGGTTGATGAGGCAAGAGATAGCTAAACCAAAGAATAAATGGCAGTTGTGATTCGGTTTGTGAACAAGAGAGGTTTTCTTGTTTATCCTGTGGTTTACAAATGAGTGAAATTGGCATTGATATTGCCGGTGGCGACCGCTAGTGTTGAAAAGGTATTTTCAGCAATGAATTTCGTGAAAATAACTTTAGAAGTACCATAGGAGATCAATGGATGAATGATTTCTTGGTTACTTACATTAAGAAGGAGTTGTTTATGTGTGTCGATGATAATTGTGCAAATATTCCAATCTATGAAGACCCGTAAAGAAAAAGAGCTACATTGGTTTAATTATCTAGTATGTAGTATCTAGTTTTTTTTGTTTTAATATGTAAAATGATAATTTTTGTTGTCGTCGTTATGCAAAATAATACTATTTTGTTGGTTTTTTGTCATGTTTTAATTGGTAGTTTGATTAGTTGATTATCTAAATATTATGAAGCAAATTGTGTTATAATACTATTTTTGTTGTTTCTGTTATCATACTTTATCTAGTATCCGATTATCTAATGAATTTGGACTTGATTATCTTTTTAAACCGATTTAATAATTTCTTGCCATACCCTGATCAAAATTATGCATCCGCCCCTAAGGCACTATCTTTGCAATATAAGCCAATATTTCAAGAAATAATACGTTAGGAAAAATGAAACTCACCAGTTAAGCCAATAAAGTTAATATTGTTTTTTCAAAGAAAATGACAGTAGAATACCCTTTGAAAATTAGAACTAAATTTCATATCGTTATTATCTTTTCATGTTATGATTTATGACAGTCTTACTTGTTCTGTACAAAAGAATAGCTAAGCTAGTGTACCGACAACATAAAACAAAATGTTTTAAAACCATAAAAAAATACACGAGCTCAATTTTTTTTTTGGACATTTTTATTGATGTATACGGTTGTACCTAATAACAAACAATTGCTGTACAGCTATATAAATTAAAAACGACAGGAACCTGTAACTATTTATCTCTTACAATCTCAATAATGCAATAAAATTAATATGAAAATATCGTTCTCATATTATGAAGAAAAAAAAAAAATCAGGGAGAGCTAGAGCTTGTTATATTCCTTTTGACTAAGGTAGAGTGATTTCCCAAAAATAAAAATAAAAAAAGGAAAAAAGATCCCCAGTTTGGCATTGAGTTTGGTATTGACATTGTTGTTCACATCTTTTTATCACAACAGTCTCTTGATATAATTGATATGATATGAATTATGAAGTGGTGCTGCTTCCACCAAGTTCTCGACACTTTGGGTCCAAAATTTCAACCCTTCTTTCATTTTGGAGAAATGTTTCAACAACCCACAAAAATGCACCTATTGACATACACCAGGCCGATACTTATTTATCCCATCTTTTCAGAAATTAAAATTCAATTCTTAAAGAAAAGAAATTATTGTAAAATATATACATGGAACCACAAGATGCACCAATAGATATACATCAGGCCAATACTCATTTATTCAATTTTTTTAGAAATTAAAATTTTAATTCTTTTGGGCAAAAAAAATTGTTTTCTCTCTCTCTCTAAGATAGATGAAACCGCATCATTAGTTTCAACGTCCCACAAAATGTACTATGGACATATATCATGCTGAACTTTATTTTATTCGAACTTTTTTAAAATAAAAAATTTAACTCTTCAGAAAAATAAATGATTATTTTTCTTCTTTAAAAATAGATGGAACTACAACAATAATAATATGGTTTCACTAGGTGCCAATTTATGGGATCTCATCAATGAAGCAATTCCAATATTTTCAGATGTTAATGGTGCCGTTCCATCAGTTCGTCCTTTGTGGAATCGCAATATTGGTGTAGTTCCACATATTTTCTAAGAAAAAAATAATCTCTTTCTTGAAGATTTGATTATTTAATTGACTCAGTTCCAACTATTTTTCGAAGAAAAAAAACAATTAATCCCCTTTGATTATTTAATTTCTGTGAAAACTATATCATTCACACATAGAGACACATCTGTATATATTATAGGTCAACATTGAAAAAAATTAACTGACATTTTACAATAATCCGTCGTGTACTCATTTTACATTTTAACTACTATGTTAGTGGTTTTCAGCTGATGCTGGTTCAGTCGGGATTTCAAACTCTCTGTTGCAATTCCATATTTGTAGATGATTGTTAAACTGTAGTCATATTTTATAGTTCTATTATTTGTTTATTTTCTATTTTTTTAATAACAATAATTTTTAAAAAAATATAACAAAAAAACCATTATATATGATCTATGTTATATTAAAATATTGTAATCTTTTAAATGCCGTAATCTTTCAATTTTAAATTATTAAAATTTTAAAAATTAAGAGATAATGGAAACAGTAATAATGATTTGAACCCCCTTATTTTTATTATTGATCTTAATTAATTAGTTGGATGGTTTTTTTCTGGGGAGACAATAAGCGAACTTTATAATATTTTTACAAATGACGCTTTTTCTAAGTTTGATAATTTTGAGTAGTTTTGAAATATGAAATAAACCAAGATGAGAGATGTCTTTTCGACGGGACATATAAAGTTTGACCCCCTCCCTCCCTCCCTCCCCTTAATTTGGTGTAAGTCAGTAAGTGTAAGTGTAACCACCCATGTTGCGTTTTGAAAGAGATCATATTAATTAAATTCATACGGTCATCATCACATGCAATGCAATAGCCCCAAAATTCCACCACACAATGAACAAAAGCGAGAGTTCATGTTCACGAGTCATGACTGTACTGCGTTCTACTGCTCTCTTTTCCGGTACAGAAAAGCAAACTGAGATTCAGAATAATGTTTGGATGCATGACAATAATACTGTTTCTGAAAATGCAGATATTATTTTTTAATCTAAGGTAATTAAAAGAAATAAGTGATATTCTGAACAGCTATCAGAATCTGCTGTTCTTCTCAGTAGTCAGTAGAATAACAATAGAGACGACTTCAATAGAAACAAATTAGAATTGAAATTTTCTAATTGGAAACAATGTTTAAACCGACAAGAGTTTATTCGGTGAAACTAAAAAAAAAAGTCAGCTAATTCTTATAATTTACCATTTATGCTATCGCTTAGGTTTTATTTCTTTAGCAGAGATAACATCCGTACGATACCAAGATAGCGCACAAGAAGAGAAGGAGAAGCGGAGAAAAAGAAGAGTAGATTTTTGTCCCATCAGTTTATTACGTACGTTTCTCATCAAATTTCATCGATTTGTGGAGGATTTCATCATGGGATTTGACCTCCCTGAAATCTCGTCGATTGAAATCGTTTCTCGTCACTTCTCCGCTTCCGATCGGTTGCGAATTCCATTTCCAAATCTTATTTCTTTGTTTTGAGATCAGTTTGGGTCCGATGCCCATCAGACTCAAATTCAAATTTAAGTCCGATGGGCTCTATAACCGTCCGATCCACTTTAAGATTCGTGCGCACAGATATTAAAGCAGATCGGATAACTAATGTAACTCTAAGACAAATCAATTGACATAATAATTAAGTGAAGTAAGTACTAAATAAACGTAGATAACAAAAATTATTTTAAAATTATGCAAACCTCAAACAAAGTAATCAAATTAATTTTTTATATGTTTGTGAGTAAAACTAGTGTGCTCTTAAGTTCACCAAGACTCTTTGTGAACTTAACTCTAAAATTCATTGGATTGATTTTAAATGACGAATCCAAACAGTTGAAATCCTTATATCTTACTAGTGATGCGTCGAAATGCAAAAATTTTAAAATTTTAAATTAATTATGTATAGAGTCGAGTGGTCAAAAGTTGTTCAAAAAAATGAAAGCATTAAATCAATTTATAAACCTTCTATTTTTGACCGTTTAACTTAATATCAAATAAATTTGAAAGTTTAAATTTTTATATCTAGATGCATCACTCATAAAGTAAAAGAGCTTCATTTGAAATCAATCCGATAAATTTTAGAGTTGAGTTCACAAATAGACTTGGTGAACTTGGAGCACCCTAGTTCTACTCATGTTTTGTGCAACTATTCTCAGGCATCACAACTACGCATACACTACCTATTATCCTCAGCCTCAGCCACCACTCACCTTCTTTGATCTCACCATGCAATGCATTCAGGTAATTATGCTCTGTCATTCCATCAATTAATTAAACAATCTGAATCTCTGTACCAGCAACCCAACATACTGACAAGTGGATGGAACATGGGTTATACCCCAACCCCAGTTATGGATTATACCTCAACTCCAGTCATGGATTATGCTGTTGGTTCAACTCCAGTTAAGAATTCTGGTACCAATTCTGGGAAGAGAGGTGCTGCAAAACCAAAACTGAGGCTGCTTGCTGCATCACTGACAACATACACATGAGGTTTACCATGCCTCCCCTTTTTATTATCATCTTGCCAAATTATAACTCGCTCCGCCTATTCTCATTATAGTCTTATGGGATGTGTTGCCCTTGCCCCTTGCCCCTTGTTCAGCAACACTTATTAGTCCACAAGACTCTTCCTTTTCTGTTTCTTTTTTAGTTTTATGCACCCTTTTCGATCTGTAAGTGACATGCTGGTCAGGTCAATGCAAACTTTTGATCCACTTAACAATCATTCTTTCTTTAAATACTCTACTTTTCTACTTTTGCTTCTGCATCATCCATCTCACATTCAATCTCTACTTCTAACCAATTAGTTTAGTTTAGTCCTATGGGAATCATCTAAAACAAACAAACCACATTACCAGTTTTGCAGCATGGTTTCAAATAGTACCATAAGAAAATTGAAAAACTACCACATTTTGGAAACAAAATAATAATAACAATAATAAATAAAAAGACAACATGACAACAACATTGTGTTCCATGTTTGTTGAACAAGAAAACAGATAAAATTCTCCAAAGGATGGCAGAGTAATATATTCTCACAATATTACATTATTAACAGTAAACCTGCATAGATGCTCCCCTCAGCTTAAATTACAAAAAATAGATTTATTTTCCATCACTAAAAAGCAATACACAAACTTCAAATTGCTGATAATAAAAAGGAAAAAAAAAATGAATAGGCGATGATGTTGCAACTTATAAGGCTAACCTGAATAATACTTGAGAAGCTTTGTTTATAACACAAGCCGCATAAAAGAAGACATTTTTTTTGTAAATTTAAACAACATTGATAGTAAAGGACACGTAAGGATATGTATCTTCACCACCACCCAGACCAGCCACTCCAACATCATCGTCAGATTTCCAATAAATACTAATTACCAATAAAAAATATAAAGTTAAATTAGATATATGCTGATAATGTGGGTGAATTTGCATATTCCACCTAAACTTTTGTTTCACTCCCAAATATACAGGCAAGCTTCATATCCATAAAAAAATTGATAATATAAACAGATACTTATGACTTGTTGATTATCATAACCTAGGCATATAGATAGCAAAAACTACTATATACCAGCTAATCACTATAGATGAATGGTAGGCAAGGCAAAAAGGTGAAATGAAAAAGCATATAATTCATCTTACCTCTGGACATTGCCACTGAAATCCTCCAAAATACTGCGAACTTTTTTCTCGGTTTTAGTGGATGGTGATATCACAGCTGACTGTCAATATTAATATTATAGTAATAAATTAAAATCAATTGTAATCCATGAGAAGTTTAAAGTTTAAGAAAAAGGCAATGGAGAAACAAAGATGGATTGGGATTGGTACCAAGAAAGAAGGCGGTAAGCCATATCGAAGAATGCTCTCGGCAAATATTCTAACAGCGCAGAAATGCATCCATGCACTGAATACCTAAGTTATGTACACGCAAAGAGCACAAAGGGTGATAATAGTTCCTATACGTACATTTTATATGTATATGTTGTGAAAGGTAGAAGAGTAGTACCTCGCCATAACTAGAATAGCACCACTGTAGAAGAGAGGAGCGCATGATATCCTGGTCCTGCACCAACTTCTGAAGTTCTTGCTTTCTTGTGTCTTGCACCTCTGGACTGTGCTCAAATTCACGCATCTGAAATATAAATCAAAATTGATTGTCAGATGCCAGTGTTCAGAGACACACAAGAGGGAGAGAGAGCAAAAGAAAAGACATGCCTGGAATCCTTTTTCCCGAGCAGCAATTTTAAAGTTGTCAGCCATTTTCTTGAAAAGAGTGACTGTGTAGAGAGCATATTCATTATCCTCATGTAGCTTCTTTGATGACCTTGGCACCTACATTAGCAGTACAAACCAAACTACATAATACTGAGTTTCATTTTCATGCATATGTTATCTTCTATTATTAAAATGGATAAAAATGTAAAGAGAAAACATATGGTACGGTACCACATATTGAGTGAGGGTTTCATAGGAGGAGAGCCAATCCTTCTGAGAGTACTTGGGCACTACTGCAAGAAGCGTCTCCAAGTGCTCTGTTTCTATTATGTCTTCTTCCTTCACCATATCTGACAGGTCACGCACTGCCAACCTGTCAACATTTTTATTGTTTCAATACATAAACAGACTGAGTCACTGAGACTGACCTATTATAAATATAAAAAAATAATCATACGATCCAGTTTGCTTCCTATTGATGGCATTAAGCTGGCTTCGAACTGTGTTGTACTCTGATGCTCTCACCTGTTTAAAAATATTAAAACTTTGAAATACTGGCACATCAAGATATATAAAAAATACAATAAGGGCGTGTTCAGCGGGCTATTGGGAATGGGTATGGGCACGGAAATTGAACTAAAAATTACTGTTTCCGTAGGAAAAAAAAAATCTAGTTGAACTGAAATTTTTTTTTCCCGTGGGAACATTGGTGCGCCCGAACACACCCTAAAGGAAGAAGCTTAACCTTACCTTCATGTCATCTTCAATCTTAGCAACAAGGCCATGGATGTTGTTCACTATATCCTTCAGCGGAGACATTGTTGGATACCTTCCTTCATCCCATGCAAACCTACGCTCCATATCATATATAACCCGTAACCCAAATCAATAAATAAATAAATAAAATCCAATAAGACTAACTAAACCCAACAATATAAAATGACAGAGTAATCAGTGAGGGAGTGTTTACCTAGTAACGTAGGTCTCTACTGGTACACCGTCAACAGTGAGAGCACCACCTTCGCTGCTAGAGACCCTCTCCAATTCATCGATCTGGCGTCTGATCTTATGTGACACTGCCTCAATGAATGCATTTGACTGCAAAACACAAAAATTCTACTACTTGAACAAGGCCATGTAATTAATTGCCCACTTTAGACATTATTATGCAACAAACCAACCATAAATTGTAGTCAAAAGATAACTAACTATGCTGGTTTTTACGATTAAAATTGAAAATGTGGTAACTTGTTGGTAGTTGGCACATGTTAGATCTTTTTTTTTTTTATTTGCAAAAAAAAAAAATTGAAAAAGAAAAGTGACCTTGAGTAAATCATCGCTGAGGGATAATAGCGAATCCAAGGTCCCAACCCTCAACTCCGGCACATTAAACTACAACAAACAATCCAACACACAAATTCAACTTGGATACAGATTCATATGATAATTACAGAACTGAGTTGAAAATTCATACTCGATAGATGGAAGTGTCGAACGCATTTTTGGAAACCGATTCGCTCAATCGTTTCCATAGATCGGATGCGGAGTTCTGAACTGGGAGAGACACGATCCAGTAACGCGACGCCATTAATTGAGAGATTATAAGAGAAATAAATCGAATTGGTCAAGGCCGGCGAGATCGAATTCTCAAAGTTGAGATCTTTTCTCTGAGAATTGGGGCTTCCTTGTAATCGGGAAACACAATTTCACTATGATCGGAATGGAAGGTCTTCGCGCATGAAGGAATCGTACTCAGTTCGATGGGTCCATATCCATCCAATCCACTTTAATATCCGTGTGCGTTTGCTTTCATATCCGTGCGCACGGCTCTTAAAGTGTATCGGATGGTTTATTCTTCTGAATTTTTACAATCACATGAACCAATATATAATATGGGAGGGCCCGGCCGTATGAAAAATGGGAAGGAGAGGGGGCCAGGATTTTCTTGCTCCCAGTGTGACTGACACGTGGGATCAGACGGATTTAAATATTTAAATATTAGTTTTAGTTTTGCTGCGAATCCACAAGTCAGTGACTCAGAGGCAGGAAAATCCTGTTCTCCGAGGAGCAGAGGATTCGGTTCCTGAAAAATGACCTCTTTATTTTCACGATTGTCAAAAGTTGTGAAATATGATAAAATCAATCCAATCTCAAGATATGAGTTTGATTTTAAGAATATCCATATATAGGAATAATATTATTAATTATCTTAAGAGGTTGGTTAATATCAAATTAGTTGTTTATGAGGTCCCGTATAATCAAGTCGTTTTCTCATTTTCAAAGTTCAAAACGTCGATCCAAACCGTTAGATGTGTTCTCTATATTAAAATATACTTGGATATCAAAATTTACATTTTTTGGAATTTTTTTACTATTTATTAAGCCACATTGAAAATAGCTAATCCAACGGTGACTTCTAGTTTTACTGTTTGGTTAAACCACCGTTGGATCAGCGTTTTTCAAAATGAATTAATAAATAGTAAAAAAATTCCAAAAAATGTAAAATTTGGTCTCCAAGCACATTTTAATATAGAGATCATATCTAACAAATTGGATCGATGTTTTGGACTTCGAAATTAAAAAAATGACTTGATTGCACGGGACCTCAAGAACAACTGATTTGATATTAGCCAATCTCTTATCTTAATATACCTTTCGTGCTGGTCGGAACTTACCCGACAATAAATTTTTGAGTTTGATGGGCATCGGACCCAAACTGCTTTCAAAACAAAGAAATACGATTTGGAAATGGAATTCGCAATCAATTGGAAGCAGATAAGTAACGAGAAATGATTTCAATCAACGGGATTTCAAGGAGGTCAAATCCCGTGATGAAATGTACAGAATAAACTGATGGGACAAAAATCTCCTCTTCTTTTTCTCCGCTATCTTGGCATCGTACGAATGTTATCTCTGCCAAAGAAACAAAACCTAAGCAATGACATAAATGGTAAATTATAAGAAATAATTGTTAGGTCGTGTTGATTATAGAGTAAAATTAATAAGGATTAAATTACTTACTCTACGTTACTCTTTATATTTTATACATTGTTTGATATTATGAATTGTTGCTTAAATTAACCTATTTAGAAGAGTAAGATGTTGGAAAATGAATCTTTGCATATGAAAGTGGACCCTACAAGTGAAGTAAGTGTAGAATAAGTTATAATTCGCCTAAAGAGTTAAATTGTTAAACTGTACACAATATTCCATCGCCTGAAGTAATAAAATGTTATACCTTAGTACACAAAACTCCATCGCATGAAGTAATGAATTGTTATACATTAGTACACAAAACTCCATCGCCTGAAGTAATGAATTGTTATACCTTAGTACACAAAACTCCATCTCCTGAAGTAATGAATTGTCATACCTTAGCACACAAAACTATCTGTGCAGGTCAATACTCTAATCAATACTACACGGTAGGATTATACGCTTGTGATTTGATCATAGATTAAATTAGGGTTTATAAATATTAAAAGTAGTAGTTCCCATTTTTGAGTCATCGACACTACGAAGAAATAATTTAGATATCTCACGCCCAGAAGTGCAAGCGAGAGGTATGATAAGGCTATGTAGGAGCAGCCTACTGGATTCTCGCATGCACCTGCCAAATCGTACTAGTGGCCAGTTTCCTCGTACACATCTGAATCAAGATAGGTCTTATAAACTATAAGTCATAACTTTAATTTCAAAGTTATGACATCTTAATATTCATTTTTAATAAAATGGCATGCGATGGATAACTGAATAAAGTTGCAATCTAATATAATTATTCTGATACATCTACAGTTCACATATATAACAAAGAATAATAATAAATTTCAAAACTTTGCATTAAAAAAAGGTTAAATTTATTTTAAAAATCTTAATATCTCGAGGCAAAGAAGCTAATCAATTTGGCTCACGAACATAATTCAACAGTCGCCAATAAAATGAAAACTTTGTAAGACAAATTCCTTCAATCAACTAATTTTTTTTTTTTAAGATTTTTGTGAGTTTTGGTAATGTTATAAGAAATCCAATTCACCATATTGCTAAACAAAAATGTACTGATTCCAAAAATATTATTACATAGTACTAAGTAAATATAGATACACTTCAAAGTCCTGACTGAAACAAAAAGGAGAAATTAAAAGAAGACACTATAAATGAAAGAATTACCAATTCTATGTCAATTCTAAGATCTCTGAACCAATAAAATTTGTATATCAAATATGACTGAATCCTGACACTTATTTGTATATCAAATACATTTTGTACAGTGTTATATATATAGTTTCATGGAACACCTGACACTTAATTGGTTTTCAGTATTACTCAAGGAAGTTTTAAAATAAATTTAATTCTTGAAGATATTTTCACTTGACAACTTAAAAGATTGTTTTTGCTTTTCCTTTCCTGTGTTACTGCAAATAATACTCGGCATTTCATGTACATGCACTATATCGGCACTGAACTTCCGGTGTACCTTTGTATTTACAAATTTGACCCTTTAATCTACATATTTCCAACAAGCTTCCTTCTAATTTTTTCATTTTTGCAAATTTTGAATCACTAAACTTTAGGAAATTATCATATTAACATTTTTATTAATATCCAAAGTTAAATACAAATTAAAAAACATACCCACGTTTTGCGGGTTTTTCGAAAAATGCCCAAACAACGGTAAGTAGTTGACTTCATCTCAGCACATAAAAAAAATATTATGGGGCCGAATTCCCATCTTGGCACATAAAAAAAATGGTCCGGACCGAGACGGGAAGTCAGTACTTATGGTTTTTGTAAAAAAACAAAACCATCAAGTTAGTTTGTTAATTTTCATTTTTCTATTATTGGTTTATAAAAAAAAAATCCGAAATCCTGTACCCAATAAATCCAAATACATCACTTAGTTGTTTTTTTTTTTTTTTTGATAAACCATAAATAAAAAAAGAAAAGTTAACAAACCCATATGAATTTTTTTTTACAAAAACCGTAAGTACTGAGTTCCAATCTTGGCCCGACAAATTTATTTTTATGTGCCGAGATTAGAATTCGGTCCCATGGGGTATTTTCAATTAAATCTGTATACATCCGTGTTGTCCATTTTAAACTGTGTTCTATTAAAAAATTAAATTTTTTACTTGTGCCGAAAACCCAATTCGGCTCAATAAAAATTATATTTTTTAATGCCCCGAAACCCCGATTTGGCCCAACCATTTTTGTTTTTTTTAAATAGAGAATGTTATAATTTATTTATTTATTGTATTGAAATATTATAACTATTTTATATATTCCTTTGAAATAGATGGAATATTATATAATTTGATTTATTAGAAAAACTGGGATAAATAATCTGGATCAATATTTTTCAGGCTAGATTTTTCACGTCTGTAAGAAAAATTAAAATATCTCTTTGTGTGTTATTGGAACAAAATAAAAATATTTTGAATCTGAGTTCTTGATCTCGGTTCAAAAGTCACTTCTAAGTAAATATAAAAAATATTTGAATTTTTTATTTTTGAAAAAAAAAACTTTAAGTTATTTAAATAATATTTGTTTAATAAAAAATTTGTGTCAAGAAGTAATGATTATATTTTTTTGTTTTTTCAAAAATAGAAGAATTCAAATATTTTATATATTTATCTAAAAGTGACTGTTGAACTGAGATCAATAACTCAGATTCAAAATATTTTTATTTTTTTCAATAACACACAAAAAAATATTTTAATTTTTCCTACAGCCACAAAATATCCGACCTGAATTTTTTTGATGCGGAGTATGAGTTTCTTAACTTTTTTTTTTTATTTATTGTTTATAAAAAAAATTCTCACTCAGTAGTCAGTAGACGAAGTTCTCCGTATGCTCAATCTCCGGTCACGTCTGTATTTATGTCATCTTTGGACTTATTTCACCCCGATTGGCGAGTATGTTTGCAAAAGTACCCCCTGATAGCCGAACACTGGAAAATGAGGTTTTTTTTATAAATCATAAATAAATAAAAATTCGGATTTCAGCATGATTACGTGGTATTTTATAAAAACCATAAGAAACAGTTTGGCAGCCCATTTCCTACAGTAATTCACATTTCAAAACGAGCCGTCAATCCATTTTTAACCAATTTTCAAATTTTAACAGCTGAAACTTTATGGCCAATGGTGTTGCTCACTTGAAACTAGGTTGCCAATCCGTTCTCCATGGAGAACGGACTGGGATTTCATTTTTTTTTCAGCGAATTGTTTTATTGAAAAAACAGATTGGGATCTCGTTTTTTAACTTTTCCAGCAAATTGTTATAAGAGTGACCCTTGTGAGCTTTCTTCATAACTCAGACTGTCGGTATTGAAAAAAAAAGAACTGCACACCTACGGTTTTGGACTTTTTCAGCTGAAATTTTTTTTTTTTTGAGAGTGTGTTATCTACAGATCGACCCTTGCATTGTATTTTCCGCTTTCGTCTGAAGGTCGTAGTAAGTTTTTTTTTTCAATTCCGATCATTTTTTAGGATGTAAAATTAAAAATGATATTTATGTTGATTGTGAATTTTTTTTCTTTTTTTCAGAAAATGTCTCAAGTATTAATAAATGCATACCATCATCGTGAAATTTCAGACGCACCGACCTGCACTTTTCAGATTTCTGACTCAACCAGTCTTGATGAGTTAAGAAGACATGTATATGTTGGTATTTATTTGCTCCCTAGCCAGTTCGATCTCTCAATTAGGATGCGTTTGAACACGGCGCCACCTGGCTCAGTAGAAAAATACCATTTGTTTAACATAAACCACGAAATGGTATAGTAGATGGTGCTCGAACACGCCACTCCGGTATTGAATTTTAAACTCCTTGAATTAGTGGTTGAGTCAGTACCGGGTGTTAGTCAGAACAATTATGATCCATACCTGGAAGTAGTAGAGACAGACCGGTGTCTGATTCACCTATATATTGTGATGCCTCCTTGAAATGCCAGTATCGGATGATTTGTCTAATTATTTTGACCAGCTAAACAATAATACTGGCTCAGACTCAAACTCTGATCTCGATGGCCCGGTTGTCGGAGAAGAGGATATGGCTAAAATTGAGGATGAGATTAGGATCCAAGAGGTAATAAAGGAGTGGTAATCGTCTATTCCCTTTATTAATCGGGGATTGCAGCATCCTTGTTCGGCATTTAATGATAATGTGCCGATGCCGTACAAAGATGAAGCATTTTTTGGTTATGCACCCAGAATCGACGGTTTATTTTCAGTGGGACAGATGTTCGAGTCAAAAGCCGAACTTAAATCCAAGTTGGGTGGATTTGCCATGGATCATAACTTATAAATAAAACAAACTCATTCGAATCGTACTGGCTATGTTGTTATATGTAAAGCAGAGGGGTGTCCATGGAGGTTATACGCAAAACCTATTGAAACTGGAAAGTGGATAATTGTAACAAACCCATACAAGCACAATTGTTTCAGTATTGCTTGTACATCAAACAGTAGTCAGATGACTGCTAGAAAGATTGCACCTCCCCAATTGTAGTCTACATCTCGAGATCCCAAATTCTCTAAGAACTGTAAGTACATTATCGGGACACCGCTTGCAAACGAATCAGGAAACATTATAGACCCGAACAAGTCCATGCAATATGCACATGTGTATCGATCGATTGTCTGCTAGTCACTGGCTGGTGTCAAATTCGTAACAAATTTGTCATTTAACCATTTTAGACGCATGTGGTGTTTCGACTTTGAGATATTCTCACATTCTGTGTTTGCATTCCCCGTTTTTTTTAAGAAAAAATCATCATCACTGTTTTCATACCCATCGTACACTTCATGTCTCAGGCAGTCTTCGATTAATTGGGACCAATTATCATCGGTACATCCAGATATTGCCATACCTGTAAATACAAATATTAGATGAACATATCAATTAAAAACAAATAAATTAGTAATAGAAAAAAAAAATTACCGGTAATGGACAATCTCCACAGACAGCTAACATCTTCTAATGTCACTGTCAACTCTCCCACCGGAAGATAGAATGAATTCGTCTCAGATCTCCATCTCTCAAGAAGAGCGGTGATGAACCCTTTATCTATAGCATTTATTTAAACTGTGTGAAATCTCAGATTCCATTATTTATATATTCTTCGTTTAATTTTTACCTTTTATTTTAGTTGAAAGTTTCCAGCGTGCATGGTACCTCCACCATAAATTCTTCTGTGGCCTAAAGTAGTCCAAGTTCACATTTATGTGAAAACTATGCTTTATGTACCCTATTTGTACACCTGCACCGTATATATAAGAGAAGAAGAGGACTAGTTACAAGTGTCACAACTTAATTAATTATATAAGAGAAAATTACAACTCAAAACTCATAAGTCCACGTTTACAAATATATATATGCAATTCTAAAAATCGTATTGTTCATACAGAACAAGAAGAAGACCAAACTGATAGTAAATATTTATATGAAAATTCGAAGAATCACATGTACATGTAGTAATCTAAAATCTCATATTTTCGTTTTAAGTTTTTTGTATTTAAACACAACAAAAATTTATATCTTACAAATTATGATAAGTACTTGCTGTTAAAAGATTTTCTTAGATATGGCATAGTACTAAAATTGATTGTATACATTCAATTGTATATATATATATGATATTTTCTTTTTCTTAGTAAGAAATATTATTGAAAGCTATTTACCAATGTATTAAAATACGGTCTATGAGGTTGTATATACAGCCGCACATGTGTATTCGGTTTCAATTCGGAAAAGCTCATCGAGCCTACTCACTTGATCACTTTGATTATTAACCTTACTTTCTTTCCTATTACATTTCTTTATGAGTGAGCCCGCCCTAGCAACTTATTTGGAAAGGTAGCATCTACTTACTTTGCCAATAGGACAGATTACCCTCCACTTCTTATATAAACCATTCATATGTTACTCGTGAGGGCGGAGTTCTAGCACAGTTACTGGAGCGAATCGGGAGTACAGGAAATTTTATGGAGTTCTGCATATGCGGCCGCATATTCAACTACTACCACATATTATTATTGCATATTCGGTTGCATATTATTACCTCATGCATATTCGACCGTATATCACTGCATACTTGTTTGTATGATACAGCATATATATATATATATATAGAGAGAGAGAGAGAGAGAGAGTATGGCTAATATGCTTTCAGTTGTATTTCGGCCGAAATACAACCAATTTATTTTTGAATTTCTGAAGTCCAAAAAGTCGATCCAAACCGTTAGATGTGTTCTCCATATTGAAATGTGCTTGGAGACCAAATTTTACATTTTTTTGGAATTTTTTTTACTATTTTTTAAGCCATTTTGAAAATCGCTGATCCAACGGTTTCACTGTTTGGTTAAGCCACCGTTGGATTAGCAATTTTCAAAGTGGCTTAATAAATAGTAAAAAAATTCCAAAAAATATAAAATTTGGTCTCCAACCACATTTCAATATGGAGAACACATCTAACGGTTTGGATCGATTTTTTGGACTTCAAAAATTCAAAAATGAATTAGTTGTGTTTCAGTCGAAATACAACTGAAAGCATATTTACTTCAAAAATTCAAAAATGAATTAGTTGTATTTCAACCGAAATACAACAGAAATATAAGTCTGTATGAAAATCTGCATATGTGGTGACCTTCTGCATACCGCATGAAAACTGTATTTTAAAACATTGCTATTTACTACTCTTACGAAGTATGTCAAAAATAAAATAAAATTTCATTAAATATATCAGTTCTATTAAGTCAATTTATTCTAAAAAAAATATTCCATCAATTTCTCATGTTATGCAATTTTTTTTTTTGAGAAAAACAGAGGTCTAATTATAAATGATGCAATTTTTTGTTGTTATTATTTCTTTCTATATACACTTGGTTTATAAATTTTCGTATGATGTGTAGTTAATCCTGTACGTGAGGAATAAATTGTTAGTGTTTTTTTTTAGTTTTCTTCATTTTTAAACTACATCAATGCTTAAAATCTTACAATGCGATATTACTTGTATTTGTTAAATTTAACTAAATAATAAGATTCGTTCATAAATTGTAATAAAATAATTGGGTATTGGGTTGGGTAAAGGAAGCGTTAAATTTGGTTTCCATAGAAACTCATTTGGGATACTTTGTGAGGATAGTTAGCAATAATATACTAAAATATCAAATACTCGATCTTCTTCTTGTTCACAAATAATAATAATCTAAAATTCTAAATACTCTAGAGTCTAGATCTCTCTTTCTCGCTCGCACAGGAGTACAATACTTGTACAGTAAAACATTGAACAAGTAATCAAGGCTATCAAGCAGATCCTTTCCCTCTCGCGCTCTTCTCCCATAGTACCATAGTACCATAGTACCATGGCTTCTTCCCTCCTCCCTCCCCCACCCGTTTCGCATTCGCATTCGCATTCGCATGTGGTTCCAATTCCTACTCTCTCTCTTTCCCTCAACACTTCCAAAATGTTAACTGGATCTCTACCAAACCCTGCAAACAACAAGATTAAAAATTCAATCAAGAACACAAGGTTCAAAATCCAAGCTGTTGGACCATCGATGTCGTCATCCCCAGTGGTTTTTAGTAAGCTCGACGCAGATGACTTCAGACACCCTCTTGACAAGCAAGTATGAATACTGTGTTATTAATATATTGCACTTAATTAATTCTTATGTTTTCATCGATTGGATTGGCTAGAAATTTGCAGAAAATTAATGTTCTCGATCGTTTAAAGCTGTATTAATTAATTCCAAGTAAGACAGAATTTAAAAGAGAATCTGATCAATTTTCCTTTCTGGTAACTGTGCAGAACACATTACTTTTTAGAGCTATACCTGGGCTAGATGAATTTGGGAAGGCCTTGATTGGTATGCTTCTCTTTTACTCACTCATTTACTCTTTATTCTTAAGTCTTAACACAAGTGTACTGTGTTGTATCTGTACATGTATGTACATATCAGACTGGCATAATTTCAACCCGTTTTGTATTTTCAATCTTTTTTTTTTTTTGGCTGAACATGAATTCAATGGTATTGATCTTGATGTCATACTGCTTGGCAAGCAAGTATTGTACTGTTACAAGTACATAACTTGATATGCCAATATCTTGATTCAACCATGCTGCTGCTTTCTTGGTTTGGAGTGGTTCATACTTTTATTTATACATGAATTATATTCAGGTTCCTTCTGTTTGACAAAACTGATTTAAACAAAAAAGAAAACTTAAAATAGAAAAGAAAATGTTTCCTCACTGGTAGCTGATGTGTATACTGGCAAAACATAATAGTGCTGGTCCACTGGCTATAATATAGTTATGTAAAAGATTTTTTTTTAATTATAAACAATCAACTACATCCATAAAAGAAGCATGGTTCAGTAAGGACGAGCAGTAACACCAATTACTGCTCATCAAATGGTCCACTTTACTCTTCTCAACCTAAAAACAAAAGAAACAAACAAAAACAAGATGGAAATTACTTTTTCCAATCAGGCCCTGCTATTGTTTTCAATTTAACCACTATTCATACTAGCAAATTCATGATTGTAATTGGTAGTGATAGAAAATAGAGTTTTAACTTATTCAACATTTCTTTCGTTTAACATAGGACCGGTTTCCGAGCAGATTATGCTTCTCCAGAACATAGGGACATCTGTACAAGTCTCTGAAAATCAGGTTCTTCTCAGATTTACATATGAAACTTCTTAACAATTTCCTCTCTGGTTAAACAACAACAACAACCAAGCCTTTAGTCCCAAACAAGTTGGGGTAGGCTAGAAATGAAACCCAATCAGAGTCCTTTCTGGTTAAACAAATCTTACCTAATTAATTTTGGAAATTAAGACTTGGGGATTTAGTAAGATTCTGGGATAAGTTATATTTTTAGAAGTGTAAGAGGTAAATTGGTTTATTTTTAATAATTTTCTTAATGTGGGAAGGGGGTGTCGGGAATTTGTAAGACATACAGTTGCATCTGCTCCCTGGTCAAATGTTTTTTTTTTTTTTCTTGAAAACTCGGAATAACAATTATCTGCTTCTCCCTTCTTTTTTTAACAGCTGGCAGATCTTCATAAATTATTGCAAGAGGCCGCAAAGATATTGAACACAGAAGCACCAGATCTGTATGTGCGTCAGAATCCCATACCTAACGCATACACTCTTGCAATCAGTGGAAAAAAACCATTTATAGTAGTTCATACCAGTCTTGTCGAGCTTCTCTCAAGAAAAGAATTGCAGGTAGTACTATTCATATCTTTCCTGCAAGCTCAGCTTGAATTCTATCAAACCAATACTGGTCAGAAACACCCAGTTGAGTTCATTTAGAATTGAGATGCATCATTATTGCTTTTATCATATACCATTAGAATGTATGGCCAAAGTGTAAAACCTCATTGGATAAATTACTAGTCGGAATCTGAACAAAAAGATGAGAGAAATGTAAGAGATCAGCGTATGGTCTGACACTTGATAGACCATTACCTGAACTGACCTGTAGGTATATTAAGTTATTATATTCCTTTGTTATTAGGCTAACAACTTCCTTTTGTTTCTCATTTTGCTCCTCTTATGTGATTGTGTTATTTTGATCAGGCTGTTTTGGCACATGAATTGGGCCATTTAAAATGTGATCACGGTGTATGGCTCACATTTGCCAATATTTTAGCAATGGGAGCATCAAGCTTACCCGGTAATTCTATGGAAAATATTCTGTGTCTAGGAAAAATGTTGATACAATTCTGCGGTACAGTATGGTTCAGTTGTTCTAGATCTAATCTTGTTAGAAAATACTAGAAATGGAATTTCAAAGGCTGCCAACGATTGTTTTGTAAGACTTAAGGCTGCTAATGAATGTTTTCTATATGAGTAAAAAGTTTACTGATACACATTCAAAAAAAAAAAAAAGACTGCCACTTTAATAAAGTTATTCTTTTTTTAGGGTTTGGGTTTATTGCTGGTTTCTTAGAAGAACAGATGTATAGATGGCTGCGTGCAGCGGAGCTCACTTGTGATCGGGCTGCTCTTCTTGTAGTGCAAGATCCGAAGGTACCCTCCTTTTCTACAAACAAAACTTTGGATAAATGTATTTCAGAAGTCACCAACAGTTGGATCAAGTCCATTATAGAATATAAATAGAGCACACTAGTTATATCTTGGTGCTCAAGATATTGCATCAGATAGTTTAGATATGATATCAAATACTTATTTTCATCGTATCCGAGTTTTAGAATAATCGTTATATTCCTAACTAATGGAAAATATAAGACATTTATTTACAGGTGAAAATTTCAGCTGTAAATCGTTCACAGAATTATTATAGATTAACTATTATATAGTATAATCCAAATTGGTCAGATTTGACATGTGTGCCCTTATTCTCACTTAATCAAATTTAATTTGATTTGGTGAAACTATCTGAAATTTATTTTTAGTGGGAGCAGTTTGGGAAAATAGTCTAATGTTTATTTGGTGTGTTGATTCGTTCAAGAGGCGGTCATCTCTGTTCTGATGAAGCTAGCAGGAGGCGCCCCTTCTCTTGCTGATCAGCTCAATGTTGATGCCTTCTTGGAGCAAGCACGATCCTACGACAAGGCGTCTTCTAGCCCGATCGGTTGGTATATAAGGTCTGTCTTATTATACCTCCATCATCATGGTCATCACCATCACATTCACAATTTGCGATTCCCCTGTTACCTAAAGCTCTTGCCGAAACTGGTTTCTAAACACCATGAAAATACTTATATTTGGTTTTGTTTTTTTGAGTAAAGTTGGAGGTCAAGCCACCTAACTATTTAATACCTTTGTTATTATAACAAAAGATTCTCCCATCTGGGTTTCGAACCCATGACCTCTCACATAGAGACCATGTGTCTTAGCCACTTTATATTTGGTTTTGTTGTTGTCAGCTCTCTAATAAACTAGTATGCATGAAAGAGGGTAATGTAGTTTACTTAAAAAAAACAGGGGTTGCCTTATCAACGCAGCTTGGGTTGAAGCATTAAACCAACCTATCTAGTTGATGGGTCATATTGGGTGGCAGTGACCTGACTTTACTTTTTAATTCTTTATTTTTCAGTTCTGTTGAAGTAGAATCGCTAAATCTTGAAAGAGCCCATCTCTTTTGTTCTAATATTTGAAAAAGAATCTTAATTGTTTGTTACCACAGTGTCATGAGACTTATAGTTCACATCCAATTTTTCTTTCAGAAATGCTCAGACCAGGCAGTTGTCACACCCTTTGCCCGTTTTACGGGCTCGTGAAATTGATGACTGGTCAAGGAGTCCTGAATATATGTCGCTCTTGGGCCGGGGCATCAGGAGATAAGTCTAGCATTTCCAAAAGGTGGCGTGATTTAATACTAATTGATCCATATATAGAATTCTTGAGATCAAGCATTTTCTGGATCATATTGTAATTTGTATCATTTTAAATCAGTACTATATGTTTTATTTTATATGGTAGTCCGTAGTCTTGTGTTTTCCAGGTTTGATGCGCATTCTATTGTCAACCAAGTGGAGCTTAAAGATGAATTATTCGCAGCATCACAAGTTTGAAAAGGAGAGGGAACAAAGAAGTGTAGGCTAGAAACAGAAAGTTAGTGTCAAGCCATTAATAGACAATTTTATAGACGACGTAAATGTGTGAATAAACAGTTATATTGTCTTTTCTATACAAAACTACAAGGGATTGCCATAATTTATAGTTCTCTATAGTGCTACATACAAAAAATTTCATTAGAGAATAGCAACTGCTGGTGTAGCCCTTTGTATTTGGTATTCCCGAAAGTAGCTCTTCAAGGGATGAACTCTCTAGAATAGCTACAATAGCTACTGTTTAGAATAGTAAATAAGAATAGCTACCGTTTAAGTACAGTGCTATTCAGAATAGTGGAAAAATTGTTTGGATTGCATATTTGAAATAGAGTTTGGAGGAAATAACTACTGTTTAATAGTTTACGTGTAAGATTAAATATAATACAATATAATATTAATTCAAATATTAAATATCATATAATATTATTTTAAATAGAGGAGGGATCAAGTTACAACAATTTTGAGTTACCACAAAGTTACAACAAAGGTTATTTTCATTTTCAAAGTCCAAATCGTCGATCCAAACCGTTCAAAACGATTATCTAAATAAAATGTGATTCCAGATCAAATTTTACATTTTTCTGAATTTTTTTACTATTTATTAAGATGTGTACAAAAACTAGTCAAATTCAGACAATTGAATTTTGTACCCAACTTAATAAATAGTAAAAAAATTCAAAAAAAATGTAAAATTTGATATGGAAGCACATTTTATTTAGATAATCATGTTGAACGGTTTGGATTGACGATTTGGACTTTGAAAATGAAAATAATTATTGTTGTAACTTTGTGGTAACTCAAAATTGTTGTAACTTGATCCCTCCTCTTTTAAATATTAGATTAGTATTAAATAAAAGATTATATTAAATATAATATAATATTAGTTTAAATATTAAATGTAATATAATATTATTTTGAATATTAGATTGGTATTAATAAAATATTAGATTAAAATAATATAATATTAGTTTAAATATTAAATGTAATATAATATTAGTTTAAATATTAAAACGTGATCATCCAATTTGGACAATATTGTCTGCCTTCATGTCCAACTACAGTGTCATTGTGTAGATTTTAGACTTTCATTACTAATTTTCAGTATATCTATATTAGACACAAAAAAAAAAAAACCATCTGATCTACTGGTCAATAAATATGGACAGGTAAGATATTTTTAATTAGCTCAAATATTGCTAATATGTACTACTGTCTTTTCTTTCTGCATCTGTAACCTGTCTTTCCGTACTATATTATTGTCTGAATAAACATCTACAGAAAATTTCGTAAAAAAAAAAAAAAAAAAAACAAAGCAAAACTTTCAAATGGTATGTATCATATCTTGGTTCTGCATATGGGTATTATTTAGGTTTTGTGAGATACACATTAATTTCTTGTGATGTACTCGTCAGATTTCGTTTTTCTTCTTGTGGTTTATTATCACCAGACAATTTTTTGTGTTGATATGTTTCTCTTTTTTATATAAAAAAAAACGTGTTTCATGCGTTTAAGATGTACTTTTTTTTAAAAGTAATATATTACTTATTTGTGTTACATTGTACGAATTCACACACAACTCAATATTATAGTGTTATTTTTATTGCACATGTCTTAAGTATTTTAAAAATGATTTGTTTTTTTGCTAATTGTAAGACTTTTTATATAAGGTGTGGTGTTTTTACATTTAGTGAAAAGTGAGCGTTGATCATATATTATCTTTAGAGTTATACATTCACATTAAATTTGTTAATTCTTAAAGTTTGTTTTGTGCTAAATTAAGAGGTTGAAAACTGGACGTCATTGCAATGAATTTGTGCCTTGATGTTTCTACATTTTAGTTTTGAATAAAAACGAACTCTTACATTTTATAATGTTTTGACATGAATGGATAATTCTGAAGAAATAAAAACGATTCCCATATTTTGAAGAAATTTAATTTCTGTACCTTCAAAACTATGAAATTATGTATTTCTTCCCTCTAATTTCTATAATAACATGTATATCATTTTAAGTTCTAATAACTAACATATATATTCAATGAGGAGGGTTCAAATGCCTCAATTTTTTGTGCCTCAATTATGTCTTCATTGTTTAATTTTCTAATAGTATAAATTCTAAAACTTATATATCAAAATAAAACCGTTAGATACGATCTATATTATTTTCTCTACATGAACATAACAAATTTATCATTTTTCAGTTTTGTTTTTATATGAATCAATAAGTTGAAAAATTAACATTCAAAATTAATCCATATTAATTTATTTTTGTAAGCTCTTCGTACTGATCAAAACAAACTTGAAATATCATAATCTTTTATATGTGCATAGAGAAAATGATATAAATTAAATCTATATTTTTTTTTTGGAAATTTGAGTTTAAATTTTAATTTATTAATATTTAAAAAATAGAGACATGATGGAGTCACACAAAAATAGAGGTATTTGTACCGTGCTCGATGTACAATAAATATAACTGTTAGTCAGTTATCCAATTCACCTTTATATCAAAACAAAATTTTCAAAATATATGAATAAAGAGGAGACCTCAAATGCCCTATTGCTTCATGCCCCAATCGTACTCCAACATCTTTATCTTTAGTTTCAAAGTTCAAACAAAAGGTCTGAACTGCTCAATATGATATCCACGTTAAAATGTACTTAGAGATCAAGTTTTATATTTTTTGAACTTTTTTTTACTATTTATAAGATAGGTACAAAATCACTATTTTTAGATGGTCAATAATTTTCTGAAAAACATTGATTTTGTACCTATCTTAAAAAATAGTTAAAAGTTTTCCAAAAAAAATAAAATTTGATCTAAAATCACATTTAAACTTGGATATCATGTTGAGCGGTTCTGATCTTTTATTTGAATTTAAAATTGAAAATAAAAATATTAAAATACAATTAGAATTTGAAGCAATGGGTAGCTAACTCTTAATGAACATGGCCGTGATTCCGGCCCGCTTTGAATAATAACAATTGGGTAATGCTAAATGTCACCAGGCTTTAGTTCGTTCATTGCTCGCACGACGATTGGAGCGACATCCATGGGCCATGGCATGACCATATTAGTATTAAATGGTAGAGTTAATTAAAAAAAAAACAAAAGAAAAAATCACGCTCGTCAGCAGAGAAAAAATGTCTTTTCAAGTGTGAATCAATTAAACCGAAAAAAAAAACTTTATAGCAATTACATGAGGCAGTAGCACAGTTGATTAGAAAACAAAAATATTTTAAGATTGTGACTATTCAACAGTAGAGAGTTTGAGACTCACTCACGACTTATAAAAATCGAAGCACATCTAACGATTGATGTATCAAAGTTTACTAGATAGATATACATTACAAAGCACCATGACTTTATTCTTTTAAATTTTGATTTATTAATGTTTTTAAAAATGGAGGTATGGTGGAGGCACTAAAAATGGAATTCAGATCCAGTGAAGTAACCCAATCTTTGGGTTTTAAATCGGGACCGTCTGATTCGAATCAGAGACAATCCATCCGGATCTGAAGTGCACGCATCCCGAGAACAAATTTGAATCTCAAGACAATTATGAGCGACGGATTCGAATCGGACGGTCTTAATCCAAAACCCAAAGATTGGGTTACTTTAGGGGGTCCGGACTCCTAAAAATGGAGGCATTTTAACTCTCTTCTTAATGAATTTATAATACATAAATTGTCCTTTAATTGCACTAATTAATATACGGTTCAGAGGCGAAGCTACGTTTATTGAATGGGGGTCAATTGACCTCATTCATTTGCAATTGTTTTATTTATACTCTATTTTTAATATAATTTAAACTAAAATATTATGAATAAGGTGAAATTGACCTCCATTCGTAGTAGAATTTTTTTTATATACTTAACCCCCATAGCCTAAAAGTCTGGCTCCGCCCCTGATACGATTCATACTTTTTTCACTTATTAATACAAGACACAAACTATTTGATACATGCTTAACAATTAATATATTGTTTGAATACATGATTTACATTTTATTCACCCCAATTAGCATGGTTTGATGTACGACTATTTGTATGTTTATTTATTGATGTACGACTTGTGCTCTTATTATGATTATTTACGCTTTTGCATTTGTGTACTATTTGTATTTGATTAGCCTTGCGTGTTTATTGAGTTAATAAACACAAGGCGAGGATCAGTCACGTCCTAATTTGTAATTTCTGGTTAGGCATGTGAATAAAATGTAAATTGGGGTGAATAAAATGTACATCAATAAATACATGTTATTCAATAAATAAACATACAAATAGTCGTACATCAAACCATGTTAATTGCGGTGAATAAAATGTAAATCATGTATTCAAACAATATATTAATTGTAAACCATGTATCAAATAGAGTGTGTCTTGTATTAATAAGTGAAAAAAGTATGAACAACACCAATTGAGGTCGTTAAGCACACAAACAAGCGCAAACGAGATTCCTAAGCACAAGAACAAATGCAAATGAGATTCATAAGCACAAGATCAAGGGAAAAAGAGGTTGTTAAGCACACGAACAATGCCAATTGAGGTTGTTAAGCACACAAGCAAGGACAAATGAGATTGTTAAGTACACTAATAACACCAATTGAGGTTCTCAAGCACACAAATAAGGGCAAATGAGGTTTCTAAGCACAAGAACAAATGCAAAGGAGGTTCATAAGCACAAGATCAAGGGCAAAAGAGGTTGTTAAGCACACGAACAATGCCAATTGAGGTTATTAAGCACACAAACAAGTGCAAACGTGGTTCCTAAGCACAAGAACAAAACAAATGAGGTTCATCAGCATAAGATCAAGAGCAAAAGAGGTTGTTAAGCACACGAACAAAGCCAACTAACGTTGTTAAGCACACAAACAAGGACAAATGAGGTTCTTAAGTACAATAACAACGCCAATTGAGGTTGTTAAGCACACAAACAAGGGCAAATGAGGTTCCTAAGCACAAGAACAAATGAATATGAAGTTCATAAGCACAAGATCAAGGGCAAAAGAGGTTGTTAAGCACACGAACAATGTCAATTGAGGTTGTTAAGCATACACAAACAAGGGCAAATGAGGTTCCTAAGCACAAGAACAAATGCAAATGAGATTCATAATCACAGGATCATGGGCAAAAGAGGTTCTTAAGCACAAGAACAACGCCAATTGAGGTTGTTACACACACAAATAAGGGAAAACGAGGTTCCTAAGGACAATAACTAATGCAAATCAGGTTCATAAGCACAAGATCAACGTCAAAACAGGTTGTTAAGCACACGAACAACGCCAATTGAGGTTGTTAAGCACACAAACAAGAGAAAACGAGGAGCCTAAGCACAAGAACAACTGCAAATGAGGTTCATAAGCACTAGATCAAGGGCAAAAGAGGTTGTTAAACACACGAACAACGCCAATTGAGGTTGTTAAGCACATAAACAAGAGCAAATGAGGTTCTGAAGCACAAGAACAAATGCAAATGAGGTTCATAAGCACAAGATCAATGGCAAAAGAGGTTGTCAAGTACACTAACAACGCCAGTTGAAGTTGTTAAGCACACAAACAAGGGCAAATAAGGTTCCTAAGCACAAGAACAAATTCAAATGAGTTTCATAATCACAAGATCAAGAGCAAGAGAGGTTGTTAAGCACACGAACAACGCCAATTAGAGTTGTTAAGCACACAAACAAGGGCAAATGAGATTGTTAAGTACACTAACAACGCCAATTTAAGTTGTTAAGCACACAAACAACAAGAAATGATATTCCTAAGCACAAGAAGTAATGCAAATGAGGATCATAATCACAAGATTAAGGGCAAAAGAGGTTGTTAAGCACACGAACAATGCCATTTGAGGTTGTTAAGCATACAAACAAGGGCAAATAAGGTTCCTAAGAACAAGAACAAATGCAAATGAGGTTCATAATCACAAGAACAAGGGCAAAATAGGTTGTTAAGCACACCAACAACGCCAATTGAGGTTGTTAAGCACACACACAAGGGCAAATGAGGTTGTTAAGTACAGTAATACAGCCAATTGATGTTGTTAAGCACACAAACAAGTTAAATGAGGTTCCTAAGCACAAGAACAAATGCAAATGAGGTTCATAAGCACAAGATCAAGGGCAAAAGAGGTTGTTAAGCACACGAACAATGCCAATTGAGGTTGTTAAGCACACAAACAAGGGCAAATAAGGTTCCTAAGCACAAGAACAAATTCAAATGAGTTTCATAATCACAAGATCAAGAGCAAGAGAGGTTGTTAAGCACATGAACAACGCAAATTGAGGTTGTTACGCACACAAACATGGAAAAACGAGGTTCCTAAGCATAAGAACAAATACAAATGAGGTTCATAAGAACAAGATCAACGACAAAATAGATTGTTAAGCACACGAACAACGCCAATTGATGTCGTCAAGCACACAAACAAGAGCAAATGAGGTTGTTAAGTACACTAACAACGACAATTGAGGTTGTTAAGCACACAAACACGGACAAATGAGGTTCCTAAGCACAAGAACAAATGCAAAAAGGTTCATAAGCACAAGATCAAGGGCAAAGGAGATTGTTAAGCACACAAATGACGCCAATCGACGTTGTTAAGCACACAAACAAGGGCAAATGAGGTTCCTAAGCTATGAAATTAATGCAAATGAGGATCATAATCATTAGATCAAGCGCAAAAGAGGTTGTTAAGCACATGAACAACGCCAATTGAGGTTGTTAAGCACACAAACAAGTACAAACGAGGTTGCTAAGCACAGGAACAAATGCAAATGAAGTTCATAACCACAAGATCAAAGGCGAAAGAGGTTGTTAACAACACGAACAATGCAAATTGAGGTTGTTAATCACACAAACAAGGGCAAATGAGGTTGTTAAGTACACTAGCAACGCCAATTGAGGTTGTTAAGCACACAAACACGGGCAAATGAGGTTCCTAAGCACAAGAACAAATGCAAATGAGGTTCATAAGCACAAGATCAAGGGCAAAACAGGTTGTTAAGCACATGAATAACGCCAATTGAGCTTATTAAGCACACAAAGAAGGGCAAATGAGATTCCTGAGCACAAGAATTAATGTAACTGAGGATCATAATCACAAGATCAAGCGTAAAAGAGGTTGTTAAGCAGACGAGCAACGCCAGTTGAGGTTGTTAAGCACACAAACAAGGGAAAACGAGGTTTCTAAGCACAAGAACAAATGGAAAGGAGGTTCATAAGCACAAGATCAAGGGCAAAAGAGGTTGTTAAGCACACGAACAATGCCAATTGAGGTTGTTAAGCACACAAACAAGTGCAAACGTGGTTCCTAAGCACAAGAACAAAAGAAAATGAGGTTCATCAGCATAAGATTAAGAGCAAAAGAGGTTGTTAAGCACACAAACAACGCCAATTGAGGTTGTTAAGCACACAAGCAATGACAAATGAGATTGTTAAGTACACTAATAACACCAATTGAGGTTCTCAAGCACACAAATAAGGGCAAATGAGGTTTCTAAGCACAAGAACAAATGCAAAGGAGGTTTATAAGCACAAGATCAAGGGCAAAAGAGGTTGTTAAGCACACGAACAATGCCAATTAAGGTTGTTAAGCACACAAACAAGTGCAAACGAGGTTCCTAAGCACAAGAACAAATGCAAATGAGGTTCATAAGCACAAGATCAAGGGCAAAAGAGGTTGTTAAGCACACGAACAACGCCAATTGAGGTTGTTAAGCACACAAACAAGGACAAATGAGATTGTTAAGTACACTAATAACACCAATTGAGGTTCTCAAGCACACAAATAAGGGCAAATGAGGTTTCTAAGCACAAGAACAAATGCAAAGGAGGTTCATAAGCACAAGATCAAGGGCAAAAGAGGTTGTTAAGCACACGAACAATGCCAATTGAGGTTGTTAAGCACACAAACAAGTGCAAACGTGGTTCCTAAGCACAAGAACAAAACAAATGAGGTTCATCAGCATAAGATGAAGAGCAAAAGATATTGTTAAGCACACGAACAAAGCCAACTAACGTTGTTAAGCACACAAATAAGGACAAATGAGGTTCTTAAGTACAATAACAACGCCAATTGAGGTTGTTAAGCACACAAACAAGGGCAAATGAGGTTCCTAAGCACAAGAACAAATGAATATGAAGTTCATAAGCACAAGATCAAGAGCAAAAGAGGTTGTTAAGCACACGAACAATGTCAATTGAGGTTGTTAAGCATACACAAACAAGAGCAAATGAGGTTCCTAAGCACAAGAACAAATGCAAATGAGATTCATAATCACAGGATCATGGGCAAAAGAGGTTCTTAAGCACAAGAACAACGCCAATTGAGGTTGTTACACACACAAATAAGGGAAAACGAGGTTCCTAAGGACAATAACTAATGCAAATCAGGTTCATAAGCACAAGTTCAACGGCAAAATAGGTTGTTAAGCACACGAACAACGCCAATTGAGGTTGTTAAGCACACAAACAAGAGAAAACGAGGAGCCTAAGCACAAGAACAACTGCAAATGAGGTTCATAAGCACTAGATCAAGGGCAAAAGAGGTTGTTAAACACACGAACAACGCCAATTGAGGTTGTTAAGCACACAAACAAGGGCAAATGAGGTTCCTAAGCACAAGAATTAATGCAAATGAGGATCATAATCACAAGATCAAGCGCAAAAGAGGTTGTTAACCATACGAACAATGCCAATGGAGGTTGTTAAGCACACAAACAAGGGAAAACGAGGTTCCTAACCACAAGAACAAATGCAAATGAGGTTCATAAGCACAAGATCGAGGACAATAAAGGTTGTTAAGCACACGAACAACGCAAATTGAGGTTGTTACGCACACAAACATGGGAAAACGAGGTTCCTAAGCATAAGAAGAAATACAAATGAGGTTCATAAGAACAAGATCAACGACAAAATAGATTGTTGAGCACACGAACAACGCCAATTGAGGTCGTTAAGCACACAAACAAGAGCAAATGAGGTTGTTAAGTACACTAACAACGACAATTGAGGTTGTTAAGCACACAAACACGGACAAATGAGGTTCCTAAGCACAAGAACAAATGCAAAAAGGTTCATAAGCACAAGATCAAGGGCAAAAGAGGTTGTTAAGCACACAAATGACGCCAATCGACGTTGTTAAGCACACAAACAAGGGCAAATGAGGTTCCTAAGCTATGAAATTAATGCAAATGAGGATCATAATCATTAGATCAAGCGCAAAAGAGGTTGTTAATCACACGAACAACGCCAATTGAGGTTGTTAAGCACACAAACAAGTACAAACGATTTTTCTAAGCACAGGAACAAATACAAATGAGGTTCATAACCACAAGATCAAAGGCGAAAGAGGTTGTTAACAACACGAACAATGCAAATTAAGGTTGTTAATCACACAAACAAGGGCAAATGAGGTTGTTAAGTACACTAGCGACGCCAATTGAGGTTGTTAAGCACACAAACACGGGCAAATGAGGTTCCTAAGCACAAGAACAAATGCAAATGAGGTTCATAAGCACAAGATCAAGGACAAAACAGGTTGTTAAGCACATGAATAACGCCAATTGAGCTTATTAAGCACACAAAGAAGGGCAAATGAGATTCCTAAGCACAAGAATTAATGCAACTGAGGATCATAATCACAAGATCAAGCGTAAAAGAGGTTGTTAAGCACACGAGCAACGCCAGTTGAGGTTGTTAAGCATACAAACAAGGGAAAACGAGGTTCCTAAGCACAACAACAAATGCAAATGAGGTTCATAAGCACAAGATCAAGGGCAAAAGAGGTTGTTAAGCACACGAACAACGCCAATTGATGTTGTTAAGCACACAAACAAGGGCAAATGAGGTTGTTAAGCACACTAACACGCCAATTGAGGTTGTCAAGCACACTAACAAGGGCAAATGAGGTTTCTAAGCACAAAAATAAATATAAAGGAGGTTCGTAAGCACAAGATCACGGGCAAAACAGGTTGTTAACCACACGAAAGACGCCAATTGAGGTCATTAAGCACACAAACAAGGGAAAACAATGTTCCTAAGCACAAGAACAAATGCAAATGAGGTTGATAAGCACAATATCAAGGATAAAAGAGGTTATTAAGCACACAAACAACGCCAATTGAGTCTGTTAAGCACACAAACAAGTACAAACGAGGTTGCCAAGCACAAGAACAAATGCAAATGAGGTTCATAAGCACAAGATCAACGGCAAAAGAGGTTGTTAAGCACACTAAAAACGCCAATTGAGGTTGTTAAGCACACAAACAAGGGCAAATGAGATTGTTAAGTACACTAACTACGCCAATTGAAGTTGTTAAGCACACAAACAAGGACAAATGAGGTTCCTAAGCACAAGAACAAATGCAAATGAGGTTCATATGCATAAGATCAAAGGCAAAAGAGGTTGTTAAGCGCACGAACAACGCCAATTGAAGTTGTTAAGCACAGATACAAGTGCAAATGAGTTTGTTCAGTACACTAACAACACGAATTGAGGATGTTATGCACATAAACAAGGGCAAAAGAGGTTCCTAAGAATAAGAACAAATGCAAATGAGGTTCATAAGCACAAGATGAAGGGAAAAATAGGTTGTTAATCACACGAACAACGCCAATTGAGGTTGTTATGCACACAAACAAGGGAAATAGAAGTTCCTAAGCACAATAACAAATGCTAATGAGGTTCATAAGCACAAGATCAAGGGCAAAAGAGGTTGTTAAGCACACGAACAACGCCAATTGAGGATCTGAAGCACGCAAACAAGGGCAACTGAGGTTCCTAAACACACGAACAAATGCAAATGTGGTTCATCATGACAAGATCAAGGGCAAACGACGTTGTTAAGAACACGAACAAAGCCAATTGAGGTAGTTACGCACACAAACATGGGAGAACTAGGATCTTAAGCACTAGAACAAATGCAAATGAGGTCCATAAGCACAAGATCAATGACAAAAGAGGTTGTTAAGCACATGAACAACGCCAATTGAGGTTGTTAAGCACACAAACAAGGACAAATGAGGTTGTTAAGTAAACTAACAACGCCAATTGAGGTTGTTAAGCACACAAACATGGGCAAATGTGGTTCCTAACCACAAGAACAAAGGCAAGTGTGGTTCATAAGTACAAGATCAAGGGCAAAAGAGGTTGTTAAGCACACGAACAACGCCAATTGAGGTGGTTAAGCACACAAACAAGAGCAAATGAGGTTGTTAAGTACACTAACAACGCCAATTGAGGTTGTGAAGCACACAAACAAGGGCAAATGAGGTTCCTAAGTACAAGAACAAATGCAAATGAGTTCCATAAGCACAAGAACAAATGCAAATGAGGTCCATAAGAACAAGATAAAGGGCAAAAGAGGTTGTTAAGTACACGAACAACACCAAGTGAGGTTGTTAAGCACACAAACAAGCGCAAACGAGGTTCCTAAGCACAAGAACAAATGCAAATGAGGCTCATAAGCACAAGATCAAGGGCAAAAGACGAGGTTAAGCACTCGAACAATGCCAATTAAGGTTGCTCAGCACACAAACAAAGGCAAATGATGTTGTTAAGTACACGAATATCGCCAATTGAGGTTGTTCAGCACACAAACAAGTGCAAACGAGGTTCATAAGCACAAGAACAAATGTAAATGAGGTTCATAAGCACAAGTTCAAGGGCAAAAGAGGTTGTTAAGCACACGAGCAATGCAAATTGAGGCAGTCAAGCACACAAACAAGGGAAAATGAGGTTGTTAAGTACACTGACAACACCAATTAAGGTTCTTAAGCACATAAACAACGGCAAATGAGGTACCTAAGCACAAGAACAAATGCAAAGGAGGTTCATAAGCAAAAGATCAAGGGCAAAAGAGGTTGTTAAGCACACGAACAAAGCAAATTAAGGCTGTTAAGCACACAAACAAGGGCAAATGAGGTTCTTAAGTACACTAACAACGCCAATTGAGGTTGTTAAGCACACAAACAAGGGCAAATGAGGTTCCTAAGCACAAGAAGAAATGAATATGAGATTCATTAGCACAAGATCAAGGGTAAAAGAAAGCACACGAACAATGCCAATTGAGGTTGTTAAGCACACACAAACAAGGGCAAAGGAGGTTCCTAAGCACAAGCACAAATGCAAATGAGGTTTATAATCACAAGATCAAGGGCAAAAGTGGTTGGTAAGCACACGAAGAATGCCAATTGAGGTTGTTAAGCACACAAACAAGGAAAAATGAGGTTGTTAAGTACACTAATAACGCCAATTAAAGTTGTTAAGCACATAAACAAGGGCAAATTAGGTACCTAAGCACCAGAACAAATGCAAAGGAGGTTCATAAGCAAAAGATCAATGGCAAAAGAAGTTGTTAAGCACACGAACAACGCTAATTGAGGTAGTTAAGCACACAAACTAGCACAAATGAGGATTCTAAGCACAAGAACAAATGCAAATGAGATTCATGAGCACAAGATCAAGGGCAAAAGAGGTTGTTAAGTACACGAACAAAGCATATTAAGGCTGTTAAGCACACAAATAAGGGCAAATGAGGTTCTTAAGTACACTAACAACACTAACTGAGGTTGTTAAGCACACCAACAAGGGCAAATGAGGTTCCTAAGCACAAGAAGAAATGAATATGAGATTCACAAGCACAAGATCAAGGGTAAAAGATGTTGTTAAGCACACAAACAATGCCAATTGAGGTTGTTAAGCACACACAAACAAGGGCAAATGAGGTTCCTAAGCACAAGAACAAATGCAAATCAGGTTTATAATCACAAGATCAAGGGCAAAAGAGGTTGTTAAGCACATGAACAATTCCAATTGAGGTTGTTAAGCACACAAACAAGGGAAAACGAGGTTCCTAAGCACAAGAACAAATGCAAATGAGGTTCATAAGCACAAGATCAAGGGCAAAATATGTTGTTAAGCACACGAACAACGCCAATTGAGGTTCTTAAGAACACAAACAAGGGCAAATGAGGTTAAGCACACTAACAACGCCAATTGAAGTTGTCAAGCACACTAACAAGGGCAAACGAGGTTTCTAAGCACAAGAAGAAATGCATAGGAGGTTCATAAGCACAAGATCACGGGCAAATGAGGTTTTTAAGTACACTAACAATGCCAATTGAGGTTGTTAAGCACACAAACAAGGAAAAATGAGGTTCCAAAGTACAAGAAGAAATGAATATGAGGTTCATAAGCACAAGATCAAGGGTAAAAGAGGTTGTTAAGCACACGAACAATGCCAATTGAGGTTGTTAAGCACACACAAACAAGGGCAAATGAGGTCCCTAAGCACAATAAAAAATGCAAATGAGGTTTATAATCACAAGATCAAGGGCAAAAGAGGTTGTTAAGCACACGAACAACGCTAATTGAGGTTTTTACGCACACAGAAAAGGGAAAACGTGGTTCCTAAACATAAGAACAAATGCAAATTAGGTTCATAAGCACAAGATCAACGGCAAAACAAGCTGTTAAGTACACGAACAACGCCAATTGAGGTTGTTAAGCACACAAACAAGGAAAAATGAGGTTCTTAAGCACAAGAACAAATGCAAATGAGGTTCATAAGCACAAGATTAAGGGCAAAAGAGGTTGTTAAGAACACGAACAACGCAAATTAAAGTTGTTAAGCACACAAACAAGGGCAAATGAGGTTGTTTAGTACACTAACAATGTCAATTGAAGTTGTTCAGCACACAAACAAGGGCAAATTAGGTTTCTAAGCACAAGAACAAATGCAAATGAGGTTCATAAGCACAAGATCAAGGGCAATAGAGGTTATTAAGCACATGAACAATGCGAATAGAGGTTGGTAAGCATACAAACAAGGGCCAATAAGGTTCCTAAGCACAAGAATAAATGTAGATGAGGTTCATAATCACAAGATCAAGAGCAAAAGAGGTTGTTAAGTACACGAACAACGCCAATTAAGGTTGTTACGCACACAAACAAAGAAAAACGAGGTTCCTAAGCATAAGAACAAATGCAAATGAGGTTCATAAGCATAAGATCTACGGCAAACGATATTGTTAAGCACACCAACAATGCCAATTTAGGGATTTTAAGCACGCAAACAAGGGGAAATGGGGTTGTTAAGTACACTAACAACGCCAATTGAGGTTGTTAAGCACACAAACACAGGCAAATGAGGTTCCTAAGCACAAGAACAAATGTAAATGAGGTTTCTAAGCACAAGATCAACGGCAAAAGAGGTTGTTCAGCACACAAATAACGCCAATTGAGGTTATTAAGCACACAAACAAGGGCAAATGAGGTTCCTAAGCACAAGAATTAATGCAAATGAGGATCATAATCACAAGATCAAGCGCAAAAGAGGTTGTTAACCATACGAACAATGCCAATGGAGGTTGTTAAGCACACAAACAAGGGAAAACGAGGTTCCTAACCACAAGAACAAATGCAAATGAGGTTCATAAGCACAAGATCGAGGACAATAAAGGTTGTTAAGCACACGAACAACGCCAATTGAGGTTGTTAAACACACAAACAAGGGCAAATGAGGTTGTTAAGCACACTAACAACGCCAATTGAGATTGTCAAGCACACTAACAATGGCAAATGAGATTTCTAAGCACAAGAATAAATGCAAAGGAGGTTCATAAGCACAAGATCACGGGTAAAAGAGGTTGTTAAGCACACGAAAAACGCCAATTGAGGTTGTTAAGCACACAAACAAGTACAAACGAGGTTCCGAAGCACAAGAACAAATGCAAATGAGGTTCCTAACCACAAGATCAAGGGCAAAACAGGTTCCTAAGCACACAAATAACGCCAATTGAGGTTATTAAGCACACAAACAAGGGCAAATGAGGTTCCTATGCACAAGAATTAATGTAAATGAGGATCATAATCAGAAGATCAAGCGCAAAAGAGGTTGTTAAGCACACGAACAATGCCAATTGAGGTTGTTAAGCACACAAACAAGGGAAAACGAGGTTCCTAAGCACAATAACAAATGCAAATGAGGTTCATAAGCATAAGATCAACGGCAAAAGATATTGTTAAGCACACCAACAACGCCAATTGAGGTTTTAAAGCACACAAACAAGGGCAAATGGGGTTCTTAAGTAAACTAACAACGCCAATTGAGGTTGCAAAGCACACAAACACAGGCAAATGAGGTTCCTAAGTACAAGAACAAATGCAAATGAGGTTCCTCAGGACAAAATCAAGGGCAAAAGAGGTTGTTAAGCACACAAATAACACCAATCGAGGTTGTTAAGCACACAAACAAGGACAAATGAGGTTCCTAAGCACAAGAATTAATGCAAATGAGGATCATAATAACTGGATCAAGCGCAAAAGAGGTTGTTAAGCACACGAACAACGCCAATTGAGGTTGTTAAGTACACAAACAAGTACAAACGAGGTTCCTAAGTACAAGAACAAATGCAAATGAGGTTCATAAGTACAAGATCAAAGTTAAAAGAGGTTGTTAAGAACACGAAATATGCAAATTGAGGTTGTTAAGTACACAAACAAGGGCAAATGAGGTTGTTAAGTACACTAACAACGCCAATTGAGATTGTTAAGCATACAAATACGGACAAATGAGGTTCCTAAGCACAAAAACAAATGCAAATGAGGTTCATAAGTACAATAGCAAGGGCAAAAGAGGTTGTGAAGCACACAAATAACGCCAATTGAGGTTATTAAGCACACAAACAAGGGCAAATGAGGTTCCTAGGCACAAGAATTAATGCAAATGAGGATCATAATCACAAAATGAGGCGTAAAAGTGGTTGTTAAGCACACGAACAATGCCAATTGTGGTTGTTAAGCACACAAACAAGGGAATACGAGGTTCCTAAGCACAAGAACAAATGCAAATGAGGTTGTCAAGCACACTAACAAGGGCAAATGAGGTTTTTAAGCACAAGAAGAAATGCAAAGGAGGTTCATAAGCACGAGATCACGGTCAAAAGAGGTTGTTAAGCACACGAAAAATGCCAATTGAGGTTGTTAAGCACACAAACAAGGGAAAACGAGGTTCCTAAGCACAAGCACAAATGCAAATGAGGTTCATAAGTACAAGATCAAGGGCAAAAAAGGTTATTAAGCACAGTAACAACGCCAATTGAGTTTGTTAAGCACACAAACAAGTATAAACGAGGTTCCTTAGCACAAGAACAAATGCAAATGAGGTTCTGTTTGATTTGATTGTTAGTTTCTGTTATTTATTCTTTGTGCTTCTCATAATTTGTGCTGGAATTGTTGTTATCCCGCTTTAAGTCTTTTAGACTTTAAGGTAGAATGGATCATATAGTATAGTATCAATTATGTCACAAAGCCATTAGGATTTAAGTTAAGAGTATACAAATATTTTAATCTAAACCGGAACTACAGGAATTAAGGTTAGGGTTTAGGTCGAGACTCAACCGGTAGAACCAAAACCCATTGGTATGAGTTGCTTTAGCTAGCTAAACCATTAAGTACAAATATCTAAGGAGATGATAGACTAACAAAGAACTTCATGGTCTAGATAAATATAATTATTTAGACATGTTATTAATTCACGGAAGTGACCCTTTTTAACATATTAGGTTAGAAATCCCATCATATCAAACATGAATTTAAACAAACCGAACAGATATGATTAAACAAGGGATTGTAGACCGAATATAGGTCTTTTATATACCAAAATACAAGATATTTAGAGCATTTACATTGTGAAACCAAGATCGAACATATCTAAATGTATATATATTTCACGCTTATCAGGTTCATAAGCACAAGATCAACGGGAAAAGAGGTTGTTAAGCACACTAACAACGCCAATTGAGGTTGTTAAACACACAAACAATGGTAAATGAGGTTGTTAAGTACACTAACAACGCCAATTGAGGTTGTTAAGCACACAAACAAAGGCAAATGAGGTTCCTAAGCACAAGAACAAATGCAAATGAGGTTCATAAGCACAAGATCAAAGGCAAAAGAGGTTGTTAAGCACACCAACAACGCCAATTGAAGTTGTTAAGCACACATACAAGTGCAAATGAAGTTGTTAAGTACACTAACAACGCCAATTGAGGTTGTTATGCACATAAACAAGGGCAAATGAGATTCCTAAAAACTAGAACAAATGCAAATGAGGTTCATAAGCACAACATGAAGGGAAAACGAGGTTGTTAATCACACGAACAACGCCAATTGAGGTTGTTACCCACACAAACAAGGAAAAACGAAGTTCCTAAGCACAAGAATAAATGCAAATGAGGCTCATAATCACAAAATCAAGGGCAAAAGAGGTTGTTAAGCACACGAACAACGCCAATTGAGGTTGTTACGCACACAGACAAGTGAAAACGAGGTTGTTATGCACACCAACAACGCCAATTGAGGTTGTTAAACACACAAACAAGAGCAAATAAGGTTGTTAAGCACACTAACAACGCTAATTGAGGTTGTTAAGCACATAAACAAGGGCCATTCAGGTTCTTAAGCACAAGAACAAATACAAATGAGGTTCATCAGCAAAGGAAGTTGTTAAGCACACTAACAACGCCAATTGAGGTTCTTAAGCACGAAAACAACGACAAATGAGATTTCTAAGCACAAGAACAAATGCTAATGAGGTTCATGATCACAAGATCAGTGGCAAAAGAGGTTGTTAAGCACACCAACAACGCCAATTGAGGTTGTCAAGCACACAAACAAGGGCAAATGAGGTTCCTAAGCAGAAGAACAAATACAAATGAGGTTCATCATGATAAGATCAAGGGCAAAAGAGGTTGTTAAGCACACGAATAACGCCAGTTGAGGTTGTTACGCACAAAAACAAGGAAAAACTAGGATCCTAAGCACAAGAACAGATGCAAATAAATTCCATAAGCACAAGATCAATGGCAAAAGAGGTTGTTAAGCACATGAACAATGCCTATTGAGGTTGTTAAGTACACAAACAAGGGCAAATGAGGTTGTTAAGTAAACTAACAACGCCAATTGAGGTTGTTAAGCACACAAACATGGGCAAATGTGGTTCCTAACCACAAGAACAAATGCAAGTGAGGTTAATAAGTACAAGATCAAGGGCAAAAGAGGTTATTAAGCACACGAACAACGCCAATTGAGGTGGTTAAGAACACAAACAAGAGCAAATGAGGTTGTTAAGTACAATAACAACGCCAATTGAGGTTGTGAAGCACACGAACAAGGACAAATGAGGTTCCTAAGCACAGGAACAAATGCAAATGAGGTCCATAAGCATAATAACAAATGCAAATGAGGCCCGATAAGCGCAATATAAAGGGCAAAAGAGGTTGTTAAGCACACGAACAACGCCAAGTGAGGTTGTTAAGCGCACAAACAAGCGCAAACGAGATTCCTAAGCAGAAAAACAAATGCAAATGAAGTTCTAAGCACAAGATAAAGGGCAAAAGACGTTGTTAAGCACCCGAACAACGCCAATTGAGGTTGCTAAGCACACTAACAAAGGCAAATAAGGTTGTTAAGGACACGAACAGCGCCAATTGAGGTTGTTAAGCACACAAACAAATGCAAATGAGGTTTCTAAGCACGAGAACAAATGCAAAAGAGGTTGTTAAGCACACGAATAATACCAATTGCGGTTGTTAAGCACACAAACAAGGGCAAAGGAGGTACCTAAGCACAGGAACAAATGCAAACGAGATTCATAAGCACAAGATCAAGGGCAAAAAAGGTTGTTAAGGACACGAACAACGCTATTTGAGGTAGTTAAGAACATAAAGAAGCACAAACGAGGATCCTAAGCACAAGAATATTCAAATGGGGTTCATAAGCACAAGATCAATGGCAAAAGAGGTTGTTAAGAACATGAACAAATGAAATTAAGGCTGTTAAGCACACAAACAAGGGCAAATGAGGTTCTTAATTACAGTAACAACGCCAATTGAGGTTGTTAAGCACACAAACATGGGCAAATGACGTTCCTAAGCACAAGAAATGAATATGAGGTTCATAAGCACAAGATCAAGGGTAAAAGAAAGCACACGAACAATGCCAATTGAGGTCGTTAAGGACACACAAACAAGGGCAAATGAGGTTCCTAAGCACAAGAACAAATGCAAATGATGTTTATAATCACAAGATCAAGGGCTAAAGAGGCTGTGAAGCACACGAACAATGCTAATTGAGGTTTTTACGCACATAAACAAGGGAAAACGAGGTTCTTAAGCACAAGAACAAATGCAAATCAGGTTCATAGGAACAAGATCAATGGCAAAAGAGGTTGTTACGTACACGAACAACGCCAATTCAGGTTGTTAAGCACATAAACAAGGGCAAATAAGGTTCTTCGGCACAAGAACAAATACAAATGAGTTTCATAAGGACAAGATCAAGGGCAAAAGAGGTTGTTAAGCACACGAACAACGCAAATTAAAGTTGTTAAGCGCACAAACAAGGACAAATGAGGTTCCTAATCACAAGAACAAATGCAAATGAGGTTCATAAGCACACGATGAAGGGCAAAAAAGGTTGTCAAGCACACACTAACAACGCCAATTGAAGTTGTTAAGCACACAAACAAGGGCAAATAAGGTTCTTCGGCACAAGAACAAATACAAATGAGTTTCATAAGGACAAGATCAAGGGCAAAAGAGGTTGTTAAGCACACGAACAACGCAAATTAAAGTTGTTAAGCGCACAAACAAGGACAAATGAGGTTCCTAATCACAAGAACAAATGCAAATGAGGTTCATATATACAAGATCGAGGACAAAAGAGGTTCTTAAGCACAAGAACAAATGCAAATGAGGTTCATAAGCACAAGATCAAGGGCAAAAGAGGTTGTTAAGCACACGAACAACGCCAATTGAGGTTGTTAAGCACACAAGCAAGGACAAATGAGATTGTTAAGTACACTAATAACACCAATTGAGGTTCTCAAGCACACAAATAAGGGCAAACGAGGTTCCTAAGCATAAGAACAAATGCAAATGAGGTTCATAAGCACAAGATCAAGGTCAAAAGAGGTTGTTAAGCACACGAACAATGCCAATTCAAGTTGTTAAGCACACAAATAAGGGCAAATGAGGTTGTTAGGGCAAATGAGGTTTCTAAGCACAAAAAGAAATGCAAAGGAGATTCATAACCACAAGATCAAGGGTAAAAGAGGTTGTTAAGCACACGAAAAACTCGAATTGACGTTGTTAGGCACACAAACAAGTACAAACGAGGTTCCTAAGCACAAGAACAAATGCAACTGAGTTTCGTAAGCACAAGATCAAGGGCAAAAGAGGTTCTTAAGCACACGAACAACGCAAATTAAAGTTGTTAAGCACACAAACAAGGGCAAATGAGGTTGTTAAGTACACTAACAACGCTAATTGAAGTTGTTAAGCACACAAACAATGGCAAATGAGGTTTCTAAGCACAAGAACAAATGGGAATGAGGTTCTTAAGCACAAGATCAAGGGCGAAAGACATTGTTAAGCACACAAATAATGACAATAGAGGTTGTTAAGCATACAAACAAGCACAAATAAGGTTCCTAAGTACAAGAACTAATGCAGATGATGTTCCTAATCACAAGAACAAGGGCAAAAGAGGTTATTAAGCACACGAACAATGCCAATTGAGGTTGTCGCGCGCAAAAACAAGGGAAAACGAGGTTCCTAAGCACAAGAACAAATGTAAATGAGGTTTATAAGCACAAGATCAACTCTAAAAGAGGTTGTTAAGCACACCAACAATGCCAATTAACGTTGTTAAGCACACAAACAAGGGCAAATGAGGTTGTTAAGTACACTAACAATGCCAATTGAGGTTTTAAGCACACATACACGGGCAAATGAGGTTCCTAAGCACAAGAACAAATGCAAATGTGGCTCATAAGCAAAAGATCAAGGGCAAAAGAGGTTGTTAAGCACACGAATAACGCCAATTGAGGTTGTTAAGCACACAAACAAGGTCGAATAAGGTTCCTAAGCACAAGAAGTAATGCAAATGAGGATCATAATCACAAGATTAAGGGCAAAAGAGGTTGTTAAGCACACGAACAATGCCATTTGAGGTTGTTAAGCATACAAACAAGGGCAAATAAGGTTCCTAAGCACAAGAACAAATGCAAAAGAGGTTGTTAAGCACACTAACAACGCCAATTGAGGTTGTTAAGCACACACACAAGGGCAAATGAGGTTGTTAAGTACAGTAATACAGCCAATTGATGTTGTGAAGCACACAAACAAGTTAAATGAGGTTCCTAAGCATAAGAACAAATGCAAATGAGGTTCATAAGCACAAGATCAAGGTCAAAAGAGGTTGTTAAGCACACGAACAATGCCAATTCAAGTTGTTAAGCACACAAATAAGGGCAAATGAGGTTGTTAGGGCAAATGAGGTTTCTAAGCACAAAAAGAAATGCAAAGGAGATTCATAACCACAAGATCAAGGGTAAAAGAGGTTGTTAAGCACACGAAAAACTCAAATTGAGGTTGTTAAGCACACGAACAAGGGAAAACAAGGTTCCTAAGCACAAGAACAAATGCAAATGAGGTTCATCAACACAAGATCAAGGGCAAAAGAGGTTGTTAAGGACATGAACGACGCCAATTGAGGTTATTAAGCACACAAACAAGTACAAACGAGGTTCCTAAGCACAAGAACAAATGGAAATGAGGTTCATAAGCACAACATCAAGGGAAAAAGAGGTTGTAAAGCACACCAACAAAGGGCAAATGTGGTTATTAAGTACACTAACAACGCCAATTGAGGTTGTTAAGCACACAACCACGGGAAAATGAGGATCCGAAGCACAAGAACAGATGCAAATGAGGTTCATAAGCACAAGATCAAGGGCACAAGAGGTTGTTAAGCACACAAACAAGGGCAAATGAGGTTCCTAAGCACAAGAATTAATGGAAATGAGGCTCATAACCAAGATCATGCGCAAAAGAGGTTGTTAAGCACACGAAAAACGCCAATTGAGGTTGTTAAGGACACAAACAAGGGAAAACGAGGTTCCTAAGCACAATAACAAATGCAAATGAGGTTCACATGCACAAGATCAAGGGCAAAAGAGGTTGTTAGGCACATGAACAACGCCAATTGAGGTTGTTAACCACACAAACAAGTACAAACGTGGTTCCTAAGCACAAGAACAATTGCAAATGAGGTTCATAAGCACAAGATCACGGGCAAAAGAGGTTGTTAAGCACACGAACAACGCCAATTGAGGTTGTTAAGCACATAAACAAGAGAAAACAAGGTGCCTAAGCACAAGAACAAATGCAAATGAGATTCATAATCATAAGATCAAGGGAAAAAGAGGTCGTTAAGCACGTGTACAACGCCAATTAAGGTTGCTACGCACACAAACAAGGGAAATCAAGTTTCCTTAGGACAATAACAAATGCAAATGAGGTTCAAAATCACAAGATCAACGGCAAAAGAGGTTGTTAAGCACACCAACAACGCCAATTGTGAGTGTTAAGCTCACAAACAAGGGCAAATGAGGTTGTTAAGCACAGGAAAAATGCCAATTGAGGTTGTTAAGCACACAAACAAGGGAAAATGAGGTTCCTAAGCATAAGAACAAATGAAAATGAGGTTCATAAGCACAATATCAAAGGCAAAAGAGGTTGTTAAGGACACGAATGACGTTAATTGAGGTTGTTAAGCACACAAACAAGTACAAACAAGGTTCCTGAGCACCAGAACAAATGCAAATGAGGTTCATAAGCACAAGATCAAGGGCAAAAGATGTTGTTAAGCACACGAACAACGCCAATTAACGTTGTTAAGCACACAAACAAGGGCAATTGAGGCTGTTAAGTACACTAACAACGCCAATTGAGGTTGTTAAGCACACAAACACGGGCAAATGAGGTTCCTAAGCATAAGAACAAATGAAAATGAGGTTCATAAGCACAAGATCACGGGGAAAAGAGGTTGTTAAGCACACGAACAACGCCAATTGAGGTTTATTAAGCACACAAACAAGAGAAATCGAGGTGCCTCAGCACAAGAACAAATGCAAATGAGGTTCATAATCTCAAGATCAAGGAAAAAAGAGGTCGTTAAGCACGCGTACAACGCCAATTAAGGTTGCTACGCACACAAACAAGGGAAATCGAGTTTCCTTAGTAGCAGAACAAATACAAATGAGGTTCATAAGCACAAGATCAAGGGCAAAAGAGGTTGTTAAGCACACTAACAACGCCAATGGACGTTGTTAGGCACACAAACAAGAGAAAACGAGGTGCCTAAGCACAAGAACAAATGTAAATAAGGTTCATAATCACAAGATCAAGGGAAAAAGAGGTCGTTAAGCACGCGTACAACGCCAATTAAGGTTGCTACGCACACAAACAAGGGAAATCGAGTTTCCTTAGCACAAGAACAAATACAAATGAGGTTCGCACAAGATCAAGGGCAAAAGAGGTTGTTAAGCACACTAACAACGCCAATTGAGGTTGTTAAGCACACAAACAAGGGCAAATAAAGTTCCTAAGCACAAGAACAAATGCAAATGAGTTTCATAAGCACAAGATCAAGGGCAAAGGATTCTGTTTAGCACACGAACAACACTAATTGAGGTTGCACACAAACAAGTGCAAATGAGGCTCCTATGCAATACAACAAATGCAAATGAGGCTCATAAGCACAAGATCAAGGGCAAAAGAGGCTGTAAAGCACAGGAATAACGCTAATTGAGGTTGTTAAGCACACAAACATGGGCAAATGAGGTTGCTAAGCACAAGAATTAATGCAAATGAGGATCATAATCACAAGATCAAGGGCAAAAGATGTTGTTAAGCACACGAACAATGCCATTTGAGGTTGTTAAGCATACAAACAAGGGCAAATAGGGTTCCTAAGCAGAAGAAGAAATGCAAATGAGGTTCATAATCACAAGAACAAGGGCAAAAGAGGTTGTTATGTACACTAACAACGCCAATTGAGGTTGTTAAGCACACAAACAACGGCAAATGAGGTTGTTAAGTACACTAACAGCGCCAATTGAGGTTGTGAAGCACACAAACAAGGGCAAATGAGGTTTCTCAGCACAAGAACATATGCAAATGAGGTTCATAAGCACAAGATCAAGGACAAAAGAAGTTGTTAAGCACACGAACAACGCCATTTGAAGTTGTTAAGCACCCAAACAAGGGCAAATGAGGTTGTTAGGGCAAATGAGGTTGCTAAGCACAAGAAGAAATGCAAAGGAGATGCATAAGCACAAGATCAAGGGTAAAAGAGGTTTAACGCACACGAAAAACTCCAATTGAGGTTGTTAAGCACACGAACAAGGTAAAACAAGGTTCCTAAGCACAATAACAAATGCAAATGAGGTTCATCAACACAAGATCAAGGGCAAAAGAGGTTGTTAAGGACATGAACGACGCCAATTGGGGTTATTAAGCACACAAACAAGTACAACCGAGGTTCCTAAGCACAAGAACAAATGCAAATGAGGTTCATAAGCACAACATCAAGGGCCAAAGAGGTTTAGCACACGAGCAACGCCAATTGAGGTTGTTAAGCACACAAACAAGGGCAAATGAGGTTATTAAGCACACTAACAACGCCAATTGAGGTTGTTAAGCACACAGACACGGGAAAATGAGGATCCTAAGCACAAGAACAGATGCAAATGAGGTTCATAAGCACAAGATCAAGGGCACAAGAGGTAGTTAAGCACACGAAGAACGCCAATTGAGGTTCCTAAGGACAAGAATTAATGCAAATGAGGATCATAATCACAAAATTAAGCTCAAAAGAGGTTGTTAAGCACACGAGCAACCCCAGTTGAGGTTGTTCAGCACATAAACAAGGGAAAACGTGGTTCATAAGCACAAGAACAAATGCAAAAGAGGTTCATAAGCACAAGATCAATTGCAAAAGAGGTTGTTAAGCACACAAACAATGCCAATTGGGGAAGTTAAGCACACAAACAAGAACAAATGAGGTTATTCACCACACTAACAACGCCAATTTGAAGTTGTCAAGCAGACTAACAATGAGGTTTCTAAGCACAAGAAGAAATGCGAAGGAGATTCATAAGTAAAAGATCAAGGGCAAAAGATGTTGTTAAGCACACGAAAACCGCCAAT